>SZWC01000460.1:251437-261637 GCA_023375785.1 Penium margaritaceum
ACACTCACACTCACACTCACACTCACACTCACACTCACACTCACACTCACACTCCCACTCCCACTCCCACTCGCACTCGCACTCGCACTCGCACTCGCACTCGCACTCGCACTCGCACTCGCACTCGCACTCGCACTCGCACTCGTACTCGTACTCGTACTCGTACTCATACTCGTACTCGTACTCGTACTCGTACTCGTACTCGTACTCGTACTCGTACTCGTACTCGTACTCGTACTCGTACTCGTACTCGTACTCGTACTCGTACTCGTACTCGTACTCGTACTCGTACTTGTACTTTTTCGTACTCGTACTTTTTCGTACTCTTTTTCGTACTCGTACTCGTACTCGTACTCACACTCGTACTCGTACTCGTACTCGTACTCGTACTCGTACTTGTACTCGTACTCGTACTCGTACTCGTACTCGTACTCACACTCGTACTCGTACTCACACTCGTACTCGTACTCGTACTCGTACTCGTACTCGTACTCGTACTCGTACTCGTACTCACACTCACACTCACACTCACACTCACTCTCACACTCACACTCACACTCACACTCACACTCACACTCACACTCACACTCACACTCAGAACACACTGGCAGCCAACTCTGCTCCCGGAGCTCATGAATGCAATTCACATGTTAGTGGGTAGAATGGTGCAGACGTTGGACTCGCACCCACGCGCGCATGTGCTCTGGCACTGCTTCTTTTCTGGAGAGCCCCCTCCCTTCACCACCTCCCAGTCACAAGCATTCTCATCCCATGGGGCAAGCCTCCCCCTTCTTTTTTGCTCTTTTCCCATGGAATGTCATGTCATGCCATGTCATGTCCTGCCATGTCATGCCATACCGTGCCATGTCATACCATGCCATGTTGTGCCATGCCGTGCAACTGCCATGCATTCACATGCAGTTCCAGCAGCTGAGAGAGTGGTGTACAGCACGTGCTCAATAGAGGAGAGGGAGAACGAGGCGGTGGTGGCTGCTGTGTTGAAGCATGCCACGGAACTGGGGTTCCGCCTTGCGCCTGTCCTCCCCAACTGGCCCAGGAGAGGCCTCAGCCACTACGAGTTTGGTGCGTCCAAGTGAGCGTCGGCTTTGCAAATGTCTTTGGGGGTCAATCTCGCACTTTCCAAGTGTCCCATGGCAACCGCTCTGTCAGTGTGGCAGTGGCGCGCTGCATGGCACAGCAGCATCGGACCCGCATTGCATTGTGTTACGTTGAGTTCCATTGTGTCGCACCGTGCCAGGTCGCACCACACCGCACCACACTGCCTTGTGGCACATGGTGTTGTATCACGTCGCTCCATGTCTCGTCTCTCACGACGCCTCTCATCGCATCACGTTGCGACGTGTCCCTTCATGTCGCATCGCGTTGCCCCGTGTCCCATTGCACCAGGCTGCATTGCATTGTGTTGTGTTGCATTGCGTTGCATTGCGCTGCGTTGCATTGCGTTGCGTTGCATTGCGTTGCGTTGCGTTGCGTTGCATTGCCCCGCATCGCGTCACGTCGCCTTGCATTGCATTGAGCTGCGCTGAATTGTGCTGAGTTGCATTGAATTGTGTACGCCCCTCGCAGCCTTACGCTCTGTCCCCTTTACTTTGGAGCACTGTCAGCGTCGATTCGGATACCCTATGGTTGGGCAGTGTTTGAATAGTGCCATCTGGGTGAATGCCATCCACGCCATGTGCTGTAAGATGAGGTAGCGCTTCAACAGCAACCTGAGCTACCATAAATGCATTCGAACTCTGTTCTGTTTTCTCGTATGGCATGGCCTGAACCTTTTTTCTTCTTCTTCTAATTTTCGTTTGACAGTGCCGCAATTTTCAGAAGTGCCAAGGGGCACCCTCCCTTGCCCCACACACTTCATTGTTGCCCGTTGTCGCAGAATGTCGTCCAGAAGTGAAAACCCATCTTGTTGTTTTGGGCCTTGCGTTGCCTCCCTGTGGCTCTCACTTTATCGCTTGGTCTCTTGCCACACATGCCACGAGGGAGGCTTCCCTATCTGCTCTGTGATAAACATTCACTTGCTTGTGATGCCATGTTCTGCGTTCTTGCTGCTAGTCCTACATGCCAGGGCCAACAGCACGAGATGTTGCTGCTGCTGCTGCTGCTCACACTTCATGCTGTTGCATACGAAGTTCCGCTGCTTCTCTTGCTTTTTCTGCTGCCACCGCCTCCGCACTGGCTGCCGCCGCTGCTGCTGCCACTGTTGCTGCTGCCGCCACTGCTGCCACTCAACTCGCTTCTTCGCTGCCGCTGCCACCGCTGCTCCTGCTCCTTCTGCTGCTACTTGCTGTGTTGGTTGGGCTGCAGCAGTTGCTGCTGATGATGTAGTGCCGGGGTGACCATGACTGGAAAATCCTGTTGGTGCTCTAATGCCTTGTCCTGCGGCGGCTGTGCTTGCTGCTGCTGCTGCTGCTGCTGCCATCCCTGTCCAGGCTCGCTGGTCGTTCGCACCGATCCCCGCAAAGACGCCACTGAGGGATTCTTCGTCGCGCTTTTTGAAAGGAAGACCGCAGCGCAGTGATGACTGCCCGGTGGCTTGGGTGGCTTCTGCGGCCACACGCACAGCCGGCGCAACGGTCTGAGCCAGCCTCAGGCGTGTTGCCAAGTGGAGCGGCATTCGACCATGGGCATGCACGTATCGCAGATTGCGTCCCTTCTGGCCTTGGGATCTACCTGCGATGCACGCGGCATCACCGCAGCACCATGCTGCAGAGCTGACAACTTGTCTGTGCGTCTCCGTTTCCAGTCTTTACACTCGGTGATGTCCCCACAAATTGACGTGATGTGGCAATTCGGTGCGCAGCAATGAGCTGGTTGGTCTTTGCCTTTGAGTCTGGCCATTCCCACATGACATTATTAGAATCTGCGATCCAGTGCAGTGTTAGGTAGCCCAACTTGGAGATTGACGACATTTAGAGCATTGGTGTGCATCATGTCGAGAGCTGCCCATGTGCTTACAAACAATGTTTCTGCTCACTGACCATGTTGTGGCGAGGGAGAGAGTGAAAGGGAGAGGGGGCGAGCAAGGCCATGGATTTGGTGAGCTCACTCTAGAACACGAGTAAGAAGTGGTTGGTTGGGGGGAGGCTTTGGCACGATGAGGGAGCCCCGCGAACTCGATGTGCGCACTAGCCATGATGATTCACTCTTGTGTACAGATGTGTTTGTAGGGAGGCCAGTGGACGATGATAAGCGCAATAGAAATCTGGCACTTGAGTACCAACCCTATCACCTCCCCTTGGCCCGCTGAGTAGCAAATGTTGTGCACAATGCGAAGGAATATGATATGCACACATATGAGAGGATTGTACATGGTCAAGTTGCAAGAGGCGAAAAGCGAGCAGCAGGATCAATCAGGTGCAGAAGGCGTGTGTGTGAAGCCAACAGCGTGAAAAGCAAACTTGAATGTGCCACGGCTCAGTGCCTTGGTCAAGAAGTTAGCGCGGTGCGACTGTGTGTCCACCCACATAACTTCTACAAAACAAGAAAACAATGTTCATCATTGACGCTTGGTGCGCGCATGATGCATGCCATGGCTATCAACGATGGCCTTTGTGTTTCGGTTGTTGTAGTGCGAGGTGATGCAGTGGATGGGATCAGGTACATCATGAAGTAGGCAACACAACCAAACACTCTCACTGGTACCTGGGCGGAGAGTGACAAACTCAACTTTGTTGGAGTTGTGTGCGACACATCCATGTCTTTCGCTCTTCCATGACACAGCAGTGACTCTGACCACGTTGATGTGGCCGGACCGGCTACGAGTGTTGGCGCCGCGTGCCAAGCTGTTGTTTATGCAACAGTCGACAACTTAGGGTTGTACTCTATAACACAACCAGGCTTGCGTAGTGGAGAGAGCGTAGCGAAACACACAGAGAGCAGCCTCAAAGTGGCGCTTACATGGACGCTGAGAGAACTATGCTAAGTAGTTAAAACATCAAGCACAACGTCAGTGTGTGTCATTATGGCAAGATACATGAGGAATCCAATGGCATCGAGAAAATCAGCGACATCAACCTCCCCGCTTCCCAACTAGGACACGTCTGACTTCTCTCAGCTCCGTTGACCGGCTGGGGTCATAGGCATTGAGACACTGGAATGTACAGCACGTACAGCAAGGGGGAAAAGAGCTCCCCTAGACTGGGAATGTAAGGTGCATGGTGTAAGTTGAGAATGCAATAAGGAAGGTCACGCTCGACTCCATGCCAAGGATAATTTGGACGTGACCTAGGTCCTTCATTCTGCGGGGAGACTATAGGAGGGACTTCATTGACTGGGCAGTAGAGGAGTTCCGAAATCAGATGAGAAGATCAACAACGTAGACAAGGATGGCAACAAGAGGAGAGGAGGTCGACTAAGGAATAGTGTAGGATCAATAACATCACGATGGAAATTCCCCTCTCAAGCGCAGTTGTGATATCCATGTTCCAATAGTGGGGTGGTTTCTTTAGGCCATACAAGGCCTTGCACAATCGCCACACCTTGTTGCTGCCATCGGTGAAACCGGGTGGCTGCACCATGTAGACTTCCTAATCCAACATGCGATGCAGAAATGCGCCATTTACATCCATCTGTTCGAGCTCCCAATTGTGGTGTGAAACCAGGGTAAGAAATGCACGAGTAGTGGTGTTGCAACGTCAGATTCAAACGTCTCATTAAAGTCAACACTAGGGATCTAAGAGACATGCTTTGTAGCGATCAACTGCACTACCCAGCCTCAACTTGCGCCATAATAACCAACGAGCAGAGACCAGCACATAAAAACGTAGCCAACTACTGAGATATCGATGGCTCTGTGAAAATCCTAAGATGTGAAGGAGTACCTAAGTGCAGTGCCAGGAAACACAATGCTGACATCAAGCCCGTCCGATGTTGTGGTGCTAAGACCCAGAGCATGGACCCTCTATCCCCACACACGATGCCACCATGAGAAGCAAGTGCACGAAGTCGGCCTCCACAAGTGTATGGCTTGGGAGGTGACAATATTGGGTCGATAGGTGACTGTGTACCAGGTAGAAACTCAGCAGAAGGAGGCTGGAAGTATGCCGGTGAATGTTAAACCAAGTAGAGACTCAGTGGCAGTATGCTGGGAGGCTTCCGGTATGACTGGGAGGACACGAGAGGAGACAGGAAGGGTCAGCACAGGCAGAGGCAGGCCGCGGCGGTGAGACCAATGCCAAGACACAAAAAGAGGGATCAGAGGTATAGAACACCGATGTTGACCTGATGGTGTCATCAAGAGAGGCATCGACAAAGGCTGAGACAGCATTTTCCTGAACAAAGGAGGCAACAAGAACGACCGCGGGAGAGGAACGCCCCCCAAACAAGAGAGAGGGGCACGAATATTGGCAGAGTCCACGCAGTCAAGATCACACTACAAAACGGACACAAAGAAGAGAGTGTCACGAGATTCAACAACATGAGAGGGATCGCAGAAAAGCCAGGCTTTGGCTCTAGATTGGGCCGAGGCACCAAGAAGTACGTGAAGGCGGCCACAAATGGACACCTTTCCCTCCTAGACATCATAAGGAAGCTCGGCAGCAACGACACCACCCCAGACGCTAGCCAGCCAAACATCAGACATGAGGCCCATCCAACGCTCGTAAGGGGTGATGTTACGAGGAAGGGCCAGGAGGAATACGGGTCCACATCCTCGTATTGTAAGGCATGGCCTCAAAGGTAAAGAGGGAGGAAAGTCCAGACTAAGACACAATGGACAGGACCGCACAATACCGACACCTTGGAAAGGCTTATCAACTCTAGCGTCACCTGGTGACCGGAGCCAGTGCAAACAAAGCAGACAGAGCCAAAGGGCAAAGAGAGAGTCAAAGCAAAAAAGAACCTCATGCAATGTGTAGCGCTAGAGTTGAAAAGCCAAGATCCAGAGGAGGAACTTGCAGATGACGACACAAGGGAGATAGCCATAGTGCCAAGAGGGAGGAGGCCATTCTCCAAAAATAGTGAGGCACCAAGACAAGGAGGCAGACTGCCACTGTTCAATCCACGGAACATCAGTGGATGGAAAATCCTAGAATAAATATCACTCCTCAATGCCCCATCAGTCTGGCATGCATGTAGAGAAGATGTTTCCAAAAACACTCTCACCTCCCTTCTCACGGAGGCGAAGGAGATTGGTGAGGGCTTTCTCCAGGGTGCACTGTGTAGCACGGCAGTTGTCGAGACAACCACCGTCATAGTAATCACCGTGTGGACGATCATTATTGTGCAACCAAGAAGGAAAAAAGTAGAAGGCAGGTGGAGGTGCATAGTAGGCAGGCTGGCCAGGAGGCGGAAGCTTGCCAGAGCCAGCGAGTCTCAATGGCATGGCAGCAGCATGATGAAGCCAAAAGGTGCTAAGGATGCGAGAGGAAGAAACACAAGAATTTGAAGGGCTCGAGGATCCTGTGGGAGTAGAGGAGATACCAACAGACACACCTACAGCCATAGTGATCCGTGCCCAACATGTGTGCAAGGATGCTATCAAGCAAACATCATCACAAGGGTGTAGTTACTAGGGGGCGGAGTGCCCGGTCTATTCACAGTTTTAGCAGGTGGTGTTAGAGGACTACAAAGAGGAGGGCGCAAAGGTACCCCATCCTTTATCGCCGCAACCCCCACCATTGTCACAACTCCCATCATGCCCGCCACCAACACGTCCACAACCCATGCCAAGCATGGTAAGAGCACCCCCAACAAAGGAGGTGATGTTGATGGAGAAAAACGAGGAGGAGACACATCAGTGGTCACAGTAGCAACAGCAGAGTGATGATTGTAACTTGTTTTATAGGTTGTTCCACCAATTAGTAAGGTGAGCTATGGTGAACTTGTAGGATGAGCCAACGCCAAGTTGAGCAATAGCAACAACAAGCTCTGAAGCAAGGCACTTAAGCTCAACGGTAGGTACATGAAAAAGAGTTCACATAGCTGGGGAATGATACCGGTGACAACAGATAAGCAAGGAGAGAGTTGCACACAGACATCCTTACCAAGCTCACGAAGCAAATTCAATACGCAAGCCCAATGCTTGTCAACTGTCTTGTCTGCGCCCATGTAAAGCTTATTGAACTGCATATTGAATGGTCAATGTACTCTGTGCAACATGACCAACAATGGTGTAGCGGCGGCCAATGAGTTCATAAGTGCCAACATGGTTTGCAAGGATGTTGCATGTAGAGTCAACATTGTAAGAGCTAATCTCATCGGTGAGACTGTGTGGCCTAGCATTGATGCAAGCACAACATCGTATCTAGACTCAATGGGCTTAGGGTCAAAGGGAATAGTTACAAAAGGGTCAGGTGGAATGTACTATAGCAAAAGACAAGTGGAAATCCCAAAAGGAGAAAGTGAGCTTGGTGGTGAAATGCTACGGGTGTATCTCAAAATCAAGTTGACTCATGAGAGGCAAGAGCATGTAGGCAAGGGAAACAACAGGATTGGATTGAGTATCAGCAGTAGCGAAAGTAGTGTGTGAGGTGTTTGTGTGCTGACTGGAAGAGGAGCCAACGGCTGCGGTGGTGCCAGCAGCAGTGACAACACTAGTAACAAGAACAAACTCAACACGGTTTCATCCCAATGTCGGCATCAGCCTCGACCAACACAGCCTTTTCAGCATCAGCATTGTATTGACAGCTTTCAGGAGCCTCAATGGATAGATGACTCTGCCACGTGTGTTCCTCAAGCTCTTCGAGAACAGCTTCATGGTCAGGTATGGCGGAAGATCACAAAAATGGAATAGCAAAGCAGGCCGCATAAGATTTTGGTAGTGTCACCCTTGCCCTAGTGGGCGTGAAAACATTATGCTCACCTATCAGTAGGGGTGCCAGAATCTACAAGAGGCAAAAATTAGAAGGTCATAGCACGAAGAATGGACCCACCAATGGGGGATGGAGAAGAAATCAAGGTACCACCATGCAATGGACTCGTGACCAGGACGAATGGATGTGGGAGCATGACACTAGCAGAGGCGGCAAAAATAGAAGTATACGATGCGACTGAGACCACAAGACACAAGAAGCCTATCAATTCATCTGTGAAGATGGCTTTTGTAGCTGCGCAAGCAAGATAATGTTGAAGTTTTAAGCAATAGAGGGAGAGGTGGAAGCTACAGTAAAGACAATAGAGGAGAGAGTAGTAGCCATGACAGATTGGAGTGCACACGAGGCCGATGTGGAACCAGATGCAGCAAAGACAACAACTGCATCTTTTGGTCCTCAGACCTAAGTTGCTACATTCACGGTAGCAACTGTCAAAGGGCCATAGGTACTGGCGGCCTAGACAAATTCATCTTCATCACAACTACCGGTAGTGGAGTAGGGATAGAAGAGACACAGGCGGTGGTAGTAAAACATGGTTTTTTCATACCCGCCAAAGTCCTTTACGAAGAGGCATGCAATGTTTGGGTCATGTTCAACAAATAGTGTGCTCATCTCAGCCATCAAGTGTGGTTCTCGACTGAGAGAATCCGTCAGATTTGTTTTTCAAGGTTGATGCACAATGTTGTAGTCGAAGATTGGCTCGAGGAAGGCCATCCATCGATATTGTCAACGACTTAGATTTGGTTGTGTCTTGAGATGCTCGAGCACTTGATGGTTGGTGTCGACGATACATCGCCAATATTTCATGTTTTCAATGTATGCATGACTGCCAACATTTCTTCTTTGTGCACCGTGTCATTGAGGTCCGGACCCTATAGTTTTTGCAATGGGACCGGTTGTTCTCTACCGGACACGTTGGTGGCCATGAAGTTGTCCATCGTTGGATCTACCAATCGTAGGACCGGCGCCAACGTCAGAGCGTTTCTCAAAAAGTTTAATGCTACTTGTTCGTTGTCGTCCCGACTCAGCCCGGTGGTTTTCTGAGTGAGATTGGAGAGAGGTGCTGACACACCGGCATTGTCCTTTGCGAATCAATGATACAGTTGCAGAATCCCAAAAACACTTGTATGTTACAAATGTTTGTTGGCATCAGCCAATCAGCAACTATCTCCGCTTTCTTTGGATCAATGGTGATGATTCCTCTGCTAATGATGTGGCCCAAAAACTTGGTCAAACAGCGTTTTGAAGCCCCATTTTGAGAGTTGTCCATGGAATTCATCTCTTTGTAAGATTGCACAAACTTTCTAGAGATTCCATTATTCTCCTCCGAGATGCGGCTGTACACCAGAATGTCCCTTGTCGAGATTACCAGTCAGGAAGTGAAAGATGCTGTGAGGACCAGGATGTCACCGAACGTTCAACCGTCCATGCACAACCTCAGCAAGTATGTTCACCAATGCTACATGATAGTGTATTCTTGACGTCAAATACTTGCATAAACCTTTCATTACTACTTTCGTGCAGGTTTGAGAACATTCGCTACGCCGTGACCGACAGCAATTTGCAACAACTTGAACCCGACGTCATCGTGAAAATTGTTGGTCTCAAGTACACCTCTTTTGATGTCTGCCCCATGACAAAAGACGACTCTACAACTTGTGGCTTTACTCTGTACTACAACGTCATGAACGACAAGTGAGAATGCGACAAACATGGAGAAATTTGCTCAGATTCTGGGTCGCTCGTTGTTGATATCCAGGGTGTTGGTGAGTAACATGCATTTCTATGTCATTCAATGGTCATCTCATTCTCATCTTCACCAACCTCTACATTAATAACAACATGTTCCTCTTGTTCTTTCTTCTTTTTTCCTAAAGCTCCAAAACCTGAGGTGCACAAGAATGCACTTCTCCATGGACCAGACGTGGAAACTAATGTTCTTCATGGATCTACAACAGAACATTTGGTGAAACTCAAGTTTAAGAAACAAGATGATCGATTGGAGGTGTTGGGTGCCATCCATGCTGAAATTTTCTTCCATACAAAGTGATAAACCAGAATTTAATCTTTTCAACCCTTCCCTTACATTCCAAAATAATTCTCCATGTAAGCATATATATTAGCAGATCCTTGTCACACCTGTAGGAGGAAAGCAAGTTTACACCATCCTTGATCTCAAACCAGGTTCTTACGGCAATGACAATGCAATGTGTATTTGTTTTTGTGTGTGTGTGTGTGTGTGTGTGTGTGTGTGTGTGTGTGTGTGTGTGTGTGTGTGTGTGTGTGTGTGTGTGTGTGTGTGTGTGTGTGTGTGTGTGTGTGTGTGTGTGTGTTTGTGTGTGTGTGTGTGTGTGTGTGTGTGTGTGTG
>SZWC01000460.1:262533-275246 GCA_023375785.1 Penium margaritaceum
GTGTGTGTGTGTGTGTGTGTGTGTGTGTGTAGCAGCGACATGCGTCGCTATTTGAGCATGGTGAAAATGGGGGGGGGGCAGATTAGGCTTGTTGTTGCCAAACAAGGGTGGATTAGGCTTATTGTTTTGGCGGAGAGGCGAATGAGGCTTATCGTTCTGGCGGAGGGGCGGATGAGGCTTATCGTTCTGGCGGAGGGGCAAATGGAGCTTATTGTTCTGACGGAGGGGCAGATGGGACTTATTGTTCCGATGGAGGGGTATATGAGGGCCAAGGGTCAAAAAACAAGGGGGAAGTGTTATGTCTGGTACGTAACACTTCTCCCACATTTTAGCCGCGACGTCCCGACGCGCCTAGACATGTGGCTCGATGACAGCGGTGATATCCGTCGATCAGAGAATCAACATCTCTTAGGTTGTTGTAGGGTTCCCAACTGTTATGCACAACGTCGTAGCCGTGCCACTTGAGAAGATTTTTTGCTCATGTGCCACGTCGTTGATGGCCGAGGTTGTTCTCTATTATGTACTCGGTGTCCTCATCCACTTGTACCAGAGGAGGGGGAGGGACATCCCTACATGGGAAGTTCTCTCCAGGGTCTCGATTGTGCTTGAATCCTAAAGAACATCGGATAAACTTGCATAGAGTCGGGAGTCTGTTTTATGTCGTTGACACGTGTCATAGGATTTGCATAAATTGGCCATGTCAGATCGCATATTGTTCCACCATTAGTGTTTCATCATCTTCTTCACCGTCTTGTCTTCTCCGAAATGTCCACCTGGACCGGTGTCGTGGCACTCTTTGAGTAGCATGTGGCAGTGTTCAGTATTTGGGGGAACGACCATATAGTGAGTGAATCGTTGCCGCCAATAAGGTGCGTCGTACCAGAATTTTGACTTGTTGTATCCGCCATGCTCGTCGTAGCATCAGATGAACAATTGCATGAGATACGAATCTCGCTAGAGCTTTACATTTGCTGACTCAGACATCAGATTTGGTCGGCGGCTGAGCGCGTCTGCAAGGTTAGTTTTTAATAGCCAGTACTCAATATCTGAGTTAAACCCGGATTCGAGGAACTCCATCAATCAGGTTTGACATCAACTAAGGTTTGGCTATTGCTTCAAGTACTTTAATGCATGATGGTGATGCATTGGCGGCATTGAAGACAGCATCGCCATGTCTTAAATGCATATACGGCTACTAGAATCTCTTTCTCGTACATGGCGTGGTTGAGTTCCGGTCCTCGTAGTTTTGTGACATGTATGCTATGGGTTGTTCTCTGTTGCCATGGTCTTGCAAGACGAGTGTATCGATGGCTCGATCCGAGGCTTCCATAGCCATGACGTAGTCGACCGTTGGATTTGCTAATCGTAGGGTTGGCGTAGAGGTCGAAGTGTTTCAGAAAGCTGTGAACACCTCTAGTTTGCAATCTCCCCATCGCCACTCATTTTCTTTTCGGTTGAGGTTGGTGAGAGGCGCTGACACTTTGTCAGCGCCGTAATCCCGTCGAAGCTCCGGTAGTAACAGCTGAAATCAAGAAACTTTTGAGCGTCTCAAACTTTTTCGGCGTAGGCCAATCTTTGACCGCTACCACTTTTTTTCAGATACATGATGATCCTTCTGCCATTAATCACGTGATCCAAAAACTTGATATAACGGCGAAAAAATTTTGCTCTCTTTGTAAACATTCAAAAAAAATTGAAAGATGTCCATCGTGCTCCTCCGAAGTGCGACTGTACACCACAATGTCATTAAAGTACACCACAACAAAATCATTTGAGTATGGACGGAATACATTGTTCATCGCCACCATGATTGTTGCCATGGCATTTGTAAGATTGAACATCATTACCATGAAATCAAAGTTCCCATAGCAAGTTCATGATGCAATCTTCTTGATATTGGCATCTGACGTGCAAATCTGGTGTTTACCGTTACATAGGTCAATTTTGGTGAAAGTCCAAGCCCCTCGGAGTTCGTCAAAAAGTTCGTCGACTTTGAGCAGAGGATAACGGCTCTTGATGGTAGCGTCGTTCAACGCCTTGTAGTCCACACACATCAGCATTTCTTTTTCATGAACGTTACAGGTAAGGCGTACGTTGACGTGGATGGGCGGATGAACTACAGATAGAGCATCTCGTCTAGCTGCCTTTTCAGCATGGTTAGTTTGTGACCGCTCATCCGAAAGGCCCCTCAAACTGTGAGTTGGCTGGTTTGTTTCAACTCGATTTGATGTTCAATGTCACGTTGAGGTGATAGGCTTTTTGGGAGTTCTTTAGGGAAGACGTCCGCAAACTCTAGGATGAGTGGTGCAAACTCTTTTGTTACCATCGTTGAGCGGTATCGGCTGCATAGTTTGTCATTTTTCAGCTACCGTGGCTTTCTTTGTTGCTTCCACCTTTGCTGCTTGTGTTGTCGTCTTCCGTCCCATGCGCGGAAGTTGTTGCTTGGCACTGTTGATTTCCACGTAAACTTCACCGCTATTCTAGTCATCATGCAGATTGTGTCGATATAGGAAATCTCGTCTGAGAATGATTTTGTGGCTACTTATTCAACGGGACCTTCACACCATTACATCTCGTAGATCTCCCACTTGTAGTTGTTATTGTCCTCANCGTCTTCCGTCCCATGCGCGGAAGTTGTTGCTTGGCACTGTTGATTTCCACGTAAACTTCACCGCTATTCTAGTCATCATGCAGATTGTGTCGATATAGGAAATCTCGTCTGAGAATGATTTTGTGGCTACCTATTCAACGGGACCTTCACACCATTACATCTCGTAGATCTCCCACTTGTAGTTGTTATTGTCCTCAGAGCCTCTGTATTTGCAATCTCCCATCGACGATTTTTCCTTCAGATATCCGTGGTTTGGTCTTCAAATCCAACTTGCGAACCATGTTGTTGCTTACAAAACTTTGAGAAGCTCCTTCCTCCAATAGAGCCGGTACCATTCTACGACTTTTGCAGCCTCAAGTTTGCACATTAAGCAGTATTATCGATTTATCGTCCTCGTCCACCACGTTGAACTTTACAATCCTAGAAACCCTACATGGCGTTGGAGGCCATTCAGAAGGGCAGTTTTTAAGCACAAACCGCTTCTCACGGACAGGTTTCCTGCCTTTCACTCTTGCCATTTGTCGTTTCCCGACTCATTTTCTTGCAAAGTCCCCCCGTTTTTGGTCTTCTTCTTTCTTTGCAGTTGTAGGAGATGCACATAACTCTCTGGCCGATGGTGTCCATTTCAATTTGAGTTGAAGAGTCCCCCGACATGGTTTTTCCGTTCCCATGATGATTGTGGTCGGGAGGTCACGAGCCGTAGGATTCGTGGATTGGAGCGTTCTAGCCGGCGTTGTCGATTCTTTCTATTGTTGCGGTCATCTGCAGTCGGTTGTTTTTTATGCCGAAAATGGCAATCGCTCGTCAGATGGCTTGCTTGACGCTGTTGTTGCAGTGAAAACAAAGCTCGTCGGAGGCAATGTCCGTAGTAGTGATGATCTCGCAGAATCTTTGCCTGTACTCCGCCACGCTAGTCTCCTTGCGGAGATACTAGAGTTTGTACCAAGCATGAGACTCCTTGTTCAGCTGGACAAATTGTGCGAGCATCGCGTTCAAGAACTCGTTCGATGTGGTTGGTGGCCTCAGCCCGTATGCCATTGTAGGTTGATTTTCCCTTGGGGTAGAACGCGTGCGGTCGGCGATATGAGACGTGTGCCGTTGGCCATTGATAAGGCCCCGCTGGTCTCCTACTGCCATTGGATTACCTTCAAATTAGAAAAGCAACTTAATGCCGTGCCACGCAAAAGCGTGGCTACGAGGTCGATCTTTTTGTGATCGTTGACGACCCTAACAGCGGTGAACTACCGTTCACACTCGTCAGCCACATCCGAACTGTTGGTTCCTTGGATTTTACAAGATCAAAATGTTCAGGAGGGATTGGCTAAATGTTAAGTTCGCTCGAGAGCTGAGTATTTTTCTTGACAAGCACCACGTCTCGTGCACTTGTGTTGTGAAGAGCCTCCATCGCAACATTGAATTGTTCGAGCAGAGTGCTATTGATCCCCTTTAGCACGAAGATACGGCTCGCCACTTCCTCGTTAATCTGCGCCTGTCGTCTAATACCACATGGCGTTCCGATTGTCGTGGTTGAGGCTGTCGATAGGGGCGGTTGGTTCACCGTGGTTGGATCCGTGACTGGATTGGTCGTTCGATTTGTAGGGGTTGATCTCGCTGTCAGGTGGCCTGCCACGCTAGCGTTTTTTGCCGCTTCAGGATTTGCGTGAATAGGCATGTTCTTCTCCTCCATCGCCAAGGCCCTTGTCAAAGACTTGCTACTGGTCGTCGGATGCGCTAGCTTGTTTCAAGTCGTTGTCGCGAGGTCTACGAAGTCTTGATGTTTGAGATGCGCTAACGCCTTGTGCGAGGCAGTCCTCCAGACGAGTAAAGTAGTCTCATACCTCTCCAGCACCGTTGCGCTCTGATACCAAGTGTCATGCCAAACGGAGCATAGATGGTGAACACGTAGAAGTTGCGAGGTAGAACACGATTGAGAATTGGGGACACTCGAGCAATTTATAATCAACGGTAAGTATACTACGATGACAAGATTAAAAATGATCAAACACATGTATGCAAATGTCGAGTTACAAATGAGACATAGTCGAGGTTGATGGGCCGAATGTCAAGCAACACGGGTGGAGTCTCGTCGTGAGTGATTAGATTCGAGAAGCTCTATTGAGAAATTGGTGGGCTTCGACGATCGACGACAAAGATGCGAGGTGCATATTCATAAATCTAGACGTGTCTCCATACGTCAAGAAGTCGACCAAAAGGTCATGACACTTCTGTGGATGATTCTCGAAAGTGGTCAGAGTCGTGAGAAAGTGTGAGAAGGTTCGTCAGAGGGCAAGGGCAGTTAATCGAATTATCTATGAACGTCGGAGTGAACAGCGAGGTCTAGACGTATGGTGTGATATTTATGTAGTGACAAAAATTTGCATTCTGAGAGATTAGGGAGTCGTGTAACAATTTTGGGGTATGAGCTGAAAACACCGGAAGCAAACACATGAAGTACAAAACGGGGGTATGACCATATACCCATCGATTTCCCGATAGATCCCCCATATCCAGGTATCGCTCTTTAACAACCCCATATCCACATGGCGCGGACTTTATGTCTCCCATGCCACATGCTCGCTCTTTTTGCTCGCCATGTCCAGGCGTTTTTGAAAATGAACGCAATGTCCAATACATTTTATTTTAACAACGACATGTCCACAACGCAATGGACGCTGACACGCACTTCGATAGAACGGAACCAAGGCGTACGGGCGGTGACTAGGTGCGGGTCCGATAGTTTGCAATTTCACCTGAGAAGTAAAGGACAATGGAATAGGAGACATCCTCCGAATACAGACAAGTTGGATCGCCGGGACATGAGGACGAATGACTACTGTACTCGCAAGTCGAAGTGGCAGCAGCCTTCCGGGGGGTGGTGGGTTTGTTTTGCAAAGCCATTTGTCTATGCCGTGAAATGCCGCCATGATGTTCATATCAGCGTCAAAGACGGTCGAGGAAGAATCGTTTGACGAACGCCGCCGAGAAGCGTGATTGGTCGTTTCACTGTCCACCAGTGACCACCGCGAATGGACGCTCCATCTGCCCCTGCCACGCTCATGACGCTTTGCTTCGTACTCTTGCGAACTGCGTGAAAGGACTTGAGTTGAACGTATAAACCCAGCGGTTTCTTCGAAGACTTACAGGTTGTTCGCGTAACTCGCGTGATAGGGTTCCACTTAAGGACGTTGGACATGGACCGGATGAACGTACAACGCCCACTGCCTCCGATGCTACGTTGGGGTAACATCGAAGACGGTCGACATGGTCCATGGGATGTGCTCATTCCCGTTCCATCGAAACCAACATATGACGAGGTTGAGGCTGCATGGCGCCACCTTAAGGCTTAGTGGGACGCCATGTATGACCATGCGCCGCCGAGTCTCCACACCATGTGGTGGATTTTTGGTATGCGCGCTCCAACTAGCCGCCCAGTGTACGCAAAAAGTGACTGGCAGCCGTGGGTGCAGATGCATCCCATGACGTTGTCGCGTATGTGACCCCATGGTTCTTTCGTCGTTAATCGTCAAGTATTTTCTATGGGATGCCCACGATACACGCTTCATATTGCACACAGTTTCATAACAGGTACTCCATATGAAGGAACACTGTAGACTTCTCATTACTACAACTTACAGGGAAGTTGTGACACTTTAGTGTCTAAATCACTAGCACGAACTTTTCCCAATCCCACGGTTGTTTTGTTATTAATCATGTACTTTTTAAAATGGGATGCCCAACTACGTCTCCAGCCTAATCAGCGTCCATTCCATTGATACACTTTCCACACATTGGTTGAAGTTTTTGCTGTTGTTGAGCTTTTACTGGTGTGATGTTATGGATACACGCTTCATATTGCACACGGTTTAATAACAGAAACTCCATATGAAGGAACACTCAACACTACCCAATACTACAACTTAGAGGGATGTTCATACCCTTTAGTGTCTCAATCCAAGATTCCACATCCACAGCACTCAGTGTGCACAGCCACTGATGAAAGGACCTGGAAGTTCACTGACCAACCATCGCTGGACCGAAGGAGGCAAAGAATGGATCCAGGCCATGATCTCACATGCCGGACACAATTTTCCAGTAACACTGCAACCATGATGGTAGCAGTCCATGAACTCCAACTCTTCTTCAGTGTCGGTTGAAGTAGATTCTGCGCCCTCTTCGTCCCAATCATTTACGTCGTAAAAGACATCTTCCTGCTCGTCCTCACACGCTCCATCCTTACAAGGACACATGTACATCTTCACAATGTGCACTGGCCTTGGTCTCCACTCCTTCCACATCATCACAATGTATGTCACTCTCGCACCAGCCAGGAATGAAGTCACACATTACATGGTTTGTGTGTGGGTGTCAAACGTTGTTGACTTCAGTGAAGTGGTGAAAAAGAGAATGAACCACTCGACTCTCTTTGACATTTATAGCTCAGTTTGGCAACACTTTTGTGGGTAATTGTTATAAGTGTATCCGCTTTTGGTTTAGGGTTTCTGTTATGAGTATATCCGTTTCATTCACAAAAGCCTGGGTTTAACAAGTGCACACATGAGAAGATGCATGATTTTTACAAAACATGTCAACATTTCTTTCAACTCCATGGCGTTGTCCAAACTATTACACCCACCGCACACCTACTGCACTACAACCACACTGAAGCTACCCCTGCCACATTCCGCCTTTAGATAAAGCTGGACCTCCAGCAACCATGGAGCCCCATTGCTGGATGGAAACCACCAAACACCTTCTCCTATGGGTCATTCCAGTCGACACCATTTCTCCTTAGCCATGACCTGCAACAGACACATAACAACAATACGCAATGAATGAGCACATTTGCATAACTGACCAATGAGAACAAACTGTCCTAGCAGCACAAACATAAGAAACGTCCTTACATGTTACAACACATCGGGCTCGTCATCCCACTCCTCTGCGCACTCCTCCCAACCGTCCATGATGCATGCCTGTTGCTGTTCACGAACTGTCCTTGCCTCCCACTCCCTCTGCTGCTGCGGGTCTCTGAATTGGTCGCCGTCCTCGGCCTCATCGTCATCTGAGTCACTGAGGATGTGCCGTTCTGGGTCGTAAATCTCCTCCTGCGCAGAGTCGTAGCCTGCTGCCTCGGGGTCATACTCAGCGTCGTCTGTTGGTCCACCCGCTGCTCCTGTTGCCCTTGCAGTTGCTGCCACCACTGCAGAGGCAGCAGCANTTTCTCCTTAGCCATGACCTGCAACAGACACATAAGAACAATACGCAATGAATGAGCACATTTGCATAACTGACAAATGAGAACAAACTGTCCTAGCAGCACAAACATAAGAAACGTCCTTACATGTTACAACACATCGGGCTCGTCATCCCACTCCTCTGCGCACTCCTCCCAACCGTCCATGATGCATGCCTGTTGCTGTTCACGAACTGTCCTTGCCTCCCACTCCCTCTACTGCTGCGGGTCTCTGAATTGGTCGCCGTCCTCGGCCTCATCGTCATCTGAGTCACTGAGGATGTGTCGTAAATCTCCTCCTGCGCAGAGTCGTAGCCTGCTGCCTCGGGGTCATACTCAACGTCGTCTGTTGGTCCACCCGCTGCTCCTGTTGCCCTTGGAGTTGCTGCCACCACTTTAGAGGCAGCAGCAGCAACTCTGTCAGCTGCTTCAGAGGTGCTCCTGCGCCCCGCCTGCCCCGCCCATCCCCAGCCTGCGCCAATGCCAAGCACGCTTGTCCCTGGACTGGTTGCTACTCCAGTCGTGCTTCTGCGCCCCGCCTGCCCCGCCCATCCCGATCCTGCGCCAATGCCCAACACGTTCGTCCCTGGACTGTCGTCAGAAAGTAGGACAATATTTTCTGCTGTAGTACCTCCACCTTGTGAACCCCCTGTGGTGCTTCGGGGCATACCAGTGGCAGCTACGGCGACTGCTGCTGCTGCTGCTGCTGCAGCTTCATTCCCCGCTTGGGTCTCTGCTGGGGGCCACCTGCCAGCATATGCCTTTGCCCTCACGGCAGCTTCTGCGCGCTGGAGTCGCCGTGTCAGAGCATTGGCTGCAGCCTCAACCGCAGGAGCCACAGCAGGCTCGTTCGTCCACTTTTTTTTTGTGTGACCCTTTTAGCCACAGCGCAGGCAGATGTAGTTCTTGCGCCGTTTTTCCTCTCATTCCCACCGTGCACTCTTCGGCCGTCCGGCTCCACGCTTAGGTCCTGGCTGCTGCCACAACACACCTTCCTCGACTTTGAGCAAAGCTGGGTTAACACCTGGCATGGGGAAATTGTACGTGCGCCTGTAGGCCATACGCGTGAGTCCCACGTCGCACAGTGGCTCGGCCTGCTCCCCACGTCCGATGACGAATGCGCACGCATGTGCACATGGCTGGCCCCACTCCTTCCAAGCACCGCAGGTGCACGTGCGGTCCTGCACGTTCACCTTGCGTGTCCTGTTGCTCGGACCCGTCACACTACAACTCTGCGGCCCTTCCTTCGTGACGTCGTACGTGTGCGCAAGGACGCAGCTATTCACAAGGCGCTTTGCTGGTGTTGGCGCCAGCTGCCCCTCGCACGACTTGCTCAACTTGCACCTCTCTGTGAGCAAACGCTCCACCCATGTGTACAGAGACACAAAGCAGTAGAAAAGGAAAAGTTTCCTGCACTCAACGATGCGGGCGTTCAAAGACTCCGTAGCGTTCGACGTGGTGTGTCCACCACGGCCGACAGGACAGTACAGCCTGGCCCACTGCTCCCTCGGTATGCCGCCCACCCCGTCTGCTCCAAGGAGATACACTGCAGCGCGGGAGTTCACTGCACGCAGTTGTTCTTCACACCTTGTCCACTCAGCGTGAGTCAGCGCATGTGCCAGTCGCCAAAACCAGTAACCTGCTTGTTTGCCGAACTTCTGCCTTATGTTCTGCCGCAGGTGGTAGCAGTAGTAGGTGTGGTGAGCCCCTGGCAGCTCCTTTTCGACTGCATTCAACAAACCTTTGTCACGGTCCGAAATGACGACTGTACCCCTCTCCGCTATTGTCGGGTAGGCTATTGCCAGCTGTTCCAAAAACCACGTCCAGTTGTGTTCATTTTCTCCCTGCACCATGGCCCACGCCATCGGCACTGCGTTGTCGTTGGCGTCGAAAAATTGGCTGATGAGGAGCACTTGTTTGTGGCCATTTTTTAGATGCGTGCCGTCCATCGTGAGGATTCGACGTGCGTGCTCGAACCCGAGGACGGTGGCACCAGGGGCGACAAACGCTCTTGTGTTAGCTTATGTTCACAAAAGCTCGGGTAAACAGGTAGGCCACATGCGGAACCCACGTACCTCGGCGCAGTAAAGTGGGAAAAGGCTCCAGGATAAGGCTTTGGGGCCGATGAGATGTTCCTGCGCTTTCGTCTTCGCCCGGTACATGGTGTTTTTGTCTACGGCCTTGCCTGTGGCTTTGCGCACAACAGCAGCCAACGTCTTCACGTCTGCTGTGGGATTCCGCTTCAGCGTTGACTCAATATGACGCGCCACCCACTTCACTGTCTTCGCCGGATCTCCACGCCCAACACACGGGACACACTTATGACCGTCGACAAACTCGTCCACGACAACACCAGAACCATTTGCCATGACATGGGCACGTAGCAGCCACGGGCAGTCTTTTTCCTTGAACTGCCCCCACCGTGCAGTGAACCGCGTCTTCTCACAACGTAGCCAGCGAATCGTCATTCGGTTTGTGATGGCGTAGTCGTCCACTGCAGCGCGCGCCTCAGCCATGTCTCGAAATGACATCCCACCGGGAAAAGTAGTTTCCACCCTTCTGCGTTTTGGGGCCTGACCAGACGCCTCATCGTCGGAGGAAACTGCAAAACAAACAAGGACATGGCAGGATTCAAAACCTGGATCGAGAACCAAGTATTCTTTACACCAAGGGAATACGTGACTGAATGTTTACCAGCTACATGAATCGGTCGGGACAGCCTCAAAGTGTCTCGTGCTTTTTCGGGCAAAATGAGGAGCACCTGAGCACGCTGCTCATGCTCAAAGTGCTCGTCGTACACGAGGTTTCGAGAGGAAAGGGTTTGGGGCACGAGACCTGGCTCGTTGAGTTGCAGACGTGAGAGACCACGGCGTTCAGAAACCACAATAGCGTCGCCTGACCTACGCCTACGGGACGCAGCCCACTGCAGCTGGGGAGCCATGTTGGATGACCCGGGTACATTACATGTAAAATGAGTAGTAAATACACTAGATACCCATTCTCACCGGGCTCAGAGGCGTCCACAAGCGCTTCCATGGCGCGCGCCTGTCCTTCCTGGTGGGTCTCTCCAGCATGACGGGGCCTTGGACGCTACTGTCGACAGCGGTCGAGAGTAGGGTCCAATGCATGACCATCGGACACCGTGGACAGGACGCTGGAACGCGATTGTCCCCCGGCCAGTCGTTGGTGCAACATGTGCATGGTACTGAAAATAGACACCGTGGCACGGGTTCGAGGGGAGTTGACAGTCCTCGTTCATGCATGAAATGCGACTCGATGTGTCTCGTTGCCTTGCGTAGAGTCGGCGCATGGAACGTCGCGTTCACGACGAATTGACAACAGTGGACAGGCTGGCGGTTGCTGACCGCGACAGCCTGCGGCATGACGTTGCGTGCCGTGGTTACCGGTTGACAATGCCGATGTCTAAGATCCGTTCCTTCGAACGACAATTGCTTCTTTCTTGAATACCGGCTAAACGCAACGGAAGTCCGACAAGTTCCCTTGGCAGAAACATCATCCCCCCGTAATACAATTGCTGTTTCGAGGGGTCTCCAACATATTACGCCTTCGTGCGAACACTATTGGACGGTCTCATTTTCCGCCAACATAAGAGCGCTGACCCTTAGCCCGCCGTTTACGCACAACGGACAATACACTTTTCACGTTTCGGGTAACGCGCTTTTTATTCGCAAATTAATAACCCCATATCCACACCTTACAAATAAGAACGCCATGCCGGTATGGCGTAGTAATACTGGGTGTAGTGGACATGGCGGTGTTTTCGTCGACGACCGTGGACATGGGGTTCTTATATTTTAAACTGCTGGATATGGGTGACATAAAATTTAGCAATTGGATATGGGAGGGTCCGCCCTTCGGGAATGTGGATATTAGAGCTATTTCGCCCAATATAAAACTTTAGCTGGTTGATGGCGTGCTATTTTTCCGTTTCCCCAGTCTGGGTGGCGGGTGTTGCACCTTGGACGCCGTCTCGCTCATCGTGGACGCCAGATCAGCCCCTCCGCGCTCCAATAATCTTCGGTCAATGAATTCAGCTAGAACGACTTCGCAAAAAGTGCCTCTAACTAGAGAATCTAGAGTATAATTTCCGGTGTCTTCCGATGTCTTGATCCGGAGAGAGAGGTTATTCGCAATACCTAGAACTGCTTTTCGCATTTCGACTGCAGCAAGGGTGGATTGGACAAAACATAGCGGACATCCAGAGGAAACAAACTGGTGGGTCCAGAAGAGGCATTCTCAAAACGAGACAGAAGAAAGAGGGAATGCAATAAAAGAAGGGCAACACAAAGAAACTAATAGAAAGGACATAAGCCAGAATATTGCGATAAATTCTAAAATGAGAAAAAAATCTACAGTACATCGCCGCGAGTTCTATATAATGAATTCATAATAAATATTTACTTCAAGGAAAAGAATAAGTAACAAAAGCTTAATAAAAATTTACCAATGAAAAAACTTATGAGTGAATTTAAAAGAATAAAAATTAAAATTTTATAACTGAAAACCTATTCAAGAAAGTTTCCCATTTCCTAAAGCATTCCGTACAAGTGTGGATCACCCACGAACTTTGTTGTTTTTATGCCCTACCAAGCCTTTGGAGGAATAAAAATAGCTTACCCAAAGTTCAGAAGGATAAAAATCCCTTATCCACAAACTCGATTATAGAAAAACAAATTGTAGTAATATTAGTCATAGTAGTAGTAGTAGCAATAGAAGTAGTACTAGTAGTAGTAGTAGTAGTAGTAGTAGTAGTAGTAGTAGTAGTAGTAGTAGTAGTAGTAGTAGTAGTAGTGGTGGTGGTGGTGGTGGTGGTGGTGGTGGTGGTGGTGGTGGTGGTGGTGGTGGTGG
>SZWC01000460.1:275554-285873 GCA_023375785.1 Penium margaritaceum
GTGGTAGTAGTAGTAGTAGTAGTAGTAGTAGTAGTATAGTAATAGTAGTAGTAGGAGCAGTGGTTGTGGTAGTAGTAGTAGTATTCGTAGTATTAATAGTAGCAACAATAATACTATTACTTGGAAACATGCAATAGTAGGTTGAATTTTATCAATATGACTTGATTTGGTGATTTATTTTATCAATAATGAAAAAATTATTACATTTGATATGTTCTGAATTCCCATCATGGATTGATTGAAATCTTGTTTGAAATCATCACTTCACTCTTATAACACTTTCATTTATCTCTTCCATTTTTCAAAATTTTTGCATCTAATTATGTACAACCACATCTATTGAATTTCGCCTAAAAAAAGTAACTTTTGCATCACACTCTTTGAAAGGGTTTCCAATACCAGTTATAGTTCAGTTTGGCCAAGATGTATTAGTGAAAGTTTAAAAATTAGTCAATTGCAACAGAAATTACTTCACATTGTATCCAGATTCAAGAAAAGTTTTGGTAACTCCCTCCTTAGATGCATTGCATTTTGAATTCTTGATGTTTAAAAATGTTTGGTTAAAATCTCCTACATTTTTTGATTTTTGAATATATTATATAAAGCATGAGGATCTCTGTAATAAAGGTTAAGGTAATCATATTATTACTTGGAAAATTACCCATTGCCATTTTGCTTAAAACAACCTACTCAATGCATGACACTTCAGTTTGGGATGCATCCCTTATTTTCTGTGTTCATGAGTTCAAGCTGTTTCCACTATAAATTGTAGAGAATTATTTCCATGCCATTCTAAGCTGTATTCTCTTTGTAACCTTGGTTTTATAGGCTAAATTTATTTTCACGGCATTGTTTTGTGTCTTGATTACAGCCTCAATTTTCTTCATGAAAAAAGTCTTTTGATGGAATACAAACATAACATACATGGATAAGGAAACGTGAGACGTTTAGTTCTTGAGAGAGTGAGGATTTTATGGATTCAATGTATTCAATCATTTTTAGAATATTGACTAAAGTTCAAATGAATAAAGAAACATGTAAACCAAGAAAACATTGCATCTATATAGATAACAAAATCATCAAACGTAATCTCATGTAAGGAGTATGATCATTTACAAATTCAAAATTGTTCTTCAATTTCATATGAAATTCATGACTTCGAATGTTGATTTGACAAATGATTCCATTGAATGATTATAACCTCGTAAATTAAAACTTGAGTTATACCTGATTTACAAAGATGCATATTCTATTCATTCAATGGGATGACACGAAGTGTATGACTTTCGATTCGTGAAATATGTTGGGATTTACAGGTGTGTAGCAAGGAATATTTTCCTTGCTTGTACAAAATCATTTCTCATGCAACAAGCTAGTAAACAGTTCAGCACATGAACTTTGAAAAGATAATGTGACAGTGGAAGAAATGTTGATTGTTTGCAAGACAAGTATGGTACATAAAAAGCACAGCCTTATAGAGGCTACACATGAGCTCGACCACTGCTCATGGCCCATGTAAGGGGCAACACCTTGCTAGGCCGTCGATGTAGGGGGTCTTGGTCTAACACCGTCTTCTAGGTGGACATGCCTCTAGGTAGTTAGGGCGTCCTCCTTCCTAGGCTAACAGAGCTTTGTCAGGCTTACACGGGTCTCTAGGGATCTCTAGCATGAACCTCCACCCAAGCTAGCAGGCAAAGCCAGGCTTATAGGGGCTTTTGAGGGATCTCCAGTGGTGTTGTCTATCTAGGCTAGCAAGCATAGCCAGGCTTACAACATCCTTGGAGTGATCTCCAGCAGCGCCTTGCTGAAAGGTGCTCCAATACTAAGGTGTGGTGACTTGCACTTCATATGGTGTAGCAATTGAAGATTTGTTACTGAAGATCAACCACTAAAGATAGTTGAGTGTGCCCGGGCCGTTGCATTTTATACTTGCGGCCCCGGCAAGTTGACTGCCTTGGTGCTGGTCAGAGAAGTTTTGCCTTAACCATGGTTCTTGCACCACAACTCACCACGTGGCTTTGTACGTGCAAGTCATCACCATGTCTGTGATCCTTAGATCCTATGGCTTTTTTTGGATTAGTAAGAGCCGTTGATAAACGTAGTCAAATTGCTTGCATCTTAACGGTCCCTTTCAGATGAAGATGAACGGTTGATGTGTAGAACCCTCGTTTGAAGACACTTCTATCGTAGGGAAGCTCCCTCTTCGTGGAAGATTCCTCTCCACCTTGGTTGACCACTCGCTTAAACCTAAGCCATACGGAAGCTTCCTTCCCAAGGAAGCTTCATCAGGTTCCACGGTGCAGCTTCTCCGTAAGTTGCTTTTCTTAGAGGCTTAATGCCTAATTCGTTGATGCTACCACATGATCACATGTGGTCCGTGGATTTCCGTCACCGTGAAGCTCGCACTAGGGCTCTCCACATAGGTTATCCACATGGAAATGATAGAGACACAATGAGTAAGGCCTTTGGATTATTAGTGCACGGCGGTCCCTAATTGACGCCCTCGCACTACTCCGTGCATCGACTTGAGTCACGTGTGGTCCGACGTGACCATGAAGCATATGCAGTATTGTACATGTTTTAGCTTCAGGAGGCATGTGCTATCCTCATGCACATGCTTCCGTAAAGAGCTCCTTTCAAACCCTCTATGGGATTTTTGCTTGAGAAAAACTAGGCCTTTAAAGGAAAAATTCTCAACGCAGCTGCACCCGATAAATTCAAGGAAATAATCCATAAATTCTTCTTAAAGCTTCAGATTGTAGTTGTCTACACCATAATGAAGAAGTAGATCAATGTAGTTATCACCCAATTTGACACTCCCCCTCGATAATTGCGTTGATGAAGCCGATGGTTGTAGACCTTGTTCAAGGAGAGAATTAAAGAAGTGAACAAGCCTTTGGAGATTTATGACTTCAATCGGTTGTAGAAGTCTCTCCAAAAATTCTCTGGTGGTTTTGGTCCTCAAAATGTTTAGCACCACCTTTTTCTTCTCTGGTTTTGGCTTCTCTGTGGCTGTCAAGTGCAATATTCTGGTTGTGGAGCTTTTTGATGGCTCCATAAATGTTTTTCGAGTGCGGTTTGGGTCACCTCACCACTTCGTGGGGTGTATTTCTTGTGGTTGAAGCAACCCCCTCTATGCCGTTTTCATGGTGCTGCTCATGCAGTATCATGCATGAGATTGGGTTGTTCTAGTGAGGTGGCGGCTTCATGTTGAGACCACCTTTGGGACCACCTGTTGGGACCGCTTCCAATTTGCCAACATGAGCTCTCCCACGGGAGAGTACAAACCGGCTTTCGTCTCTTGTCACATAGCAACTTCACTTGCTGCTCCCCCTGTTGTCTTAGGCTACTGCCTACGAAGTGCTCTTATCTACTTCTTTATTTTCTTGAACTTTAAGGAGGTCTGGCTGTAGGCTGGCGCCATGGTCGAGGAACATCTGGTGCCCTTCAAACCCTCCACAACCATTTTTTGGTCGTTTTTTGGTCAATTCCTTGTAACTAGGGCGCTTCTACCACTAGAAGACGACCATCCTGTCTATTCTGTTGCATCTCCTGAGGTCTAGGCTTTTCTACTCCCACTGGGACCGTTTCTAGCTAGGACAACCGTCTCGATGGCGTCTCACTTATCGCCGCAATTCTTGGTTGCGTCCTTGCATGCAGGCTTTACACTTGGTGGTCACACCGTTTTTCTCCAACACAATCTGATCTTGCCAGCTCTTTGCTATCCACTTCCTCACTCCTTGTCGTTTTATTTTTTTCCTTCTTTTGTTTTCCTCTGCTTCCTTCATATTTGGTTAGGGTTTCCTTGATAGCTACATGTGGCAAGCTATCAACCTGCACAAATTCGTCACGAGCAGCTCTGTCGTTTTCTTTTTTTTGGCTGGTTACCTTTGTTGGACCACTCACTTTGCCCTCCCCCTTGCTCTTTGCCGTCGCCGGGAGACTACACAAGGGCTTGCCGTAATGACGGCAGTGAGTTGCTCGCGGTGAAGTCAGCTGTCGCAACATGGCTCTTTATTTTCAAATCTGCCGTCGCAAAAGGTTCTGCTGGCCTAGCTTGCCTTTGTGGCGAGCTGGTGCGAGTTCCTGTGTAGACCTCTATTGTTCCCTCTTTGCGGAGATCCTGTTTTGGCAAGCGAGCTATCGTTTTTTTTGAGGTCTTATTCCGCTCTCAACAGCAAGCGACGCTTGCTTTTTTTATGTACTATTGCTCGACTGCCCCATTCCATAAATTTTTGCGTCGGCTTGAATTGAAGACTCGTCCAAGGCAAAAATCTTAACTGATCTATATCAATCCCAAGTGAGAAGCAAAGTAAGCTGCTTCCCAAAAGCATCTAGAATCGAATCTCTTTTCTTTGCAATTCTTCCATTGCTCCAACCTTGTAGTGTGCAAACATCTACTGTAGGTCCTTCATGTCCGTGGAGACTACTCCGAGTGATGATGGCATCACTCTCTTCATTGAAAGTGGTCAGGTTCACTTTCATAGAATTGTTGTGATAAAAGGTTGATGTAGATTGTTGCTGTAATTACTGTTGCGAAGCGCTCCTGCACGCTTGCATAATGCGACTCTTTTGCGGTTGTTGATGGAGCAACCTTGCTTGAAATTTTTTGGATTTGTTGAAATCTCTTACAGAGATTGTTGCTCAGTACGGTCTCATCCCCCTCATTGGTGAAGGCTTAGATTATTGCGATGGCGCTCACAGGCCAGGCAAGTCTCCTTAGGATCTCCACTGTCACCGCACCAGTGGGATATCACTCTCTCACGCATTCCACCTCCACGACGTGGGCTTATTACAAAGACCTGTCAAAACGGAAGGAACTTTGGTGTTAAACCACAACTCCATCACGCATGCTACCCATATGAGATGTGCTTTTTCCAACCGTCTGCCGACACGGCAGGAATTCATTTTGTTTTATCGAGCATGGCTTCATTGCTCATGCCACCTCCATAAGGTAGGCTCACTACAACCGTCTACTAACATGACAGGAATTTATGTTTGCTCATCTGCTTGTGTTGCTTCAAGGTGCAATAACCTTCCTCCCCCCTTGGATGTTACACACCCCTTCTTGCGAGTGCGCTGTGGTAACGCCTCACAAGTGTTGTTGTTCACTTATGTGCAATCGTCACAAACACTTCGATAGAGAGGTTGCCATGGATGCTCCCAACCAAACATTTAAGCTTGATATTCTGCTTCTACTACTTTCCATGAAGCACCACATCCAAAAAGGTAAAGGATATCGACCTCCTTTACCATCATTGAGGTCTTCCTCTCCGTCCTCCCCCTCTTTAGCAAAGGTCAGAACAGAGATGGTCACATAAGTGAATGGAGCCTCATTGCTCGACATACATCCTCCAGGCTGTGGTGTTGTCCCATAACCATAAGGTTTATCGGCTGCTGTGGGTTGTAATCAAGAGCCTTCTTGATGTGAGCAAGTACAAGTGTTGCTTTTACTGCTACGTGTAGGGAAGTTTTGTTTCCGTAGGAGCTCTTTGTCCCTCATACTTCATAAATGTTTTTTTACACTCTCCCAATTTTTTTCTCCTCTTCTGCTTCCTCTACTGCCCTATGTGTAGTAGACAAAGCGTAGTACAGATGCGAAAGGCTAAAGCTGAGTTGCTGATGAAGCACAAAGCATCCTTGTAGATGTAAAGACGTCGTTTCTGTTGACGGTGGTGAAATAACTTGCTTTTGCCACCATGATGTTTGTTTTCTTTTGCTCAATGGTGGTGCTCCACGTGTGTCTTGGTGTTGTTGAAGTTGCACAATATTGGCGGCTTGAGTTACATGTGACTGTTACAACTACAAGATGTAGGATGCTTGAGCGGCATGCGTCAGGTACTCCTATTCACAGAGAAGCTCTTGAACTCCCAACTACTACCTCAACGCCTCTTTCTGGTGTCGCATAGCTTGACGAGCTGCGGCTACTTGTGCCATTTGCCACACCTTATCTGCGAAGCGTTGCGCTTCTGTTGCTTCGTGTTGTGCGTGGTCTACAACATGGTGTCCTTGATCCTAACCCATCCTTAGACCATGCAAAACACAGTTCTCATCAAGAGCGGGAGAACCTGGCCTCTAATCCTCCGCCTCCATGTTTGTCATGGTCTCTTATTTCTTATGTCTTGTGTAGGCCGACCGTCACAAAGCGCCGGTCGTGTAGCACACTCAAGAGAAAGCGCACGTTGCTCCTCCTCTAGCTTGTACAAGGATGCTGAAGAACTACTTCACCAATCCGCTTCGTTGCTACTAGTGCTAGACTAGCTAAACACAACGCCTAGTGCTATTATACCATGTTGGGTTTTGCAATGGTGGCACACGGGAACGACCAGTGTTTCAATGCAAAGCCTTCACTACAGGAAGGGGATTCTTGCTGCTCTAGGATCTGTATGTGTGTCCTGCAAATCTAGCGGAAGTTTAAATATGGAATAAAATCTTGTTATAAGTACAATTTTCAAGAATAAGATCTGTCAAACATGAAATAGCTAAACGCAGCTTAGCTCCCTGCTCTGACGTATCTCTTGGCCCCAAACTAGGGCGTAAAGCCTTGTTAGGCCATCAAGGCCATCCACGGAAGGGTTTCGGCACAGCCATCATCTCTAATGATGGAAGGAATTTAGAACATCAGGGCAACCTCCTCGCATGGCTGTGCCTGGCTTACTGGGTCGTCTGAGGATTCTAGCTGGTCGTGGCACGGCCACCAAGTTGTGGTAGACTGTCCACCAGCAAACATGTCGTCCTCTTCCTAGGCTGGCAGGCAGAGCCAGGCTTACAAGGGCCTTAGAGGGTTCTCTAGTAGTGCCTTGGTGTAAGGTGCTCCAGTACTAAGGCGTGGAGACTTGCACTTGATATGGTGTAGCCATTAAAGACTAGTTACTGAATATCAACCACTGAAGATAGTTGAGTGTGCCAGGGCCTTCGACTTTTATACTTGCGGCCTTGGCAAGTTGATTGCCTTGGTGGTGGTCGGAGAAGCTTCGTTCGGTGCACGTTGAAGTTTCACCGTAATCGTGGTTCTTGCACCACAGCTCACCACATGGCTTTATACGTGAAAGGCATCACCATGTCCATGATCCTCAGATCCTATGGCTTCTTTGCGATCAGTATGAGTTGTTGATTACCGTAGCCGGAATGCTTTCATCTGAACGGTCCTTTCAAATGAAGATGAACTGTTGATTTCATGAACCCTGGCTTGAAGAAACTTCCTCCGTAGGGAAGCTTCCTCTTCGTGGAAGACTCCTCTCCACCTTGGTTGACCACTGGCTAAAACTTGAGCCATAGGGATGCTTCCTACCCAAGGAAGCTTCATCAGGTTCCACAGTGCAGCTTTGCTGTAAGCTTCTTCGGTGTGAGGCTTTGTCCCTGCTTTTTTGATGCTATCATATGATCACATGCACTCCGTGGATTTCCGTCACCGTGAAGCTCGCTCCAGAGCTCTCCACATAGGTTGTCCACCTTGCGATGAGAGAGACACGTTGAGTCGTGCCTCTGGATTTTTAGTGCAGGGCGGTCCGTAAATGACGCCCTCATACTACTCCGTGCGTCCAGTTGAGTCAGGTGTGGTCCCACGTGTCCATCAAGGCTATGCAGTATTGTAGAGGTTTCAGCTCCAGGAGGCATGCGCTTTCCTCATGTGCATGCTTTAGTACAAAGCTCCTTTCACACTTTTCAAGGGATTTTTTACGAAAGAAAAACTAGGCCTTTGAAGGAGGAAATTCTCAACCGAGTCGCACCCCTAAATTCACGGAAAAAATCCGTAAATTCTTTTGAGAGCCTTTGATTCTAGTTTCGTTTGTGCCATGTTGAAGTAGTATATCTACGCAGTTATCGCTCACTCCAACAAAAAATCCATAAGTGATTTAGCATGGAAATGGAATATCATTATGAATGTACCATGAAACTTTAAAACATAAAAGGATTATCTTAAGCCCTCAAAACATGTATCATCATATGAAGAGAAGAGATGTTTGCACCACTCGCAATCTATGTAGTTAAAATTGCATCGAATTCGGTTTGAAATGGGAAATTAAGCATGACATTGTCCTTTCATAAAACAGAATCTGTTCGTCACTCTGTGGTTATTGGAACGTGTAATGATGAAGTCGTTGAGTGTTATGATGTAGCATGGATTCTTAGTGCATTCTAGGATTTTGTGCCGAGGAATCAAACCGTATACTTGAACAAGAAGTAGTGCACGACTAAATCTGCATGTGTATTTTCAAAGATTGGCAAGTACAAGTATGGTATATGGAATAACCACTCAATACAACTAAGCTGAATGCTCCAAACAACAGGCCACATTCTTGGGCATAACACCATTCCAAGCTGTTAAAGCTATTGTAAAAGGGTTTGAGAACGATTGCTACACTTTGAAGTGAAATGGCCTTAAGTGATAAAGGCAGCCTTCTCTCCATTTGGCAACCACTACAAGAATTAATCGGTCGTCAACATAGAACATGTCCACAAGTTTTGGTTAGCAGAGAACATCTCCATAATTAGGACACTGGCTTTTACATGAAATTGGGGAAAAGCCACATGTTAGCTTTCTTTTTCCAGAAAATAGAAATGATGGGACTAAATTGATTTCTAGATAAGGAAGTTGTTTTTAATGAAAAATGACGTAGATGAGAAAGTAGAGAAGCCACATAATATGTAATAAAATCTGCAAAAAAATTGGATTGTTTGATTTTGGGTTGTATTTAATTTCTTTCAGTGGGGGCCCTTTTCTTTTGGGTGCCATATTTGCGTGTTACCTTTTGGGCTTTCTATTTTGAAGTGTTTTTAGTAAGTTCGCCATATGTCTGGTTTGCTTCACGTGTTGTCACTTTAGTTTGTTCGCGCTCATGAGAAAGGTGAGCTGATATTCTATTTGTCTCCCTTCAGTGGCTGATTCCTCTCGTGGTGTTTGTGCGTTGTAGCCCCGGGGGCCGCGTTCCGGGCCGCGACATTCCGGCGTCCTGCGGTTCGCTCAGCGCGGAGCAGCAATAAAGCTCGCGGGCCGCCCAACTACGATTGCGGCTGCGGCTCTTCGCGTTGATACACCTCCGCAGTTTCCTATTCACAGAGGTACCTCCAGCGGCTCGACAGCGACTCGGATTTCTTATTGCTACCCCGGCTGGGAGAACGTGCAACCGCGACGGGAAAACCACCGCAATTCGAAGCTCGACTCACAGCAAACGTGAGGACATAACCCGAGCGACAGAGTCTGCACCCGCGAGGGACCAGCGACGACCGACGATAACCGAAGATGAACAATTTTCAACAAATTATGGAGAGGACTTGGAAAAACAAATGGTAGGCCAAGTGACATCCATGGGGCGACAGGTAACATCTGCCCAAAACCAAATATTTGTAATAGACATACAAAGCCAAATATATATTACATTGCATTATACTGAATGAATATTTAAAAAAATCAACAAAACGTAGCGTTTTCAAAAAAAGAAACATGATAAAGAAAAGTTTCTGTTGGATTACTTGCCCAAATACAATTCAAAATTATCCAATTGATATAATTTTCAAAATCATGATTAATGAAATAACGGTTCATGTGATGAAATGATTTTCTACGGTTGAGGGTTAAAATTCCTGGATAATGGAACTTGAAGGCAAAAAATCATGGTGGAGCACGAAAACATATACTTGTAATAAAAAAATCATACTAAATGTACATAAACTAATCTATATTAGACATAAATCTCATGGATTAATATATAAATATAGGAATAATTTTCAAAACAACATTTCAATTAAAAAACAACTCCGTAGGATAATCCTTCTACAGCGAGCGGCCAGTTTTGTATGCTATTGGACGGGATGGACATTTTTATATGCTCGTACAGAGAGCGACCATTGCTGTTTTCTACTTTTAAAACCATCTAAAAGTGCATTTGTTTCCCCTTGATGCTTGTCTCGGCGCTCCACTTTGATTCGCGTGTATACTGCAACGGGGCGCGCATTAGCCCTCCGTCTTAAGCGCCTACGCACGCGCGCGTCTGCGCATTTTCGACAGATCGCGGTCCTCATCTTCCATGTCATCCTGAGCCTTGTGCGCTCAGCCGTCGCGTGTCGTTCCCGTCCATCTTCGTTTCCACCACTGCTGACCCAAAGGCCGGTCCTGTACGATCGTCATCTCATAAACTGCTGTCACTGATCTCCGCGAGTTCCTGTTTACCGTTTCCGTCACCATCATCACCTTCATCGCCACCGGTTCCCCACCCCCGTCGACCTCGACATCGTCATCGCCGTCGGTATCGTCGTCGCCGTCGTAGCCGTCGTCATTGTCCTGGTCCCCCCCCCCCCCCCCCCCCCCCCCCCCCCCC
>SZWC01000460.1:299783-312283 GCA_023375785.1 Penium margaritaceum
ACACCTTTTCTCCTTCGCCATGACCTGCACCAGACACATAAGAACAATACACAATGAATGAGCACATTTGCATAACTCACAAATGAGAACAAACTGTGTATGCAGCACAAACATAACAAACGTCCTTACATGTTAGAAGACATCGGGCTCGTCATCCCACTCCTCTGCGCACTCCTCCCAACCGTCCATGATGCATGCCTGTTGCTGTTCACGAACTGTCCTTGCCTCCCACTCCCTCTGCTGTTGCGGGTCTGTGAATTGGTCGCCTTCCTCGGCGTCCTCCTCATCTGAGTCACTGAGGATGTGCCTTTCTGGGTCGTAAATCTCCTCCTGCGCAGAGTCGTAGCCTGCTGCATCGGGGTCATACTCAGCGTCGTCTGTTGGTCCACCCGCTGCTCCTCTTGCCCTTGCAGTTGCTGCCACCACTGCAGAGGCAGCAGCAGCAACTTTGTTAGCTGCTTCTGAGGTGCTCCTGCGCCCCGCCTGCCCCGCCCATCCCCACCCTGCGCCAATGCCAAGCACGGTCATCCCTGGACTGGTTGCTGCTCCAGTCGTGCTTCTGCGGCCCGCCTGCCCCGCCCATCCCGATCCTGCGCCAATGCCCAACAGGCTCGTCCCTGGACTGTCGTCGGAAAGTAGGACCACATTTTCTGCTGCAGTACCTCCACCTTGTGGTGGAGGTACCCTAAACCCTGAACCCCCTGTGGTGCTTCGGGGGGTACCAGTGGCAGCTGCGGCGACTGCTGCTGCTACTGCTACAGCTTCATTCTCCGCTTGGGTCTCTGGTGGGGGCCACCTGCCTGCCAATGCCTCTGCCCTCACGGCAGCTTCAGCGCGCTGGAGTCGGCAAGTCAGAGCATTGGCTGCAGCCTCAACCGCAGGAGCCACAGCATGCTCGTTTGTACACTTTTTTTTCGTGTGACCCTTTTGGCCACAGCGCAGGCAGATGTAGTTCTTCCGCCGTTTGTCCTCTCGGTCCCACCGTGTACTCTTCGGCCGTCCGGCTCCACGCTTCGGTCCTGGCTGCTGCCACAGCACACCCTCCTCGACTTTGAGCGAAGCTGGGTTAACGCATGGCATGGGGAAGTTGTAGGTGCGCCTGTAGGCCATACGCGTGAGTCCCACGTCACACAATGCCTCGGCGTGCTCCCCACGGCTGATGACGAATGCGCACGCATGTGCACATGGCTGGCCCCACTCCTTCCAAGCACCGCAGGTGCACGTGCGGTCCTGCACGTTCACCTTGCGGGTCCTGTTGCTCGGACCCGTGACACTGCAACTCTGCGGCCCTTCCTCCTGACGTCGTACGTGTGCGCAAGGACGATACTGTTCAGAAGGCGCTTTGCTGGTGTTGGCGCCAGTTGCCCCTCGCACGACTTGCTCAACTTGCGCCTCTCTGCAAGCAAACGCTGCACCCATGTGTACAGGGACACAAAGCAGTAAAACGGGAAAAGTTTCCTGCACTCAATGATGTGGGCGTTCAAAGACTCCGCAGCGTTCGAGGTGGTGTGTCCACCACGACCGACAGGACCGTACAGCCTGGCCCACTGCTCCCTCGGTATGCCGCCCACCCCGTCTGCTCCAAGGAGATACACTGCAGCGCGGGAGTTCACTGCGTGCAGCTGTTCTTCACACCTTGTCCACTCAGCTGGAGTCAGCGCATGTGCGAGTCGCCAAAACCAGTAACCTGCTTGTTTGCCAAACTTTTGCCTTATGTTCTACCGCAGGTGGTAGCAGCAGTACGTGTGGTGAGCCCCTGGCAGCACCTTCTCGACAGCATTCAACAAACCTTTGTCACGGTCCGAAATGACGACCGTACCCTTCTCCGCTGCTGTCGGGTATGCGATTGCCAGCTGTTCCAAAAACCACGTCCAGTTGTCTTCATTTTCTCCCTGCACCATGGCCCACGCCATCGGCACGGCGTTGTCGTTGGCGTAAAAAAATTGGCTTATGAGGAGCACTTGTTTGTGGCCATTTTTGAGATGCGTGCCGTCCATCGTGAGGATTCGACGTGCGTGCTGGAACCCGAGGACGGTAGCACCAGGGGCGACGAACGCTCTCTTGAAAACACCCTCCGCAGTCGCCTCCGCAACAGCATGTGTGTTGTGGTCCACCCGCTTCAGCTGCAGCGCATAGAGCACATTGCGTCAGCTTATGTTAACATAAGCCCAAGAAAACAGGTAGGCCGCATGCGGAACCCACGTACCTCGGTGCAGTACAGTGGGAACAGGCTCCAAGATAAGGCTTTGGGGCCGATGAGATGTTCCTGCGCTTTCGTCTTCGCCCGGTACATGGTGTTTTTGTCTACGGCCTTGCCTGTGGCTTTGCGCACAATAGCAGCCAACGTCTTCACATCTGCTGTAGGATTCCGCTTCAGGGTCGACTCAATATGACGCGCCACCCACTTCACTGTCTTCGCCGGATCTCCACGCCCAACACCCGGGACACACTTATGACCGTCGACAAACTCGGCCACCACAACACCAGAACCATTTGCCGCGACATGGGCACGTAGCAGCCACGGGCAGTCCTTTTCCTTGAACTGCCCGCACCGTGCAGTGAACCGCGTCTTCTCACTGCGTAGCCAGCGAATCGTCATCCGGTTTGTGATGGCGTAGTCGTCCACTGCAGCGCGCGCCTCAGCCATGTCCCAGAATGACATCCCACCGGGAAAAGTACTTTCCGCCCTTCTGCGTTTTGGGGCCTCACCAGACGCCTCATCGTCGGAGGAAACTGCAAGACAAACAAGGACATGGCAGGATTCAAAAACTGGATCGAGAACCAAGTATTGTTCACACCAAGGGAATACGTGACTGAATTTTTACCAGCTACATGAATCGGTCGGGAAAGCCTCAAAGTGTCTCTTGCTTGTTCGGGCGAGATGAGGAGCACCTGAGCACGCTGCTCATGCTCAAAGTGCTCGTCGTACAAGAGGTTTCGAGAGGATGGGATTTGGGACATGAGACCTGGCTTGTTGAGTTGCGGACGTGAGAGACCACGGCGTTCAGAAACCACAATAGCGTCGCCTGACCTACGCCTACGTGAGGCTGCCCAGTGCAGCTGGGCAGCCATTTTGGACGACCTGGGTACATTACATGTAAAATGAGAAGTAAATAGACTAGATACCCATTCTCACCGGGCTCAGAGGCATCCACAAGCGCTTCCATGGCGCGCGGCTGTCCTTCGTGGTGGAACTCCCCCCGAACCCGTGCCACGGTGTCTATTTTCTGTACCATGCAAACGTTGCGCCAACGTCTGGCCGGGAGAAAATCGCGTTCCAGCGTCCTGTCCAGGGTGTCCGATGGTCACGCATTGGACCCTACTCTCGACCGCTGTCGACAGTACGGTCCAAGGCCCCGTCATGTCCTCGTTCATGCACGAAATGCGACTCGATGTGTCTCGTTGCCTTGCGTAGAGTCGCCGCATGGAACGTCCCGTTCACGACGAATACACAACAGTGGACAGGCTGGCGGTTGCTGACCGCGATAGCCTGCGGCCTGACGTTGCATGCCGTGCTTACCGTTTGACAATGCCGATGACTAGGATCCGTTTCTTCGTACGACAATCGGTACTTTCTTGAATACCGGCTAAACGCAATGGAAGTCCGCCAAGTTCCCTTGGCAGAAACATGATCCCCCTGTAATACAATTGCTGTTTTGAGGGGTCTCCGACATATTACGCCTTCCTGCGAACACTATTGGACGGTCTCATTTTCCGCCACCAGAAGAGCACTGACCCTTAGTCCGCCGTTTACGCACAACGGACAATAGAGTTTTCACGTTTCGGCGATCGCGCTTTTTATTCGAAAAAAAATCACCCCATATCCACAATTTTCAAATAACAACGCCATGCCGGTATGGTGTAGTAATAACGGGCGTAGTGGACATGGCGGTGTTCTCGTCGACGACCGCGGACATGGGGTTCTTATATTTTAAAGTGCTGGATATGGGGTACATAAAATTTAGCAGTTGGATATGGGAGGGTCCGCCCTTCGGGAATGTGGATATTAGAGCTATTTCGCCCTTTTACATATGTACGAGAACAGTCGCATCACTTGGAAACTATTAAAGGACAGTTGACTCACCAGTCAAATGCATCGCAAACCCATGTTCTTTGAAAATTTCGGTAGTCCATTGTAAAATCCACTCTTGCATGCCTTTTTTCTCGCACTTTTCATTACCGAATGGGAAAACTCAGGTTTTGCGCGCGGTAGATGAGTGCAAACATCGAGCACAATTTCATAACTAAGAGGGCGGGAAATTGATGTTTGTCAGTCGACGGCACCAGGCAAAAATACCTCGAGTCGCAGGTATCCTATGAAATCAGCTCAACGTGTAACCGTTTCACATACGAATTTGGAAGGTAAGACACCTGGTGATGAACGCGAGGTGACTGACCAAGATCCTGAGCGCTCCGGGTCAAGTAAGGCGGCGCAACATTTCCCCGTTGAATGTAGACTATACATAATGGACGTCTATATAGACACGATCAACGTTGACTATTGTTCGTTTGAATCTAGAATGTCTCTACTACAGCTGGTCCCCCAGTTCTTTAAGGTCAATTGCCATTACGGTAGCAGAGGAGTGCAAAACAAGAGATCGTCTTCTGATAACCGAGGATGTCATGCCTTGCTTTGATGGCGTCATTTTTGGCATAAAATGAAAAGCTATGAGTTATAACAAGCTACAAGTTACTTGGAATTAGATGCTCTCACACCGACACTCAATTAACTAAGACGCATGATTTTGGGCACCATAAAGTTAAGAAAAAACAACATGTGAAATGTAGCTTGGGAGAGACGAGTTGAGCTGCTCAATGAACTCGATCTCACTATTGTTTCTTGTAGAGAGTTGAGTCAAGTTTGGAAGGTGTGAGAGCACCAAAGACTTATGCTGGGTTCCCATGGTTGAAAGTTAGAAGCTAGAAGTTAGAAGTAACGGAAATCAGCAGGAAGAGCCTCGGCAGGCTGAGCTGGCAATAGTCAACGCCGACGTGTGCCTCGGCATAATGCTCGACATCCAAACCCTGAAAAGGATCGAATGTCAAGTTGACTTCGGAAGTCATACACGGTATCCATACACCATTTGGCTTCCAAAATTTTGTGCTACAACTTCAAACGACAAGCCGCCCTTAGATACTTTTGTTGGAATCACTTCCGAAGCCATGCAAAGGAACTTCGGTCAATACGCTGGAAAACTCACATGGGAACGTTGTTCTACTTCCAAAGTTGACTTCGATGGGCACATGATGTTCCTTTATTGAACGTTAAAAAAATGACTCCTAACCTCTAACTTCTGACCATGGGAACCCTGCAGTGTTTGTGAAATTCCGACTGCGTTTACTCATCCGTGCGTTGACTTTCGGTCTAGTCAACTGCTTCCCTAACCAAACCACACAAATAGGCATCATTTAGGCCGAGTTTGGTTGTCATTACATGGCCATGCAACGTTCTTCAACCATAGACAATGGCGGTACAAAAGCCTTACATAGGTCGTGGTTCTATGCAATACTACACATGCACATGTGTAGTTCTTGTACATGCAAGTGCGGGCTTTATAGGCATATGAGCTAGGTTTTTTCGCGTTGGCGTGGGCTCTGAAGGCACAGGCGCGGGCTTTGAAGGCGCAGGCGGGGGCTTTGTAGGTGTAGGCACGTGTTTTGCAGGCATAGGTGTGGGCTTCGTATGTGTAGTGGCGGGCTTTGTAAGAGCAGGCGTGTTGCTTTGTAGGCGTAGGTGTGGGCTTTGTAGGCAAAGGCACGGGCTTTGTAGCCACAGGTGCCAACTTTGTAGGCACAAGCTCGGTGCTTTATAGGCGACGGCGAAGGCTTCATGCATGGTGCACGGTGCATGCACGGTGCTTTGAAGGAACATGAGAGAGATTTGTAGGTGCAAGCGTTGGCTTTATAGGTACAGGCATGGGCTTTGAACGTGCAGGCTTAGTAGGAGCAGGCACGATCCTTGTTGACACAGGCACAAGCTTTGTAGGCATAGGCGCGTGCTTTACATGCGTAGGTATGAGCTTTGTAGGCACAGGCGTGGGCTTTGCAAGCGCAAGTGCCGGGTTTGTAGGCACAAGCATGGGCATTGTGTGCACATGTGCGAGATTTGTATGCGCAGGTGCGGGCTTTTAAGGTGGAGATGCAAGCTCAATAACTGCAAGAGCAGGCTTTGTAGGTGTAGGAGTGAGCTTTGTAAACACAGGTGCTGTGCTTTATAAACACAGACACTGACTTTGTAGGCGTAGGCATTGTGGTTTGTGGGCGCATGTGCTGGCTTCGTAAGTGTAGGGACGGGCTTTGTAAGCGCAAGTGTGCTGATTTTAGGCATAGGTGTGGGCTTTGTAGGGGAAATCACGGGCTTTCTTGGCACAGGCATGGTGTTTGCATGCACATGTGTGGGATTTTTAGGCGTAGGCGCATGCTTTCTTGGTACAAACGCGAGTTTTGTAGGCGCAAGGGCGGGCTTTGTAAGTGTGGGCGTAGGCTTTCTTAGCAGAAGCACGTGCTTTGTAGGTGGAGGCACTGGATTTGTGGGCGTAGGCACAAGGTTTGTAGGCAAATCCGCGGGCTTTGTATGCATAGGCGTAGGCTTTGTACATGCAAGCGAGGGCTATGTATGTGCAAGCACATGCTTTGTAGGCGCAGGCGCGGGCTTTGAAGGCGCAGGCTTGAGCTTTGTATGTGCAGGTGTGGGCTTGTTAGGTGCAGGCACGGGCTTTGTACGCATACGTGCGGGCTTCCTAGGCAAAGACGCGAGCTTTGAAGGTGAAGGTGCAGGCTTTGTACACATTGGCACAAGCTTTGTAGGTGCAGGCGTTGGCTCTATAGGCGTAGGCGCTAGCGCGTGCTTTGTAGGCGCATGTGCAGGCTTTGTAGGCGCAGGCATGAGCTTGGTAGGCACAGGCATGGGTTTGTAGGCACAAGCGCCGGCTTTGTAGGTGCAGGCGTGGGTTCCGTAAGTACGGGCGCTGGCTTTGTAGGCATAGGCACACGCGTGGGAGTTGTAGGAGTATGCATGAGCTTTTTAGGTGTAGGAGCGGGCTTTGTAGGCTCAGATGCGAGCTTTGTAGGCGTGTTTTGCAGGATTTTTAGGTGCTAGCGCAGGCTTTGTGGATGTCGGTGTAGTGATTGGTAAGCGCAAGCATGGGCTTTCTAGGCACTAGTGCATTCCTTTGTAGACACAGGTTCGGGCTTTACAGTCGCAGGCACGGGCTTTTTCAGCCCAGGCTTTGGCCTTGAAGGCGCAGGAACATGCTTCATAGGCACAGGCATGGTCCTTTTAGGCGTAGGTGTGGGCTTTGTAGGCGCACGTGTAGGCTTTGTAGGCGCACTCGTGGGTTTTTTAGGCATAGACATTGGCTTTGCAAGTGCAGGAACTGGCTTTGCTGGTGCAGGAGCATGCTTTGTTTGCGCATGCCCAGGCTTTGTAGCCGTAGGAACGGGCTCTTTAAGCATAGGCTTGAGCTTTGTAGGCGCATGTGTTGGCTATGTAGGCGTAGGCACGGGCTCTATAGGTGCAGGCATGGGCTTAGTAGGCATATGCACGGGCCTTGCAGGCGTAGTCACGGGTTTTTAGGCGCAAGCGTGGGCTTTGAAGGCGCAGGCGTGGGCTTTATAGGCATAGAAGCGAGCTTTCTAGGCGCAGACGCGGGCTTTGTAAGTGTAGGCACATGCATTGTAGGCGCATGCACATGCTTTGTTGGCAAAGAGGTGGTGCATTGTAGGTGCACGTGCGAGCTTTGAATACGCAGGTGCATTGCTTTGTAGGCGGGGGCGAGGGCTTTGTAGGTGTAGACTTTGGCTTTGTAGGCTTAGGCATGGGATATGTGCATGTAGGTGCGGTTCTTTTAGGTGCTAGCACACGGTTTTTAAGTTTAGGCGTGGACTTTGTAGGTGCAGACATGACTTTGTAGGTGTAGATGTCAGATTTCTAGGAAAAGGCATGGGCTTTGTAGGTGTAGTCGTGGGATTTGCAGGCATAGGCGTGGGCTTTGTATGCACAGGTGCGGGCTTTGTTGGCACAGGCGTGGTGCGTTATAGGTGCAAGGAGGGAGGGCTTTGTAGGTGCAAGTACGAGCTTTGTAGGCACAAGAACGAACCTTTTTGGGAATGGTGTGGTGCTTTTTAGGCGCATGCACGGGCTTTGTAGGCGCAGGTACAGTGCTTTGAAGGTGCAGGAGAGGGCTGTGCAGGCACAAGCGTGGGCTTTCTAGGCCCAGGCGCCGCCTTTGAAGACACATGTGCGGGCTTTGTAGGCGCAAGCAAGGTGATTGTAGACGCAAGCGCATGCTTTGTAGGCTCAGGCGCGGGATTTGTAAGACCAGGCATGGGCTTTGTAGGTGGAGGTAAATGCTTTGTGGACGCAAGCGCAATTCTCATTGGTGCAGGCGCGGGCTTTGCTGGTGCAAGTGCAGGCTTTGTACACACAAGCACGGGCTTTGAAGGCACAGGTGTATGCTTCGTAGGTTCAGGCGTGGTCTTTGTAGGTGCAAGCGCGGGCTTTGTAGGCGCAAGGGCACACTTTGTTTGCGCAGGCACGGGCTCTCTAGGCGCAGGCGTGGTACTATGTAGGCGAAGGGGCGAGGTTTGTAGGTGCTGGCACAAGCTTTGTAGGCAAAGGCACGAACTTTGTATGCCCATGCGTGGTGCTTTGTAGGCGCAGACACAAGCTTTGCAGGCATAGGTAGGATACTTTGAAGGCATAGGAGAGGGCTTTGTAGGCTCAAGCACAGGATATATAGCCGTAGGCGTGGGCTTTGTAGGCGCAAGAGTTGGCCTAGGAGGAGCAAGCATGGGATTTGTACGCGCATGTGTGGGCCTTGTAGGCACATGTGTGGTCTTTGTAGGCATAGGGTGGGCTTTGTAGGCGCAGGCATGGGCTTTGAATGCGTACACGCAAGCGTTGTAGGTACAGACACGGGCTTTGTAAGAGTAGGTGTAGTACGGGTTGTCTAGGCGCAGGCACAGGCTAGATGCCTTCTAGGCAGAGGTGCCACATTTGTAGGCGCCGACACGGTGCTTTGTAGGCACAGGCACGGACATCGTAGGTACAGGCACAGGCATAGACTTTGTAGGCACAAGCGTAGTGCTTCCAGACATAGGCGTGGACTTTTTTGACACAGGCATGGACTTTGTAAGTGTAGGAGCGGGCTTCGGAGGCGCAGGCACAAGCGTAGGCTTTGTAGGCATAGGCACGGTGTTTTGAGGCACAGGCATTGGCTTTTTTGGCAGAGGTGTGGGCTTTGTAGTGCAGGTGCGGGCTTTCTAGGCGCAGGCACAGTGTTTGTATGCGCAGGTGTGGGCCTTGTAGGCGCAAGCGCATGCTTTCTTGGTGCAGGCGTGGGCTTTGTAGGCGCAGGGTAGGATTTTTAGGTAAAGGCATGTGCTGTGTAGCTGCAGGCCTATCCTTTGTAGGCATAGGCATGGGCCTCGTAGGCGGAGGCACCAGCTTTGTGGGTGTAAGCGTGGGCTTTGAAGGTGCAGCCGTGGGATTTATAAGCGAAAACACAGGCTTTGTATGCATATGCGTGGGCTTTGTATGCACAGGCGCTGGCTTTGTCGGCACAAGCCAGCTTCATGGACATGGCTATGGGATTTGTAGGCGCAGGTATGGGTTTTGTAAGCACAAGCACGAGCTTTGTACGTGCATGTGCTGGCGTTGTAGGTGTAGGCGCAAGCTTTGTAAGTACGCACGCTTGCTTTGTAGGCACACGTGTGGTATTTTTAGGTGGACACACGGGTTTTGCAGGTTTAGGAGCAAGCTTTGTAGATGCAGATGCGAGCTGTGTAGGTGAATTTGTGGGCTTTGTAAGCGCTAGTGCGGGCTTTGTGCGTGCAGGTGCAGTGCTTTTTAGGTGCAAGTACGTGCTTTGTAGGAGCACATGTGGTGCTTGATAAGAGAATGTGCGGGCTTTTTAGGCACAGGCGTGGGCTTTTTAGGCATAGGCGCAGGCATTGGAGGCCCTGGCACAAGCTTCGTAGGCACATGCACGGTGCTTGTAGGTACAAGCGTGGAATTTGTAGAGTCAGGTGCGGGCTTTGTAGGTGGCGGAGCAGGCTTTGTAGGTGCAAGCGCGTGTTTAGTAGGTGCAGGCAGGGGCTTGGAAGGCGCAGGCATAGGCTTTGTAGATGCACACGTAGACTTTGTAGGCGCACGCGCGAGCTTTGAAGGCGTAGACGTGGGATTTATAGGCGCATGCGTAGGCCTTGTAGGCGCGGGCACGGGCTCTGTAGGTACAGGTGTGGGCTTTGTATGTACAGATGTGGGCTTTGTAGGTGTAGGCATGGGTTTTGTAGGTGCATGCAAAGTCTTTGTAAGTGCAGGCGTAGGCTTTGTTGGCACAGGGGTTGGCTTTGTAGGCACAGACGCAGGTTGATTCGATGTAGGCACGAGCTTTGTAGGCGTAGGCACGTGCTTTGTAGGTGCAGGCGCGGGCTTTGTAGGCATATGGACGAGCTTTGGAAGTGCACATGCTGGCTTTATTGGCATGGGAAAAGGCTTTGTAGATGCAAGTGCGGGATTTGTAAGTGTAGGCACGGGCTTTGTAGGCGGAGGCACCAGCATTTTCAGTACAGGTACGGCCTTTCTAGGTGCAAGCGCGGGTTTTGTAGGCATAGGTACGGGCTTTGTAGGCACAAGCACTGGCTCTGTAGGTACAGGCGCGAGCTTTGTAAGCACAGGAGCTCGCTTTATTGGCACAGGCAAGGGCTTTGTAGGTGTAGGCACTGGCTTTGTAGGTGCAGGAGAGGGCTTTGTAGGCACAAGCAAGCTTTGTAGGCACAATTATAGACTTTGTAGATACTGGCGCAAGATTTATAGTATAGGCGTAATGCTTTATAAGCGCAGGCACAGGCTTTGTTGGCGTAGTGCAATACCTTGTATGTGCAGGCGCGAGCTTTGTAGGAGCAGGCGTGGGCTTTGTATGCACATGTGCATGCTTTGAAGGCATAGGCACAGGCTTTGTAGGTACAGGCGAGGTGCTTGTAGGTGCAGGCGTGGGATTTGTCGGCTCATGCGATTTTTAGGTACATGCACGTGATTTATAGGCGCAAGCGAGAGCTTGGTAGGCGCAAGCGCATGCCATATAGGTTGCACACGAGCTTTCAAGGTGCATGCGTGGGATTTATAGGCACAAAAACGGGCTTTGTAGGCACAAGCGCGGTCTTCGTTGGCGCAGGCATGGGTGTTATTGGTGCAGGCAGGCGCTTTGTAGGTACAGGGACTTGCTATGTAGGCACAGGCGCAATGCTTTGTAGGCGTAGGCACAGGCTTTCTAGTAGCATGCACGGGACTTGTAGGCTTGGGCGCAGGCTTTGTAGGCCCAGGCTCGGGTTGTTTAGGCGCATAAGTGGGCTTTGCAAGCGGAGGAATGGGCTTTGTAGGCGTAGGCACAAGGGTAGGCACAGGTTTGGGCTTTGTAGGCACAGGCGTAGGCTAAGTAGGCGTAGACGCGGCCTTTGTAGGTGTAGGCGCTGGCATTGTAGGCGTAGTCGCCGGCATTTTAGGCATAGAAGTGGTGTTTTGCAAGTACAGGCGTGGACTTTGTGGGTGCAGGCACAGTGGTTTGTAGGCAATGGCAAGGACTTTGAATGCGCAGCCGCGTGCTTTAAAGGTGTAAGCGCTGGCTATGTAGGTATAGGCGCGGGCTGTGTAGGAGTAGGCGAGGGCTTTCAATGTGCAAGCGCGGATTTTCTAGGTACAGTGGTGGGCTTTGTAGGCACCGGCGCGGGCTTTGTAGGTTAAGGGGCCGGCTCTGTTTGCACAGGTGCAGCCGTTGAAGGCGCAGGCGCGGTGCTTTGTTGGCGCTTAGGCATGCTTTCTAGGTGCAAGTGCAGGCTTTGTAGGTGCAGGTGCAAGCTTTGTAGGCACAGTCGTGGGCTTTGAGGACGCCGCCACGGGCTTTGCAGGTGAAGGGGCGGAATTTGTATGCGTAGGTGCGGGCATTGAAGGCGTAGGTGTAGTGCTTTGTAGGCGCTCAGGCTAGCTTTGTAGGTGCTGGCGTAGGCTTTGTAGGCACAGGCGCAAGCTTTGTAGGCGGAGGCATAGTGCTTTGTAGGCACAGGTGCAGGCGCAGGCTTTGTAGGCATAGACAAAATGCTTTGAAGGCACAAGAGAGGGCATCTTAGGCAAATGTTTGGCCTTTGCAGGCGTGAGCACAAGCATTTTAGGCACAAACATGGGCTTTGTAGGCACAGACACAGTGCTTGTAGGTGTAGGCCCAGGCTTTGTTGGGGCAGGGACGGGTCTTGTAGGCACAGGCACGAGCTTTGAAGGCCCTAGCGCAACCTTTGTAGGTGCAGGCATGGGCTTTGTAGGCGCAGGTGTGGGCTTTGTATGTGCAGGCATAGGCTTTGTAGGTGCGTGTTGCGGCCCTTGTAGGCACGGGTAGCAGCTTTGTGGGTGCACGCGCAGGCTTTGTTGGCGCAGGCGTAGGCCTTGTGGACGCAAGCGCGGGCTTTGTAGGCACAGGCACCGGCTTTATAGGCAAAGGGAAGAGCTT
>SZWC01000460.1:314320-352003 GCA_023375785.1 Penium margaritaceum
ACACACACACACACACACACACACACACACACACACACACACACACACAAATGTCTATGGAGCTCAGGTGAGGCAACATCAGCCACGGATCCTTGCAAATATTTGGTGGCATGTCTTATTCGCAATAGAGATTTCTCTCCTTGAAAGAAAGGTCGAGTAGGTGAAAGTATAGTCAATGGGTCTGTTTCACTCCCAGGCAAAGAATTTTGCATCACCTTTTTTGTGTTGCATGGCTGGCCGAGTGAGTCCCGGATAAAATTTTTGTGTGTTATCTCATGGAGCACACAACAATGTACAGGCTGAATCGGGAGTCACGCAACAAGAAAAAGGTATTGCAAAGTTGTTTACCTAGTGCCATTTTTTATAACGGATTGAGATGCACCTATTGACTGTGCTTTCACTCTGCTTTTCTTCCAACAAGAAACATCCATTGCAACATAGACAGGACGTCAATTTTTTGTGAGGGTCCGCAGCTGTGGTGGCCTGTGCTTGGTGGAAATTTTGGCGTGCTCTTTTGCAAATGGACATGCTTATTATTGGAAGATTTTGTTCACCACTTCTGTTGTGTACCAGGTGTACACGAGTCCCTAATACTTCCAATTGGGAATTTCTCTCATTACACAAGCAGCCCACCGTGCGTCCACACCTCAAATTTCAATCCAACGGTCAAGGGCAATTCGGCCAACTGGTCCCGCCCTTCGGCGATCCTTCTCGCACATTTTGACAACTTCGACCACTTTCAAGAATCATCAACACAAGTGTCACTACCTTTTGGTTGACTTCTTGATGCATCAAGAAACATTGAGATTTGCATAGATGCATCTCGCATCTTCGCCGTCGATCTTCAAAGCCCCCCGATTCCTCGGCGGAGCTTCTCAATCCGACCGCTCACGACGCAACTCCATAATCTTCCCTCGACAATCAACTTGACAACCCCGACTACGTCTCATTTGTAACTCGACACTTCGATCATTTGGACACTTGTCATTGAAGTATACTTATTGCTAATTACAAATTACTCAAGTGTCCCAAATCCTCAAACCGTGTTCTTGTCAATGCGCCGAGTAGCAACAGTCTAGAAAACGGGTCCCGACATGGGAGGCCGCCAACCGCTCTTGGTATTTCAACCAAGATAACATATCACCCTCAAATGAGGGACCCACACTTTAGGTTCGTTCGGTTTGGAACCTCACGAAGTCTGCATGAAGGTCTTTAGTGTCTACCCTTGGCTGGACATTCTGTGAGGAGTCTCAAAGGCAGGAACTGTAAATGGATGCATACAGGACACATGCTTTTATACTTGCAGAGCATTGCTAATGCTTCTACTCATAGTGGCTCCACAGGAACCAAACTCAGCCTACAGACCTACTTGGTGCGTCCTAAGACCGCCAAGTATCATCCTCAAGTCAGGCTCTAGTAAGCTTCCTATAAGCTTCTTGTCCCATTTTGGGCCACAAAGAAAAAATGCGGCCATCACGGGATTTGAGCCCGCGACCCATGAGCTCCGACGCTTGTCCCAACTAGGTCACAATGTTGTGTTTCCTATGATGATCTCCAGGGGACATACCCATTATGGACAATGCATTCCTGGCATATCTCAGAACAGACCAAGGGGACATACTCCATAGAGCAGCGCATGCCTTGTCTTTCTGTGCAACAAGCCAGCTAGCCAGTGGACAAGGTGCATACCATTCAACAAATCTCTCCCTTGAACCTCTGTCCATCTGTCGCTCACTTTGCTCCATCGATGCCTTGGGCCTCACCCTTCCTCTGCCGTAATCCTCATGCCGGATCCACGAATACCTGCATAGTGCAAGTCGCTCTCTAGCGGCTTGGTCATGCAGTCAGCAAGCATGCTCTTGGTTCCGCAGTGCTGCAAGTCCACCACATTCTTCATAAGCAGGTCACGTGAGTAGAGGTAACATATGTTGATGTGCTTTGTTCGCCGGGAGATGATCTCATCTTCAGCCATCGAGATGGCGCTCATGTTATCCACGTGTAAAACCATGGCATCCTCCTGTGGCATTGTCATTTCGCCAAGCAGGCTGCGCAACCACTGAGTCTCCTTGCACAACTCGGACAGAGCAACATACTCTGCCTCAGCCGTGGACACCGAAAGACAATCATGCTTCCTGCTGGCCGATGAGATGGAAGTGCCATTCAAAATGCACACGTATCAAGAGGTAGATTTTCGGTCGTCAAGACTTCCTCCCCAGTCGGCGTCGGTGTAGCACTTTAGGCGCAGGGGGTCCGTACCTTCTTGGCCTCCAAGGATGAGGCCCATGTGACGTGTCTTATGCAGGTAACGCAAGATACGCTTGACTGCCTCCCAATGTTGTGGCCCTGGGTTGGCCACGAACCTGCTCACTTGTCCCATAGCATAACAGATTTCTGGACGAGTACCTTCTATGTCATACATGATGCTTCCCATGGTGGACTGGTAGGGGATGTCTTGCATCTCCCTTTGTTCTGCTTCATTGCTTGGCGACATTGAGGCCTTCAGTTTTGCATCGGTTGTCATTGGGTTGCTGAAAGGTTTGTAGTCTTCCATGTGATAGCGTTGTAGTACCTCACCGATGTATTTGGTTTGGTTGAGTTCGATGGTGCCTGCTGCTCGGTTGGATGGCGATCCCGAGGTAGTACTCGAGAGGACCCATGTCATTCATTTTGAACATTTTGCTGAGGTCCGACTTCAGCTCATAGAGCAGCTCGACCGAAGAAGAGCAGATGATCAGATCATCCACATAGAGTGCAACAAGCATCAGCCCACTCCCATCATTGCACACGTACAAGCTCGGATCAATTTGACAATACGCGAAGGAGAGACCGGTCATGAAACCTTCCATCTCTTTGTACCATATCCTTGGGGCCTGTTTCAGCCTGTAGAGCACTTTCACAAACTTGCACACCTTGCCCTCGAGAGCTTTGACTCCTTCGGGCACCTGCATCAGCACTTCCTTGTTAAGCTTCCCATAGAGGAAAGCAGTCGTGACGTCCATCTGGTATATCTCCAGGTTCTTTGCGGCTGCGATGGCAGGGAGCGGATGGAGGCAAAGGTCACAAAAGGCGCAAACGTCTCCTCATACTCAAAGCCCGGGCGTTGAGAGAACCCCTTTGCCACTACCCTTGCCTTGAAATTTTCGGTTTTGCCGTCTTGCGTCTTCTTCACTCGGAGGACCCACTTGGATCCCACCATGTAGGCCTTGTCGGGTCTATCCACCAGCACCCACGCGGCATCTCGGCAATGGACATGAGCTCACTCTCCACTACCTCCTTCCACTTGGCCGCATCCGGGTCATTCATCGCCTCCGCCATTATGGATGGCTCTCCCCGAGCCATGCACGACCAGCTGAGGCCAGTCCAATCGGCCTCATACCGCAAAGGTACTTTCTTTGGTTGCAAACTACGCCGGGGTGCCGGTGCGGCTTTTTGCTTTGGTGTTGGTGCTTCCACAGGTGGTGGTGTGTCGTTGTCATTGTCGTCGTCGTCTGAAGAGTCGTCAGACTCCAAGTCAGACTTGGAAGCCCCGGACGCCTTGGTATCCGCATCCATGTCAGATGATGCATCATCCTCCACAGCTACTCTCCCATTCCCACCACTTGCTGGTAAAGCGAGCCAGTTGTTGGATGCTTGGTCTCCGGACTCAAGCAACACTATCCAATGTCCCGCCTTGGGGGCAAGGATCGGGTCCAGCAGCTCTCCCTTTCCAAGGGTGTGTAATTCAAACTCAACGTCGCGGCTTCTCACGAGCTTGCCTGCTGCCTGGTCCCAAAGCCGATAGGCTTTGTGTGATCGTGTCGGACCCAACCATGACGTACTTTTGGGAGCGTGCGTCCAGCTTGCCTCCACCTTCTCCCGACTGGATCTTCACCCATGCAGTTGACCCGAACACCTTAAGATGAGAGGCGTCCGGTTTCTTTCCCGACCATGCTTCTTGAGGGATCTTTTGCTGCTTGTCATGCTCCTTTCCACACTTCCGCAAGGTGGTTGCTGGTGTGAGGTTCAAGAGGTAGCAGACCGTTTTTGCAGCTTCAGCCCAAAAGCAAGGTGGGAGCTTGGCGTCGAATAGCATGCTTTGCACCATGCCGAGTAGGGTCTGGTTCATCCTCTCGGCCACGCCATTGCTTTGGGGGTTGTAAGGAGGGGTTTTCTCGTGGTGTATCCTATGATGCTTGAGCCAAGGCTTGTATGCCTTGTACTCACCCCGGTTGTTGCTTCGGAGCGTCTTCACCTTCTTGGACATTTGCCGCTCTACCATGGCGACAAACTCCAAGAGCTTCTCCTTGACCTCTGCCTTTGTTTTGAGGAAGTAGATCCACAGCTTGCGGCTGTCATCGTTGGTTAAGGTCAGGAAGTACTTGCTTCCTCCATTATACGTTGTACAAAAGGGTCCGCACACGTCACTATGGAGCAGTTCCAAGACATTCTCCGCTCGTTGACCTCCTCTCCCAAACAGCTTCTTCTTTGCCTTTTCTTGGAGGCATGGTTCACACAGCAAACACGCTTCTCCATGCTTCATGGTGCACACTTCCGTTCTGCGGACTACCTCTTGCTCCTGCATCTTTTGTAGTGTGCTGTTCGCCACGTGGCCAAATTGCCAGTGTCACAGCTCAGCATCGGTGTCCTTGGTTGATGTGGCGGCCGCAACGGTTGTCGGTGGTGCATCCTTTGGATTTGGTGCCAGTGTCTTGGTGGCACATACCAGTCCCTCATCCAACATCTTGGTGACTTTGGTTTGAAGCATGTAGAGGCCGTCGACTCTTGGAACTTGAAGCATGAGGTTGTCTTTGGTGTACAAAATTTTGATGTCCTCATTTTTTAGGGCCACGACCTCCTCGTTGGTGAACATCAATTTCATGTTGTTGTCGGTGATTTGTGAGACCGACAACACGTTTGCTGCAAAGGAGGGTATGTACACCACCTTTTGAATGTTGACCGCCTTCTTCACACTGTTCACGTTGAATGTGATCACCTTGTCCCCTTTGCCCATGGCTTGGACAACGCCGCCATTTGCATACTTGATACGCATGTCAGATTCGGCCATGGAGACAAATCCACCCTTCATTTTTGATGAGTGGTGGTTGGTGCCTGAGTCAAGGGCGAATGCCCCGGGCCAAAGTAGGGCTGCCCCCTTCATGGACAACCCTTCAGCCATCATGTTGGTGAGCTCCTTCTTCTCCTTCCCACCTTTTTTCCCGCCTTCTTTCTTAGGACAATGGCAGTCCCTAGCACAGTGCCCAGCCTTGCCACAGTTGTGACAGTTGCCGGGCTTCTTGGAACTCTTCCCGCCACCATTGCCTTTCCCTCCACCGCCACCGCTTCCGCTGTTGCCTTGACTGGAGCAATAGCTTGCACCTTGCCCACCGAAGCAAGAGGCATAGGATGAAACTTTTGTCTCACTGCCACTGTGTCGCATGGACTCATTGCAGACGTGTTCGGCGACAACCTCATACGTCAGATCTTCCTCCTTCCAACCACCAAATATGGTGATCAAGGACCCCAAGCTTTCCGACAGCGCCATCAGAAGGATCATGGCACGCATGTTGGAGTCGAGATTCCATTCCATTTCCTGGACCTCTTGCAGCACGTTGTTGAACGACTACAAAGATGTGGATATCGATTCTTCTTTTCTCACCCTCATCGACACCAACCTTTGGAAGATGAAGAGTCGGTTTGCTAGGACGTACGATTGATGCATGCATGAGAGTTTTACGCACGCCTCCACAGCCAACGTGCATCCTGTGATGTGGGGGTGTTGAGTCTCGTTGATGGACATCACAAGTATGGCGAGAGCCATGTTGTTCTTCATCGTCCATGCTGCAAGGTCAGCTACATGCGTGGTCACGGACGCATCGGTGGGTACTGTCTCGGTCCCTTTTAGGATGTTGAGGTAGCCACGCACGTTCATGACAATATCAAACTCCCATTTCCACAAGGGAAGACCTGTCCCCGTGAATTTTGACATACCCGCCTCACGTCGGGCTTGAGTCGGATCCGCCATTTTTAGCGATTGCTCGTCTTCTCTACTTTGTTTCTTCTCTGCTTTGTTGAGGCCAATGAGGCTGATGAGGCTGCTGACTGCGACCGTTGTCAAAGTAGTAGTTGGTTCCGTTGCATACCCCTCCTGCCAATGATTGCCTAAGGCGATGGTGCCGTCATGAGAAAATGGAATAGAGGTCGTACCACCTTCTAAAGGGGTAGAGCTTTATCCCGTTGGGGCTCAAGGGTCTTGTCCAACATGGATAGAGCTATTCCTTGTCCCCTAGTCCGCCACGTATGTACATCCTACCTGAAGAAGCCGATGGAGCCGATGGAGTAGATTGGAGCTGTCCGATCTTCGTGTACCTGTTGTACCTTTGCGCCCTGCAAGACCGCGCTCGAGTTGATCTTGGAAGCGTGCCTTAGGCTCGTTTGGTTTGCAACCTTACGAAGTCCGCATGAAGGTTTTTAGTGTCTACCCTTGGTTGGAAACTCTATGAGGAGTCTCAAAGGCAAGAACTGTGAATGGATGCATGCAGGGCACATGCTTTTATACTTGCAGAGCATTGCTAATTCTTCTACTCATAGTGGCTCCACAGGAACCAACCTCAACAAACAGTCCTTCTTGGCACGTCCTAAGACCTCCAAGTGTCATCCTCAAGCCAGGCTCTAGTAAGCTTCCTAGAAGCTTCCTATCCCATTTCGGGCCACAAAGAAAAAATGCGGTCGGCGCGGGATTTGAGCCCGCGACCCATGAGCTTCGGCGCCAATCCCAACTAGGCCACAATGTTGTGTTTCCTATGATGATCTCCAGGGGACATTATGGCAGTGCGGTCCTGGCCTATCTCGGTTAGACCAAGGGGACGTACTCCATAGAGCAGTGCATGCCTTGTCTTTCTGTGCAACCAGCCAGCTAGCCTGTGGACAAGGTGCATACCATTCAACAGTTTTGCCGTGCAACATCTACCTCTTCACCATGTACGCTCTGTTCGGCATGACACTTGGTATCAGAGCGGAGCAGTGCCAGAGAGGCATTCGACTACTTTACTCACCTGAAGGACTGCTTTGCACAAGCCGTCAGTATATCTCGCACGGTAAGACATTGAAGACTTTGCGACTATGACGTGAAGCGAGCAAGTGCATCCGAGGACCAGTAGTGGGTCTTCGGTGACGAATTCGGCGTCGGAGGAGTTGAATGTGCCTATGCACGTGAACCCTGAAGTGACAACAAAGGCTGGCGTGCCAGGACATGCGGCAGCTGGGTCAACCCTGACTGCTCCGACGACCAACCCGGTCACAGGTCGGACGGTAGTAAACCAGCCGTCCCTATCGACAACCTCAATGTGTAAAACGGGAACAACAGGTGGCACCGGACGACAGGCGCGGATCAACAAGGAGTCGGGCAACCCTATCTCCGCACTCAAGGGGATCAACAGCTATGTGCTCCAACAACTCAATGTCACGATGGAGGCTCTCCGCAATGCAAGTGCACGAGAAGCGGTGCTTATTGAGAGAAAGACCCAACTCTCAAACAAACCCAAGATTCGTCTGGCCCCTCCGAAATGTTCAAATGTGCAAATTCGAAAGGGCCAACAGTTTGGATGTGGCTAACAAGCTTGGAGGTGTACTTCACTTCTGCTGGGATCGACGACGATTGGAAGAAATTTTACCTTATGGCACAGGGAAGGGCTTTGTAGGTGCAGGCACGGACGTAGGCACAAGTGCCGGCTTTGCAGGCGTAGGTGCACGCTTTGTAGGTGCGGACCCGGCCCTTGAAGGTGCAGGCGCTGGCACTATAGGTGCAGTCACTAGCTTGATAGATGCAAACATGGTCTTTTGGAGATGCAGGTGTGGACTTTGCAGGTGCTGGCACAGTGGTTTGTAGGCGCTTGTGAGGTTTTTTTTAGGGGCAGGCGCAGGCTTTGTAGGCGTAAGCAAGGGCTTTGTAGGCGTAGGTGCAGGCTCTGTAGGAGCAGGTGAGGGCTTTGTACGTGCAAGTGCAGGGTTTGTAGGCGCAGTCGTAGGCTTTGTAGGCACAGGCGCGGGCTTTGCAGGTGAAGGGGCAGGCGTTGTATGCACAGGCACGGGCATTGAAGACGTAGGCGTGATGATTTCTAGGCACTCAAGCGAGCTTTGTAGACAGTGGTACAGGCTTTGTAGGTGCAAGCGTGGGCTTTGCATGTATAAGCGCGGCGATTTGTAGGCACAGGCGCGTTCTTTGTAGAGGTGGGCGCGGGCTTTGTAGGCACAAGTGCGGGCTTTGAGTGCCCAGGCGCAACCTTTGTCGGTGCAGGCGCATGCTTTGTAGGCGTGAGTACTGGCTTTGTATGCGCAGGCATTGGATTTGTAGGCACAAGTGTGGGCTTTGCACGCGCAGGCACGAGCTTTGTGGGTGTACGTTCAGGCTTTGTTGGCGTTGGCGTAGGATTTTTGGATGCAAGCGCGGGCATTTTAGGTGAAAGCGCCAGCTTTATAGTCGCAGGGAAGAGATTTGTAGGCGCAGGTGTAGGTTTTGTAGGTGCAAGCACATGCTTTGTAGGTGCAGGTTTGGGCTTTGTAGGCATAGTCGTGGGCTTTGTAGGCATAGGCGTGGGCTTTGTAGGTGCAGGCATGGGCTTTTTAAGTGCACGTGCCGGCTTGTACACATGAGTGCAGGCTTTAGAGGTGCCGGCACTGGATTTGTAGGCACAAGCGCGGGCTTTGTATGCACAGGCATGGGAATTTCAGGTGCAAGCGAAGGCTTTGTAGGTGGATATGCAGACTTTGTTGGCATGAGCACGGGTTTTTTTGGGCCAGGCGCGTGCTTGGTAGGAGTAGGCACGGGCTTTGTAGGTGCATGCACAGGCGATGTAGAGGTAGGCGCAAGCTTCGTAGGTGCATCTGCACCTACAAAAGCACTGTGATTTTTAGGTGTAGGCACGGACTTTGTAGGCACAGGCACCGGATTTCTATGTGCAAGTGCGGTCTTTGTAGGCGCAGGTGCCGGCTTTGTAGATGTAAGTGCGTTGTTTGTAGGCATAGGCAGGGGCTTTGTAGGTGGAGGTGCTGGCTTTGAAGGCGCAGGTGTGGGCTTTGTATGCACCAGTACTGGCTTTGTTTGTGAAGGCACGGGCTTTGTAGGTGCATGCGTGGGCTTTGTAGGCGTAAGTGTAGGCTTTCTAGACACAAGCGTGGCTTAGCAGGCCTAGGCACGGGCTTTGTAGGCATAGCTACCGGCTTTGTCAGCGCAGGCGCAAGCTTTGTAGGCACATGCACAGTCTTTGTAGGCGCGAGCGTGGCCTTTGTAGGCACACGTGCGCACTTTCTAGGCAGAGGCACCAGCTGTGTAGGCGCAGGCACAGGCGTTTTAAGCACAAGTGCGGGCTTTGTAGGCATAGGCACAGGCTTTGTAGGAGCAGGCGCGGGCTCTGTAGGCACCTGCGAGGGATTTTTTGGTGCAGGCGCGAGCGTTGTAGGTACAGGGAGCAGCTTTGAAGTTGCAAGCATGGGCTTTGTAGGCACAGGCGCGGACTTTGTAGGTGCAGGCGTGGGCTTTGTAGGTAAAAGCGCGAGCTTCGTGGCTGCAGGTGCAGGCTTTTTGCGTACAGGTACGAGCTTTGTAGGCACATGCATGAGCTTTGTATTCGCAGGGGAGGGCGTTGTAGGCGCAATTGCAGACTTTGTAGGCGCAGGCGCGAGCTTTGTGAGTGCAGGTTTGGGCTTTGTGGGTGCAGGCACGGGCTTTGTAGGTGCAGGCGTGGGCTTTGTAGGTAAAAGCGCGAGCTTCGTGGCTGCAGGTGCAGGCTTTTTGCGTACAGGTACGAGCTTTGTAGGCACATGCATGAGCTTTGTATTCGCAGGGGAGGGCGTTGTAGGCGCAATTGCAGACTTTGTAGGCACAGGCACGAGCTTTGTGAGTGCAGGTTTGGGCTTTGTGGGTGCAGGCACGGGCTTTGTAGGCAGAGGTACTGGCATTGTAAGAGTAGGCGTGGGCTTTTCAGATGCAGGGGTGGGCTTAGTAGGCGGAAGCGCAGGTTTTGTAGGTGCAGGCGTGACCTTTGTACGCCCTAATGCGGGCTTCGTGGGCGCAAGCGTGCGCTTTGCAGGTACAAGCACAGGCACCGATCTTACACGTGCAAGCACGGGCTTTGTAGGCAAAGGCCCAAGCTTTGTAGGTGTACACGCGGGATTTGTAGGCGTAGACACGGCTTGGTTGGCGCAGACACGGGCTATGTAGGTAAATGCGCAAGATTTAAAGGTGTACACGCGGGCTTTGTAGGCGCAAATGCATGTTTTGTACGTGCAATTGCGGGATTTGTAGGTGTAGAAGTGGGTATTGTAGAGGCAAGGGTTTTATAGGCATAGACCCGGGCTTTGTAGACGCAGGCGTGATCTTTGTAGATGTAGGTGCGGACTTTGTATGAATAGACATAGACTTTGTAGGTGCAGGTAGGGGCTTTGTAGGCACAGGCACGGGCTTTGTATGCATAGGTACGAGCTTTGTAGGCCCAGGCACGAGCTTCTTAGGCACATGCGCAGGCTTTGTAGGCGCAAGTGTTGTCTTTGAGGGCACAGGCGTGGGCTTCAAAGGCGTAGACACGGGCTTTGCTGGCGTAAGCGTGGGCTTTGTCGGCATAAGAATTGGCTTTGTAGGCGCAAGCCCGGGCTTTGTAGGTGCAGGCTTGGGCTATGTACGTGCAGGCGTGGGCCTCGTTGGCGTAGGCGCGGGCTTTGCAGGCGCAGGCCCAGGCTTTGTAGGCGCATGCACGGGCTTTGTAGGCGCAGGCGCGGGCTTTGTAGGCGCAGAAACATACTTTTTTCGGTGTAGGCATGCACTTTGTTGGAGGAGGCGCGGACCTTAAAGGTGCAAGCATGGGCTTTATAGGCACAAACACAGCTTCTGAAGGTGCAGGCACGGCTTTGTAGGTTAAGACACGGGCATTTTAGAGGCAGGACAATCTTTGTAGGCACAAGCGCTGTTCTTTGTAGGGACAGGCATGGTGCTTCTTAGGCGCAAGCGAGGGCTTTGTAGGTTCAGGCAAGTAGGCAGAGGAGCAGGCTTTGTAGATGCAGGCATCAGCTTTCTAGACATAGGCGCAGGCATAGTAGGCGGAGGAGCGGGAATTGTAGGTGCAGGAGGGGAACTTAAGGCGCAGGCGTGGACTTTGTACGCACAGGTTCTGGCTTTGTACGCGCATGCATGGGCTTCGTATGCACAAGAACGGGCTGCGTAGGCATAGGCGTGGGCTTTGTAGGCACAAGCATTGGTTTTGTAGGCACAGGTGCGGGCTTTGTAGGTGTAAGTGCAGGGGCGAGCTTCATTGGTACAGGTGCGGTCTTTGTAAGCACAAGCGCGGGATTTGTAGGCTTAGGCGCCGGTTTTGTAGGCGTAGGCGCAGGCTTTGTAGATACAGGCACGATATTTATAGGCACAGACCCAGGCTTTGTAAGTGCAGGCATAGGCTTTGTAGTTGCAGGCACGGGCTTTTTACGCGAAGGCATCGGCTTTACATGTACAAGTGCCGGCTTTGTAGTTGCAGGCGCGAGGTTTAAAGGCGTAGGCAAGGACCTTGTAGGTGCAGGTGTGGGCTTTTTAGGCACAGTCGCGAGCTTTGTGGTTGCAGGCACAGGTTTTGTGGGTGCAAGCGCAGGCTATGTGGGCCCAGGCGCAGGCTCTGTGGACACAGGCGTAGGCTTTGTGGGTGCAGGCACGGGCTTTGTAGTTGCAGGCATTGGCTTTGTATCCGCATGAGAGGGCTTTGTAGGCCCAGGCGTGGGCTTTGTAGGCGCAGACATGGGCTTTGTAGGTGCAGGAACTGGCTTTGTAGGCGCAGGATCGGGCTTTGTAGGTGCAGGAGTGGGCTTTGTACGCAGGCGCAGTCTTTGTAGGCATAGGCAAATGCGTTGTAGGTGTAGGTGCGGGCTATGTAGGCGCATGCATGCTCTTTGTAGGTGCAAGTACGTCAATTNCATGAGAGGGCTTTGTAGGCCCAGGCGTGGGCTTTGTAGGCGCAGACATGGGCTTTGTAGGTGCAGGAACTGGCTTTGTAGGCGCAGGATCGGGCTTTGTAGGTGCAGGAGTGGGCTTTGTACGCAGGCGCAGTCTTTGTAGGCATAGGCAAATGCGTTGTAGGTGTAGGTGCGGGCTATGTAGGCGCATGCATGCTCTTTGTAGGTGCAAGTACGTCAATTGTTGGTGCAGATGCGTGCTTTATAGGTGCTGGCTTGGGCTTTGTAGGCGCAGGTGTGGGCTTTGTAGGCACATGCGCGAGCTTTGTAGACACATGCGCGAGCTTTGTAGGCGCACGCACAAGCTTAGTAGATGTAGGCTTGAGCTTGGTAGGCAAAGGCGTGGGTGTCGTAGGCACAGGCGCGGGCTCTGTAGGTGCAGGCGCAGGTTTTGTAAGTACAGGCATTGATTTTTTTGGCACTCGAACGGGCTTTGGAGGTGTAGGCATGGGCTTTGTAGGCAGAGGTTCAGCATTTATATGCACAGGCGTGGGCTTTGTAGGTGCAGGCGCGGGCTTTGTAGGCTCAGGCGTGGGCTCTACAAGCGCAGGCGCGGGCTTTGTAGGCGCAGGCACGGGCTTTCTGGGCCCAGGAGCGGGCGTTGTAGGTGCACGCACAGGCTGTGTAGGTGTAGGCGTTGTATGCACATGCGTAGGCGTTTTAGGTACAAGCGCGGGCTTTGGAGGCGCAGGCACGAACTTTGCAGGCATAGGCGCGGGATTTGTAGGTGCAGGTGATGTTGAAATTGGTGTTCCAACCTGGCCTGACCATGTTCCAAGATTCATAGCTCTTTTGAGCAGTAAACCTTGGAGAAACTGCTTAAGCTTTTGACTAGTAAACCTTGGAGAAAAAGAGCTGTAAGCGCACGCTTGATCTCAGACCAAGCGTGCGCTTTCTTTTGCTATGTGAGTAGAGTTCTGACAGGATTCAGAAATGCCTGAAGTTCAAACAGCTGGGGATGAATTGTCGATAGATATTTTAAGAGGGATCATGTCAGAAAAGGTATAGGGCTAGCTACAAACTTTCCAACGCACCAAACCGTGCAGGATTTGAACACTCTAGCGCCCAATACGAGATTAGGAGTGAATCATTGAATTTATGCCCCTGACACAGGAGGAGCGTGAGTGACGGGTACCTGAAGCGCCTTAGACCCCAATGGAGTACGAGGCCGCTATTCTGAATTGCACTTGGCTCCAGAGAATGATGGAATATTGCTGCTAGCATCGCCCAAGGGCGCCTCGGCCATGGTGTGTGTGGTGGGAGTCTGATTGGTCACCAATGCATCATTTTTCTGTCCGGTACCAAGTCTGCCGTCCAAAGCTGGACGGCTAGTACCACCTCCCAAATTTTACCCACCCTGGTGTACTTTGTTTTGAAGACCCACTTGGAGCCGATAACCTTCGCATCTTTTGACCAGTCCACGAGCTCCAAAGTGTCATTCATAACAATAGACGCCAGCCTCGATTTGATAGTTGTGTCCTACTGCTCTGCTTCGGGCCGTACAAGTGCCTCTTGCATGGTTGTGGGCTCTACTTCAACTACCATCATGCACCACGGCATGCCAATCTAGCTTTCCGTTGCTACGCCATATCGTTTTGCCTCATTCCACTGCCTTCGGTTGTGTTGCGGTGATTTTGATGACGCTAGCGACTGATCTTGCTGCCGCTCCATGGCAGGCGTGTTCACGTGTCAGGAAGGCTATCCTGGCGTGCCCTGAACTGCCTAAGTGTGCACGGCTTCTTGGTGCAAAGAGACTTCCAAGGGAGGTGTGTGCTTTGGGTCACCACAACACCAAGGGAACAGAATTCTGGCAGAATACAGATTGTGGAAACTGAGAAAGGCTACGAATCATTAATGTTTATTTATCTTGGTAAGATTACATCAGATTCTTATAGCCTGTGACCGGAGCTTTCCAACGCATCCAAGCACGCCCAAAGCGGAGCAGTATAGCCCCTGCTATGCCCAACCAAGCAACCCTTGGTGGAGCCGTCTTTGGCTGCCGCCGAAGCGAGTCGTCTCCGACACGAGCCGACGACGGCTCGAAGCGCCTTTCCTTGATTGACAAGTCAAAGGGCGGCTCTCCCTGGTCCAGGGGACCTCCCTGGTTGCTTCCTCTAGGGCCTTGGGGTCTATGGAGCCAGTTGGAGCTGAACACGGACCACTGGCGGTGGAGTATCCCGTCGCCCCGGACGGGTACCAGATTCCACCCGCCGCACCACCCGAACTTTGGGTAGGGCTAACTCTCTGAATTCTCAACCAAATCGAGCAACTGAAAGCTCCAAATCGCATGGAAAAATCCAAGGAGTCCAAATCTGGAATCAGATTGGACATCCAGCCACTCTCTAGTGGTCGGACCAGGAAAACGGCAAACGGCAACCATGGCAGGGGCACATGTTAACAATCTCCCCCGTGCACCTTCCATGCCGGATGCCTCATGCTCACTCTTTACTCGTCCGCTCCTGTGCCTTCAAGCCCTTCACAGCTTGTCAACCCAAGCCCTGAAAGGCTGATGACATGCCGATCCTGGGGCTGCGCCTTGGTCAAGCAATCTGCAAGCATGTGCTTTGTGCTGCAATGATGTAGCACAACCTGTCCCTTCTCCACCATTTCGCGCGCGTAGTGGTAGCGCAAGTCAATGTGCTTCGTCCTCCTGTGCTGCGTTGGATTGTTGGTCAGCGAGATGGAGCCAGTGTTGTCCTCTTGAACCACCGTAGGCTCTTGTTGCGGCACGCCCAGCTCCCCCAGCAATCTGCGGAGCCACACCGCTTCCTTGACCGCCTCAGCCAGAGCGACGTACTACGCCTCCACTGTGGAGGTGGCAACACACACCTGCTTCCTGCTGCAGCACGAGACCGCTACACCTGCAAGGAAGAACATATAGCCAGAAGTGGACTTCCTCTTGTCCACATCGCCGGCGTAGTCTGCGTCAGTGTAGCAGACCAGCCGTAAGGGGTTTGACCTCCCCTTTCCGTCGTACTTCAGGCGCGCATGCCGCGTTGCCTGCAAGTACCTGCAGGCAACACGGCATGCGCGCCTGAAGTACGAGGATGCGTTTTGCCACCTGCCAGTGTAGTGGCCCAGGGTTGGCCACATACCTGCTCACCTGACCCACCACGTAGGCCAAGTCCGGCCGAGTCGCCACCATAGCATACATGAGGCTGCCCACCACAAATTGGTAGGGCACCCCCGCCATGTCCTCCTTCTCCTCTTTAGTTTGCGGCGCCATCGCCGAACTCAGCTCACAGCTTGTGGAGACCGGACTGCCCACTGGTTTGCAGTCCTCCATGCCGTACCGCTTCAGCACCTCAGCCACGTACTTGGCCTGCCCCAACTCAAGCATGCGCATCCTCCGGTTCCGCGTGATGCTCACCTCGAGGCAGTACTCCAGCTCCCCCATGTCCGTCATCTTAAATATGCTACTCAGCTACTCCTGAAGCTGCTGCAAAGCTGCCAGATCTGATGAACAGAGGATCAGGTCGTCCACGTAGAGTGTGACAATCTGATGGGGTCCTTTGCTGCACCGCACGTACACGCTGTGGTCTGACTCACAGCGCTTGAAGCCGAGCTCCGCCATGTAGCCGTCCATCTGTTGATACCAGCATCTGGGCGCCTGTTTTAGCCCGTACAAGGCCTTCCGCAGCTTGCACACCTTGCCCTCCAGTGTATCCACCCCCTCTGGCACCTCAAGGTAGATCTCCTTGTCAATGATGCCGTTTAGGAATGCCGTCTTGACATCCATTTTGTGGATCTCCATGTCCTGATGCTTGTGAACTTGGCGACGGGCGCAAACGTCTCATCGTAGTGTTTGCCTTTCCGTTGTGTGTACCCCTTTGCCACTAGCCGCACCTTATACTTCTCCACCTTGCTATCCTTGGTGAGCTTCACCTTGAATACCCACTTGGAGCTGATCACCTTCTCCCCCTCAGGCCGATCCACCAGCTCCCAAGTGCCGTTCTCAGCAAGGGACGCGAGTTCAGATTTTATTGTTTCGCCCCACTGCTACACGCCAGGCCGTGCAATCGCCTCTTGCACGGTTGTCGGCTCCTTTGCGGCTGCCATCATGCACCGCGCCATGCCGACCCAGCGGCCCGTGCTTGCGTCATACCGCTTCGCCGCATTCCGCCGCCTCGGACTGCGACGCGGCGACCTTGGCCACGTTGGATGCTGGTCTTGCTGCTGCTCTGCTGCAACGTTGTCCTTGGCCGCGGGCTCCACCACGTCGGCTGCTGCGTCTTGCGCTCCAGCGGCACCTGCACCCACTGCATTGCCCTGCTGCGCTCCAGCACCGTCATCCTCCGAAGACCCGTCATCGACTTCTGCAGCCGCCAGCTCCTCCTCACGCTCAAGGAGTTGGAACCACTCCCCCTGCTTTGGAGAGTACGCTGCGTCAATGTTGTTGCTGCTGCAGTACCTCTGCTGCTCATCAAACGTGACGTTGCGGCTGGTGATGACGTCCTGCGTCCGTGAATCAAAGAGGCGGTATGCCTTGAGCGCACTCTCGTATCCAACGAATGCATACGCCTTTCCACGCGGGTCCAGTTTGGAGTCTTTTCTTTGCGCGGCCTGCACCAATGCATGCGCCTTGCACCCGAACTCCTTCAGGTGCGCCACGCTTGGTTTGCGCCCGCTCCAAGCCTCCTGCAGCGTCTTCCAGACGCCCTTCCCCTTCAGCACTACCGTTGGGGCGAGGTTGGTGATGTAGCACGCCGTACTCACGGCCTCGGCCCATAGGCTCCGTGGCAACTTTGCGTCCACGAGCATTGTCTGCGCCATGGTGAGTAGTGTCTGGTTCGCACGCTCTGCCATGCCATTAGATTGAGGCGTGTACGGAGTGGTCGGCTGCCACTCAATGCCCAGCTCCTTTAGCCACCCTCCGCAGCCCACGTACTCACCGCCATTGTCGCTGCGTAGTGCTCTGACCTTGTGGCCAGTCTGCCTTTCCACCGCTGCGACGTACTTTTTCAGCCGGTCCAGCACATCACGCTTCCGCTTCATGAAGTAGATGTAGAGTTTTCTGCTGCAATCGTCGATGAAGGTGACGAAGTACGCGCCCCCAATGGACGGCGTCTTGATCGGTCCACACACATCACTATGCACGACCTCGAGCAGGTTCTTGGCCAGCCGCTGTCCGTCTTCAAACGGCTTGCACTTTGCCTTGCCCACGATGCAAGGCTCGGACTTGTGCTCTGCGGATTCTGTTGATGCGTTTACTGCACCGGTGATGTTGAGGCCGCGAACCATCTCGCGCTTCGCCATCTCCTGCACGACTGCGGGCGACAAGTGCCCCAGCCGCCGATGCCACAGCTGCAGGTTTGCTCCCCTGCTTTTTGTGAGGTTGATGATGCGTGCTGGCGGGTCTCCTGCGTCTGGTGCCGAGGGGATGACCTTGGTCTCAACGATGTAGAGGCCTCCCTCGCGCTTCGCCTCGAGCACGACCTCGCCGCCGCCGTCCATCCACACGACTGCACCTTTCCTACGGAAAAGGACTTCATACATCTTGTCTGTCAAGCGGCTCACACTCAAAATGTCAGCCAGGCCGGGGACATGTTACACATTTTGGATAACACATTGTGCCTTTTTACCACCAACCACCACCTCTACGTCCACATCACCTTGGCCGGCCGCAGGTTCGACCTTGTCGTTGGCGGTCACCATGGACTTGGCAGACTTGGTGTAGTCTATGAACCCCACCTTCTCGACTTGGGTATGCTCCTCCGCACCTGAGTCGAGGCACCGCCAGTTGGTGCCCTTCAGATCGTGGTTCCTCGTGCCGTTGAGGAGCGCCTTCTTGCCTTTGGCACACTTGCCGCCGGACTGCGCCTCCTCCGGGCACTCCTTGGCCCAGTGGCCCTCCATGCCACAATTATGGCATGCACCCCTCTTGGCGCCCTTCTTGTCGCCGCCATTACCGCCGCCTTGCTTGCCGCTGTTGCTGCCACCCTGTGTTTTGGTGACCAGAGCAGTAGAGGATGACGAGGTCTTGCCAGCGCTCCGATAGTGCACCTCGTTGCGGATGTACTCGGCGACTGCGCCGTAGGTGAGTTTATTCTCCTCCCAACCTCCCAGCACGGTGATGAGAGGACCCCAACTGTCGGGTAGAGCCATGAGGAGCGACATTGCCTACATCTTCATTTCAATCTTCCACCCCACATCATTGCATTGTGAGGCAAGAGACTCAATCTGTTGCATGGCGGAAATGATGTCCTCACCCTCCTTGATCCTCACCGTCAAGAGTCGCTTCATTGTGAAGATCTTGTTGGCTAGGGATGTTGATTGGTGGATGGAGCACAGCTTCTTCCACACGTCGGCTGCCAGCTCACAGCCATGGATATAGCCCCACTGAGATTCATGCAGTGCCGACAAGAGGAGCATCAGCGCCTCCGTGTTCTTCTTCGCGAAGGCAGTCTTCTCCGCGTCCGTTGCGCTCGCATCTAGAACCTCCGTGCCCTTCATTGAGCTCCAACAGTCCCTTGTGCGCGAGGTAGATCTCAAAATGCCACCGCCACAGCCCAAAGCCTGGGCCGCCCATGTACTTTTGGATGGGCGAGGACTCTGTCTTCTGCGCCATGTTGAACTTCTACAATGGACAGTCTCAAAGTGCGACGGTGATGTTGCCCCGAGCGACAATCTCGTGCGTTGCGGAAGCCGTGAACGTCTTGGTAGGCAGGTCAGGACTGTGNGTGCCCTTCATTGAGCTCCAACAGTCCCTTGTGCGCGAGGTAGATCTCAAAATGCCACCGCCACAGCCCAAAGCCTGGGCCGCCCATGTACTTTTGGATGGGCGAGGACTCTGTCTTCTGCGCCATGTTGAACTTCTACAATGGACAGTCTCAAAGTGCGACGGTGATGTTGCCCCGAGCGACAATCTCGTGCGTTGCGGAAGCCGTGAACGTCTTGGTAGGCAGGTCAGGACTGTGGGCCCATAACCCTTTGTCAGGAATGCTATCCTGGCATGCCCTGAACTGCCTAAGTGTGCACAGCTTCTTAGTGCAAAGAGACTTCCAAGGGAGGTGTGTGCTTTGGGTCGCCACAACACCAAGGGAGCAAAATTCTGGCAGAATGCAGTTTGCGGAAACTGAGAAATACTGCGAATAATTAATGGTTAGTTGTTTTGGTGAGATTACATCAGATTCTTATAGCCTGTGACCTGAGCTTTCCAACGCATCCAAGAATTTCAAAGCGTAGCAGTATAGCCCCTGCTACGCCCATCCAAGCAACCCTTGGTGGAGCCGCCTTTGGCTGCCGCCGACGCGAGTCGTCTCCGACACGAGCCGACGACGGCTCGAAGCGCCTTTCCTTGATTGACAAGTCAAAGGGCAGCTCGCCCTAATCCAGGGGACCTCCCTGGTTGCTTCCTCTAGGGCCTTGGGGTCTATGGAGCCAGTTGGAGCTGAACACGGACCACTGGCGGTGGAGTATCCCGTCGCCCCGGACGGGTACCAGATTCCACCCGCCGCACCACCCGAACTTTGGGTANACGCATCCAAGAATTTCAAAGCGTAGCAGTATAGCCCCTGCTACGCCCATCCAAGCAACCCTTGGTGGAGCCGCCTTTGGCTGCCGCCGACGCGAGTCGTCTCCGACACGAGCCGACGACGGCTCGAAGCGCCTTTCCTTGATTGACAAGTCAAAGGGCAGCTCGCCCTAATCCAGGGGACCTCCCTGGTTGCTTCCTCTAGGGCCTTGGGGTCTATGGAGCCAGTTGGAGCTGAACACGGACCACTGGCGGTGGAGTATCCCGTCGCCCCGGACGGGTACCAGATTCCACCCGCCGCACCACCCGGACTTTGGGTAGGGCTAACTCTCTGAATTCTCAACCAAATCGAGCAACTGAAAGCTCGAAATCGCATGGAAAAATCCAAGAAGTCCAAATCTGCAATCATATTGGACATCCAACCACTCTCTAGTGGTCGGACCAGGAAAACGGCAAACGGCAACCATGGCAGGGGCACTTTTTAACATCACGTCCGCGACCTCCTCTGCTTTGGCTGCTGCAACATGCAATCCAACAACACCTGCATTTTCACCATCACTTTGCTGCGCCCAAGCACCTTTGCTCTCGAAAGATGGGTCGTCCATGTCGGCGTCCGCCGGCTCCTCATGGGTGAGGAGCTGGAACCACTCTCCCTGCTTGGGAGATTCCTCCACGCTGATGACGTTGCTGCTGCTGATGTAGGTCTGCTGCTCGTTGAACTCAACGTCACGGCTGCTGAATATCTCCTCCTTGCTCACGTCGTAGAGCAGGTATGCCTTGTGCATGCTCTTGTAGCAAAGAAAGAGGCACGGCTTGGCGCGCGGGTCTAGTTTACCAACGCGCCATTGTGCCGCCTACACCATCGCATGCGCATTCCACCCAAAGACCTTCAGGTGTGCCACACGAGGCTTGTGACCACTCCATACCTCCTGCGGCATCTTCCAGTCAATCTTCCACTTCAGTACTGCTGTCGGGGTCAGGTTGATGGTCTAGCTTGCCGTACGCACCGCTTCCGTCCAGAAGCTCCGCGGCAACCCTACGCCCACGAGCATTGCTGCACCGTGTTCAGCGGTGTCTGGTTTGACCGCCCCTCCACCCCATTAGATTATGGTGAGTAGGGAGTCATGTGCTCTCACTTGATGCAGCGTTGCTTTAGCTACCCACTGCAGCCCATGTACTCTCCAATGTCATTGCTGCATAACGCTCTAACCTTGTGACCAGTCTTCCTCTCTACCACGACGACGTACTCCTACAGCCGGTTCAATATCTCGCTTTTCCATTGCATAAAATACACGTAGAGTTTTGTGCTACAGTCATCAATGAAGGTGAAAAAATACACCTTATGTCATTTTGACAGTGTTTTGCATGGTCCCCACACATCATTGTGCACAACATGCAGCATGTTCTTGAAGTGACCCACATTCTTGTTGATTGGCTTGTACCTCGCCTTGCCCAAAATGCAAGGCTTATACTTTTTCTGCGCTATTGCATGTGCTGCCACGTCTGCTACATTGATGATTTCGAGGCCGCAGACCATCTCTCTTACGACTGCAAGCAACGAATGCAATAGCCGTTGGTGCCAGAGCTTTGGATCAGCTCCCCCTCCTTTGGCCAGGTTGACGGCGCATTCTTGCAAATCTGCTGCATCTGCTGCTGTAGGAATCACCTTTGTCTCCACAATGTAGTGACCACCCTCGCGTCCCACCTCCAGCACGACTTTGCCATCACCATCCATGCGCACCACTGTGCCTATCCTGTGGAAGAGCATCTCATACCCCTTGTTGTCAAGCGACTAACACTTGAAGTGTCCGCCTAGCCAGGGACATGTTTATCGTTGGCAACCACCATCGAATTGGTAGAATTCATGTAGGGGATGGCCCCCACCTTCTTGCCTTGGGTATACACCTAGGCGCCGGAATTTAGGTACCCCTGTTGTCCCCCTTGAGGTTGTGATTTACGGTGATGTTGAGGAGCGCCTTCTTCCCTTAAGCATCCTTGCCACCGGTCTTTGCCTCCTCCGGATACTCACTGGCCCAATGGCCCTCCTTACCGCTATTGCAGCACGCACCTTCCTTGATGCATTTCTTGCCGCCACTGCTGCCACCACACGTTTTGGTGACCAGGGCCAATGAGGACAATGAGGCCTCGCGACCATTATAACGTTGCACCTCGTTGTAGATGTACTCGGTGACTGTGCCATAGATGAGTTTGTCCTCCATCCATCCTCCAAGGACGCTGATGAGAGGGCTCCAACTGTCAGGCAGAGCCATGAGGAGGACCATTGCCTGTAGTTGAGAGTCAATTTTCTACCCCACATCATTGCATTGCGAGGCAAGCAACTGCATGGTGGTGAGGATGTCCTTGCCCTCCTCGACTCTCACCATTAGAAGATTCTTCATTGTGAAGATCCGGCTTGCAAGGAAGTGGACTGGTCAATGGTGCGAGGCTTTTTCATGTCTTGGCTGCCAATGTGCAGCCTTGGAAGTAGCCCCTTTGAGTCTTTACAGTAGACGACAGCAGAAGCATGAGCGCCTTAGTATATTTCCCAGCGAAGGCCTGGTTCTCCTTATCTGTCGCTTTCTTCTCTTCGAGTACCTCTATGCCCTTCATCAGTTCAAGTAGCCCCTTGTTTGCTAGATGGAACTAAAAATGCCACCTCCATAACCCAAAACCAGGGCCACCAGCATACTTTTGGATCAGTTGGAACTCTGTCTTCTGTGCAATGTTGCGCTTATGCTACCCGGGTTACCAGACGTTGACAGCGAGGTCCCTCGAAACACTCCTGTTTGTTGCGGAAGCCGTGAACATTTGGGACCAGACAGGGCCGTGGGCCCATAACTCACTCTTTAAAATGGTGATCCAACGTGGCCTGACCACCTCCTAAATTTCACAGCTATTCTGGACAGCAGTATGAGATGAAGTCTGCGCTTTCTGGTCACAGTGCGCTATCTGAGCAGAGTCTGACAGAATTCAGCAACACCCAATGGTAGAAGAGCTGGGAATGAATTTTGGTTGGATATTTGGACAAGAACCACATCAGCAAAGTTTTAGTTCCAGTTACAAGGTTTCCAACTAACCAAACCGGGCATGATTTAGACCACAGTAGCGTCTGGTACAGGATTCGAAGGGCATCATTGTGTTTCTTTCCCTGACACACCAGTAGCGTGACTAACGGGCGGCCGAAACGTTGTGGACCGCAATGAAGCACCAGGCCACCATTCTGAAGTACATATGGCTCCAATGAACCATGGGATGCTTCTCCTAGCATCCCGCAAGGGGTGCCTCAGCCATGCTGTGCGTGGTGGGACATAAACTAGACACCGCCAGATCATTTTTCAGGCTGGTACTTAGTCTGCCATCCGAACCCGGACGGCCAGCACCACCTCACAACTTTGACGCCGGCTTATATAGGCATAGGCATGGGCTTTGTAGACGTAGGTGCAGGGTTGTTTAAGTGGGCCCAGGCTTTGTAGGCGCAGGCGCGGGTTTTGCAGGTGCATGCGCGGGTTTTGTAGGTGCATGCGTGGGCTTTGTTCGCACAGGCGCATGCTATGTTGGAGCAAGTGCGTGCTTTCTAGGCGCAGGCGCGGGCATTGTAGGCACAACCCCGGCTTTGTAGGCGCATGCGCAGGCTTTGTAGGTGCACACGCGGGCTTATTAGGGACAGGTTCGGGCTATGTAGGTATAGACGTGGGCTTTGTTGGCCTAGGCGTGGGCTTTGAAAGCGTAGGTGTGATGCCTTGTGGACGCAGGCACGGGCTTTGTAGGTGTAAGTGCGGTGGTTTATAGGCACAAGCGCGGACTTTGTAGGCACAAGCACGGGCTTTGCAGAAGCAGGTGCAGGCTTTGTAGGTGCAGGCACAGGCTTTATAGGCACAGGCGCGGTGCTTGTAGGTGCAAGCGGGGCTTTGTAGGCGCAGGTGGGGGGCTTGTAGGCGTAGGCGTGGACTTTGTAGGTGCAAGAGTGGTCTTTGTAGGCGCATATGCAAGCTTTGTGAGGGCATGTGCAGGCTTTGTAAGTGCAGGCGCAGACTTTGTAGGCTCACGGACGGGCTTTGTAGGCATAAGCACGGGCTTTGTAGGTGCACACATGAGCTTTTCAGGCGCAAGCGCGGGCTTGGCAAACAGAGGCCCCGTACTTTGTAGGTGCAGGTGCAGTGCTTTGATGGTACATGCGCGTGTTTTGTAGGCATAGGTGTGGGCTTTGTAGGCGGTGGCACAGGCTTTGTACGCCCAGGCGGGGGCTTCGTTGGTCCAGGCGCTGGCTTTGTATGCACAAGCATAGGCTTTGTAGGCACAGGTGCAGGCTTTGTAGAGACAGGAGGGTCTTTGTAGGTGCGAGCGCAAGCTTTGTAGGCACATGCGTGGGCTTTGTGGGCACAGGCGCGGGATTTGTATGTGCAGATGCGGGCCTTGTAGGAGTATGCATGGGCTTTTTAAGCGCGGGCACAGGCTTTGTAGGTGTAGGCGCGAGCTTTGTAAGTGCTCGCACATGCTTTGTAGGGGTAGGCATGGGGATTGTTAGTGTAGTCACGAGCTTTGTTGGTGGAGGTACAGGCTCTGTAGGTGCAGGAGCGGGCTGAATAGGCACAGGAACGGACTTTGTAGGCATAGGCACAGGCTTAGTGGTGTAGGCACAGGTTTTGTAGGTACAGGCGCAGGTATTGTAGGCTTGGGCGCACACCTTGTAGGTGCAAGTGTAGGCTTTATAGGCGCAGGGGCGATGCTTATAGGTATAGGCGTGGGCATTGTAGGTGTAGGATGGGGCTTTGTACGCAAAGACATGGGCTTCATAGGCGCATATGCGGACTTTGTAAGCATAAACATGGGCTTTGTAGGCGCATGCGCAGGCGTTGTAGGTGCAGGTGCAGGCTTTGTAGGCGCAAGGGCAGGCTTTGTAGGCACAGGTGTGGACTTTGTACGCGCACGTGCAGGATTTATATGCGTAGATGTGGACTTTGTAGGCGCAGGTGTGGGATTTGTAGGTGCATGCACGAGCTTTGTAGGTGCAGATGCACGCTTTGTACGTGCATGGACAGGCTTTGCAGGCATAGGGCTTTATAGGCGCACACACGGGCTTTCTAAGAGCAGAAGAGGGCTTTGTAGGCATTGGCACGGGCTTTACAAGTGCAGGCACGGGCTTTGCACAAACAAGCACGAGCCTTCCAGGTGCTGGCTCGGGCTTTGCAAGCTCAGGCGCGGGCTTTGTGAGCGTATGCATTGACTTTGTAGGCAAAGGACTGAATTTTTAGGCATAGGCGCAAGCCTTGTAGGCACAGGCGTGGGCTTTCTGGGCGAAGGAGCAGGCATTGTTTGTTCAGGCGCACGCTTTTTAGGCTCATGCGTGGGCTTTGTAGGCACAGGCGCTGAATATACAGGCCCAAGCGTGGGTATTGTTATCATTGGCACGGGCTTTTTAGGCGCACACACGGGCTTTGTAGGTGCAGGCATGGGCATTGAAGGTGCAGGCGCAAACTTTGTAGGTGCAGGCATGGGCTTGGTATGTGCAGGCACCGGATTTTCAGCCACAGCTACGAACTTTGTAGACGCAAGCACAGGTGCAAGCTTTGTAGGTGCAGGCACAGGCTTTGTAGGCGCAGGCGCAGGCTTAATAGGCGCACACGCGGGCTTTGTAGGCACAATCAAGGGCTTTGTAGGCACAGGTGAGGGCTTTGTAGGCACAGGTGCAAGCTTTGTAGGTGCAAGTGCGGGCTTTGTAGGCACATGCATGGGCATTGTAGATGGAACTGCGGGCCTTATAGACACAGGCACGGGCTTTGTAGGCACGTGCGCGGGATTTTCAGGCACAGGCACATACTTTGTAGTTGTAGATGCAAACTTTGTATGCATAGGCATGGGCTTTGGAGGCGCAACCTTGGACTTTGTAGGTGTAGGTGTGGGCATTGTAGTTGTAGGTGTGTGCTTTGTACCTGCAGGTGTGGTCTTTCTATGCACAAGCGCAAGCTTTGAAAGCGCAAGCGCAGGCTTTGTAAGTGCAGGCCCTGACTTTGTAGGCACAGGCGCGGGCTTGGTAGGTGAAGATGCAAACTTTTTAGGCACAGGTGTGGTGCTTGTAGGTGCAGGCGTAGACTTCGTGGGCGTAAGTGTCGTATTTGTACGCTTATTCTCGGGCATTGTAGGCGTAGTCCCGGTGTTTTGTAGGTGCAACGCAGCCACGGGCTTTGTGGGCACATGCACGGGCTTCGCAGGCACAAGCACAGGCTGTGTAGGCGCAGGCGTGGGCTTTGTAGGTGCATGCACAGGCATTGTAAGTGAAAGCATATACTATGGAGGCGCAGGCGCAAGCTCCGAAGGCACAAGCACGGGCTTTGTAAGTGCGGGCGCAAGCTATGTAGGTGCAGGCATGGGCTTTGTTGGCGCATGCGTGGGAATTGTAGGCACAGGCGTAGGTTTTGTAGGTGCAGGCACAATATCTTCAGGCGCAAGCATGGATTTTGAAGGTGTAGGCACGGGATTTATAGGCGCACGTGCGGGCTTTGCAGGCGCAGGTGCGGGCTTTGTAGGCACAGGCGCAGGCTTTGTAGGAGCAAGGCGGGCCTTGTAGGCACAGGATCAAAGTTTGTAGGCGCAGGCACAGACATTGTAGGCACAGGCGCGGGCTTTGTAGGCGCAAAGTGGGTATTGAAGGCGTAAGCGCAAGCTTTGTAGGTACTAGCGTGAGCTTTGTAGGCGCAGGTGGAGGATTTTTAGGCGCAGGTGCGGACTCTGTATGTGCAAGGGCTTTGTAATAGCAGGCACAGGCTCAAAAGGAGCAGGCGCAGGCACAGTGGGCATAGGCAGAAGCTTTATAGGTGCATGTACAGGCTTTCATAGACACAGGTGTGGTGCTTGACTGCGCAGGCACGGGTTTGTAGGTGCACACGCGTGATTTGTAGGCGCATGTATGAGATTTGTAGGTGCAGGCGTGGACTTTGTAGGCAAAGGCGCGGGCTTTGTAGGCGCAGGTGCAGGCTTTGTAGGCTTAGGCCTAGGCTCTGTAGGCACAGGCGCGGGCTTTGTACGTGTAGGCGCTGGCTTTGTACGCGTAGATGCTGGTTTTGTAGGAGCAGGCTTTGGCTTTGTAGAAACAAGAACGGGCTTTGTAGGCGCAGACATGAGCTTTATAGGTGCACGCGCGGACTTCGAAGGTGCACGCGTGGGCTTTGAAGGTGCAGGCCTGGGCTTTGTAGGCACAGGCGCGTGCTTTGTAGGTGCAAGGACGGGCTTTGTAGGCACAGGCGCGTGGTTTGTAGGCACATGCACGGTACTTGTAGGCGCCCACGTGCACTTTGTACATGCAGACACAAGCTTGTTGGGAGCACGCTCGGCGTTCCTAGGCACAGGCGCGGGCATTTGAGGCATAGCCGAGAGCTTTGTGGGTGCAGGCGCGGGCTTTGTAGGCACAGGTGCGTGCTTTGTAGGCAAAGGCATGTGCTTTATGGGCGCAGGCACGGGCTCTCTAGGTGTAGGCGCGTGCTTTGAAGGCACAGGGGCAGGCTTTTAGGCACGGGATTTGTAGGCACAAGCATGTGCATTGTGTATGCATAGCTGCAGGCTTTGTAGGCACAGGCACTGGCTTTGTAGGTGTAGGTGTGGGCATTGTAGGCGCAGGCACGGGCTTTGAAGGCACAGGTGCAGGCATTTTAGGTGCAAACGCAGGCCTTGAAGGCAATGGCGCGGAATTTTTAGGCTGAGACAGAGGCTTTATAGATGCAGGCATGGACTTTGTAGGCATTGGCATTGGCATTGTGGACACAGGTGAGGGCTCAACAAGCGTAGGCGTGAGCTTTATAGGTGTAAGCGTAGGGCTTGTAGGCGCACGCGCGGGTTTTCAAGGAACAGGCTTGGACTTTGTAGGCCCAAGAGCGGGTTTTGAATACATAGGCTCGTGCTTTGTAGGTGCACGCACATGATTTGTACATGCAGGTGCGGACTTTATAGGCAAAGGCGCAAGCTTTGTATGCGCCGGCCCGGGCTTTGTAGGCGCAGGCACGTGCTTTGTAGGTGCAGGCGGGCTTTGTAGGCACAGGCATGAGCATTGTAGGCATAGGTGCATGCTTTGTACATAAACACACACACACACACACACACACACACACACACACACACACACACACACACACACACACACACACACACACACACACACACACACACACACATGCATGCATTATAGGAGCAACTATGAGCTTTGTAGGTGCAGGCGCAGACTTTGTAGTTGCAGGTACGGGCCTTGTAGGCATAGGCGCACGCTTTGTAGGTGCAAAGACGGGATTTTTAGGTACATGCGCGGGCTTTGTAGGCACAGATGTAGTACTTTGATGGTGCAGGCGCGGGCTTTGTAGGAGAAAGGTACGGCTTTGTAGGTACAGGCACGTGCTTTGTAGGTATAGGCACAGGCTTTGAAGGTGCAGGTGCGGGCTTTACAGGAAATGGCATGGGCTTTGTAGGTAGAGGAGCGGGCTTTGTAGGCGCATGCACGGGCTTTGTATGTGTAGGCGCAGGCTTTGTACGCACAGGCCTGGCTTTGTAGGAGCAGGATGGTCTTTGTAGGCATAGGCGTAAGCCTTTTAGGCCAAGGTTTGGCCTTTGTGGGTACAGGCGTGGGCTTGTAGGTTCAGACGCAGGCCTTGTAGGCATAGGCGTGGGTATTGTAGGTGCAAGAGCGGGCTTTGTAGGTTCAGGCGCGGGCTTTGTGGGCACAAGCACGGGCTTTGTCGGAGGAGATGCCGGCTACATAGGCGTAGGTGCAGGCTTTGTAGGCCCAGGCAATGGCTTTGTTGAAGCAGGCCAAGGCTTTCTAGGCACAGGAGCGGGTTTTTCAGGTGTATGCGTGGGCTTTGTGGTCACATGCATGGACTTTTTTCTGTGCAAGCACACACTTTGTTGGCGTAGGCGCGGACCTTGTAGGTGTAGGCACAGTAACGTAAGTGCAGGACCGAGCTTTGTAGGCACAGACACGGGCTTTCTAGGCGTATGCATGAGAATTGTACGCGTGACCCCAGCTTTGTAGGCACATGTACGGGCTTTGTAGGCATACACGCAGGCTTTGTAGGCACAGGTGCGGGCTATGTAGGCACAGACGTGGGCTTTGTTGGCGCAAGCGTAGGCTTTGTAGATGCAGACGTGGTACTTTGTGGGTGCAGCACAAGCTTTATACATGCAGGCGCAGTGGTTTGTAGGCACAGGCACCGACTTCATAGGCACAGGCACGAGCTTTGTAGGCACATGCGTAGGCTTTGTAGGTGCAGGCACAGGCGCGGTGCTTGTAGGCATAGGCGCGGGCTTTGTAGGCGCAGGTGTGGGGATTGTACGCATAGGCGCGGGCTTTGTAGGCACAGTAATGGTCTTTGTAGGCACATACGCAAGCTTTGTGGGTGCATTCGCGGGCTTTGTAAGAGCACGCGCGAGCTTTGTATGTGCAGGCATGGATTTTGTTGGCCTAGGCGCAGGCTTTGTGGGTGCAAGAGCGGGCATTATATGCGCAGGCACGGGCTTTGTAGGCGCACACATGGGCTTTGTGGTCCTGGTGCGGGCTCTGTAAGCGCAGGCGCGGGCTTTGAAGGCGCAGGCGCAGAATCTGTAGGTACAAACGTGGGCTTGGTAAGAGGAAGCACAAGCTTTACAGGCGTAGGCTTCGTGGGCTTTGTAGCCACAACAACGAGCTTTGTAGGCGCACGCACAGGCGAGGGCTTTGTAGGTGCAGGCACGGGCTTTGTAGGCGCAGGCGCGGGCTTTATAGGCACAGACGCGGGCTTTGTAGGCGCAATCACGAGCTTTATAGGTAAGGGTGGTGGCATTATAGGCACAAGCGCATGCTTTGTAGGCACAGGTGCGGGCTTAGTAGGCACAGTCACGGTCTTTGTAGGTGTAGGCGCAAGCTTTACAGGCGCATGCGCAGGATTTTTAGGCATAGCCGCGGGCTTTGTAGACACAGGCGCGCGCTTTGCAGGCGAAGGTTCAGGCTTTGTATGCACAAGTACTAGCTTTGTAGGCACTGGCTAGGGCTTTGTACGGGTAGGCGCGGGCTTTGTAGGTGTAGGTATGGGCATTGTATGTGCAGGCGTGTGCTTTGTAGGTGGAGTATGGGCTTTGTAGGCGCAGGCACAAGCTTTTTAGGCGCAACACGGGCTTTGTCAGTGTAGGTCCAGGCTTTGTAGGCATAGATGCAGGCCTTGTATGTGTAGGCACAAGCTTTTTAGGCATAGGCGTGGTGCTTATAGGTGCAGGCGTGGACATTTAAGGCATTGGTGTGGGATTTCTAGGAATAGTCAGGGCTTTGTAGGCGTTGTCCTGGGTTTCGTAGGCACAGGCGCGAGCTTTGTAGGCGTATTTCTGGACTTTGTAGGTGTAGGTGTCATCTTTTTAGGAGCAGGTGCGGGCTTTCTAGGCGCAGGCACGGGCTGTGTAAGCGCAGGCACAGGTTTTTAGGCAAAAGGCACAGACTTTGTATGTGTAGGCACAGGCTTTAAAGGTGCAGGCATGGGCATTGTAGGCATAGGCACGGAACTGTAGGCAAGGGTATGGGCTTTGTAGATGACGAAGGTTTTGTAGACACCGGCACGGGCTTCGTTGGCACATGTGTGGACACTTTAGGCATAGGCGTGGGTTTTGTAGGCACGGGCGCACACTTTGTAAGTGCAGGCGTGGGCTTTTGAGGTACAGGCGCGGGCTTTGTAGGTGCAAGCTCGGGCTTTCTAGGCATGGGCGCAGGCTTTGTAAGTGCTGGAATAGGCTTTTTAGGTGCATGCCCGGACATTGTAGGCACAGGGTCAAGTTTTGTAGGCGCAGGTACGGACTTTGTAGGCGCAAGCGCGGGCTTTGTAGGTGTAGAGTGGGTATTACAAGCACATGCGTGGTGTTTGTAGGTGCTGGCGCTAGCTCTGTAGGTGCAATCACGGGATTTTTAGGTACAAGTGCAAACTCTGTAAATGCAGGCAAGGGCTTTGTTATAGCACCCACAGGCTTTGAAGGAGCAGGTGATTTTGTAGTAGGCACAAGCACAGGCTTCGTAGGTGCATGCACATGCTTTTGCAGGTGCAGGCATTGTGCTTGTAGGCGTAGGCGCGGGTTGTGTAGGTGTACGTGCGGGATTTATAGGTATAGGTGTGGGCTTTGTAGGCGCAGGAACATGATTTGTAGGCGCAAGTACGGGCTTAGAAGGCACATACATGGGCTTTGTAGGCACAGGCGTGGGCTTTGTAGGCACACGCGTGGGATTTGTAGGCACAGGTGGGGGCTTTATATGCTCAAGCGCGGGCTTTGTAGGCACAGGCACGGGTTTCATAAGTGCAGGCGTGGGCTTTGTACGGGTAGGTGCGGGCTTTGTAGGCGCAAGCACAAGATTTGTAGCCACAGGCGCGGGCTTTGTAGGCAAAAGCATGGGCTTTGTAGGTGCAAGCGTGGACATTGTAGGTGCAAGGGTGGACTTTGTAGGCACAGGTTTGGTGCTTTGTAGGCGCTTGTGTGATGCTTTTAAGGTGGAGGCACGGGCTTTAGAAGCGTAGGCAAGGGCATTGTAGGCGTAGGCGTGGGCTTCGTAGGCGCAGGCACAGCCTTATAGGCACAGGTGTTGGCTTTGTGGGTGCAGGCCAAGGCTTTCTAGGCATAGGCACGAGCTTTGTAGGTGCAGGTGCGCGCTTCGTAAGCGTGGGTACAGGCTTTGTAGGCACAGGCGCGGGTTTTGTAGGCGCATATGTGCATATTGTAGGTGCAACACTTTGTAGGAGTGGACGAAACTTTGAAGGCACAGGAATGGGATTTGTAGTCATAGGTGCAGGCTTTGTAGGCATAAGCGCAGATATTGTAGGTGCATGTACAAGCTTTATACGCTCAGTCGCGGGTTCTTTAGGCGCAAGCGTGGGCTTTGTAGGTGTAGGAAAAGGCTTTGTGGGTGCAGGTGCTGGCTGTTTAGGCACAAGAGTGGGCTTTATAAGCGCAGGCGTGGCTTGAAATGTGCAGGTACTGGCTTTGTAGGCATTGGCGCTGGTTTTGTAGGCATAGGCACAAGCTTTGTCGGCGTAGGTGTGACCTTTGTAGGTGCATGCGCGGGATTTTTTGGCGCAGATGCAGGCTTTGTAGGTGCAAGCGCTGTCGGGAAATCCATGTGGTGCAGTCTCGACGTTGGTGTGATCTTCTCTAGTGGTTCAAATCTTTCATTTTGGGCGAATCTGAGACTGAGCGTGAGCTTTCTGGTCGCCTCACGCTATGTGAGCAGGAATTTAGAGAAAGTCAGTTTGCGAAGGGAATGAAGGCATTTTTTGTGATTTTTTGTGCAGGGACATGATAAAAAATTTTATAGGTCTAGTCATAAGCTCTCCAACGCACCAAATCATGCAAAACTTGGCCAAGCGTAGCCCAAGTTACGCTTGCCGAAGCGCAGGTCTCACCCACCACAGAGAACGCCTAACACTTTCATGGTGCGGACACGCGGTGTCGCCTTCCTTCACATGCGAAGCGCCTTTTGCAAGGCGCAGATCCCATTGCACGTGGTTTAGAGGTTCCCTACACTATTTTGATGCATGTCCTCCTCTTTGGGTCGATTTTAGTGATGCGGTGTGACGAGGTTTGAAACCTGTCCGCGGACCAGCAGTCAGAGTTTTGATCAAGTCCCCGAGTAACAAAACATACTTCTGAGTTTCGGACACTGAGCCAGGATTTTGGCGAAGTCCCTCAGTAACAACCTGCACTACAGGATCCGGTGGATTATCCACCGGATGCCTCGGCAGACCTTCTGGAGCAAAATCTCCAGATAGAACTTTTGTTACTCAGTCCGGTTAATTATTCACCAAAAGTCAAGTCACGGCCAGCTCACAGAGCCACCGCGCACATCCCAACTTTGGAAGCCCATATCTCCCTGGACTTTTATCCGATTCCGGTTAAACAACTTCTACTGGATTCAGCAACTTGTCCACATTCAGGGTCAATCATCCATCTCAGGATCTGAGTAATCCTTGAGCCAGTAAATCCAAGTGCAAGGATTTTCCTTTCGCTGGCAGCTTATCGATGCCTCCGAACGCCGCTCTTGGGCATGCGGAGGGGCAAATTTTCAACAAGTACGAGCTTTGTAAGTGCAGGCGCGAGCTTTGTAGGCAAACACGAGGAATTTGTAGGTGGAGGCGTGGGCTTTGAAGGCGTAGACACGGACTTTCTATACATAAGAGTGGGCTTTGTATGCGCAGGCATGAGCTATGCAGGCGCAGACAAGGGCTTTGCAGGCACAGATGCGTTTGCGAGCGTTGTATGCACAAGCGTGGGATACAAGGGCACAGGCACGGGCTTTGTAGGCGTGGACGTGGGTTTTGTAGGTGCAAGCACTAGCTTTGTAGATGCAAGCAAGGGTTTGGTAGGCGCAGGCATGAGCTTTGTAGGCAAACGCGAGGAATTTGTAGGTGGAGGCGCGGGCTTTGAAGGCGTAGACACGGACTTTGTAGGCACAGGCGCGGACTTTGTAGGTGCAGGCACGGGCTTTGTACACGCAGGGACGGTCTTTGTTGGTGCAGGTGTGGGGTTTTATGCTCAGGCGTGAGCTTTCTGGGTGCAGGCGCGGGCTTTGCAGGGAAGCACGGGGTTTGAAGGTGCAGAGGCTTTGTACACGCAGACGCGGGCTTCATAGGTGCAAGATCGGGCCTTGTAGGTCCAAACACGGGCTTTTTAGGCGCAGGCACGGGATTTGTAAGCATAGGCGCAGGCTTCGTATACACAAGCGTGGCCTTTGTAGGTGCACGCGTAGAATTCATTAGCGCAGGCGCGGGCTTTGTATACGCAGAAATGGGCTATGTAGGCGTAGACGTGGGCTTTGTAGGTTAAGGCGTGGGCTTAGTATATATGGGGGGAGAATTGTAGGCATGGGCTTTGTAGGCGCTGGCACAGGCTTTGTAGGTGCAGGCATGGGCTTTGTAGGCGCAGGCGCAGGCTTTTTAGTCACAGCCGTGGGCTTCGTGGGTGCACGTGTAGGCTTTAAAGGCGCAGGTGATGGCCTTGTAGGCCCAGGCATGGTAATTTGTAGGTGCAGGCGTGGGCTTTGTAGGCACGCGTGTAGTGCTTTATAGGCCCAGTCATGGGTATTGTAGGCGTAGGTGTGGGCTTTGTACATGCAGGTTTGGGATTTGTAGGCGCAGGTGTGAGTTTTGTAAGCATAGGCGTGGGGTCTCTAGGCACAAGCGCGACACTTATAGGCGTAAGCATGTGCTTTGTAGGCATAGGAGTGAGCTTTGTAGGAGTAGGCTTGGGATTCGTAGGCATAGGCACAGACTTTGTAGGCGCACGCAAGAGCTTTGTGGGTGCAGGCCCAGGCTATGTAGGCATGAGAGCGTGCTTTGTAGGCAAAAGGTGCGTGTTTTGAAGGAAAAGGCGCGGGCTTTGTAGGTGCAGGCACGGACTTTGGAGGCGCAGGCCCAGGTGTGTAGGACTTGTTACCGCAGGTGCGGGATTTGCAGGCATAGGCATGTACATTGTAGGCATAGGTACGGGCTTTTTAGGTGCAGTCACAGGCGTTGCAGGCAAAGGCGCAGGCTTTATAGGCACAGGCGCAGGATTTTTAGAGACATGTGCAAGCTTTTTGGTAAAAATAGAGACTTTCAAGGCACACGTGTGGACTTTGTAAGCTCAGAAATCAGCTTTGTGGGTGCAGGCATGGGCTTTGCTGGCACAGGCGTGGGCATTGTGGGCATATGCGCTGGCTTTGTAGGTGCAGGCGCGGGCTTTGTAGGCTCAAGCGCAGTGCTTGTATGTGCAGACACTGGCTTTGAAGGAACAGACATGGACTTTGCAGGCCCAAGAGTGCATTCTAAAAGCGTATGCTAGGGCTTTGTGGGTACACGCACGGGCTTTGTAGGCGGAAGTGCGGGCTTTGTAGGTGTAGGTGCTGGCGCAGGCTTTGTTTGCACAGGTTTGGGCTTTGTAGGCGTAGGCACGAGTTTTGTAGGCACAGGCGCAAGCTTTGTATGCGTATGCATGAGCTTTGTAGGAGCAGACACAGGGGTTGTATGCACAGGCGAAGGCTTTGTAGGTGTAGGCACATACTTTGTAGGTACAGGCGTGGGCTTAATAGCCACAGGCACAGGCTTTGAGGGTACAGGTGTAGGCTTTGTAGGCACAGGTGTGTACTTTACAGGTGCAAGCGTGGGATTTATAGGCATAGGTGCATGCTTTTAAGGCACAGCCATGAGCTATGTAGGCGTAGGTGCGGGATTTGTAGGCGCAGGCACGAGCTTTGTAGGGGCAAGAGTAAGCTTTATAAGCATAGGCGCGGGCTTTGCAGGCATAGGCATGGGCATTGAAGGCAAAGGCACAGGCTTTGTAGGCCCAAGCGCGGGCTTTGTAGGCTGAGGGGTGGGATGTTTAGGCAAAGGTGTGGGCTTGATAGGCGCAGTCGTGGGACTTGTAGGCATAGACATAGGCTTTGTAGGCACAGGTGCGGAATTTTAGGCGCATGCGCGGGCTTTGTACGCACAGGCGCGGGCTTTGTAGGCGCAAGCACAGACTTTTTGAGTGCAGGTGCGAGCTTTATAGGCACAGGTGCAGTGCTTAGAGGCGTAGGCGCCAGCTTTGAAGGAACATGCATGGGGGTTGTAGGCGTAAGCACAGGCTTTGAAGGCAGAGGCTCGGGCTTTGTAGTTGCAGGCGCGATCTTTGTCGGCGCAGGAGCCGGATTTTTAGGTAAAGGTGTGGGCTTTCTATGCGCAAGGCCGGGCTTTCTATGCGCAGGCATGGGCTTTGTAGGCACATGGGCAGGCTTTTTATCCGCAGGCACGGGCTTTGTAAGCACAGGTGCGGGTGCAGGCTTTTTAGTTGCAGGAATGGGAATTGAAAGCACAGGCATGGCCTTAGTAGGCGCACACGCGGGCTTTTTTAGCGCAGGCGCGAGCTTTGTAGGTGCAGGCACCAGCTTCCTTAACATGGATCCGGGCTTTGTGGGCGCAGGCGTGCCCTTTGCAGTCGCAGGCACATGATTTGTTGGGGTACGTGTGGGCTTTTTTGGCACACAGATGGGCTTTTGTTAGGGCATGCACGAGCTTTGTAGGCGCAAGCATGGGCTTTGTACGCACCGGCACGGGCTTTGTAGGCGCAGGCGTGGACTTTGTAGGCGAAAGAGCATTCTTGTTAGGCAGAGGTGTGAGCTTTGTAGGCACAGGTGCGGGCTTTGTAGGTCCAGGCGTAGGCTTTTTAGGCACAGGTGCGGGATATGTAGGGACAAGCACGGGCTTTGTAGGCGCAGGCGCGGGCTTTGTGGGTGCAGGCGCGGGCTTTGAAGGTATAGGAGTGAGGTTTGTAGGCGTAGGGGTAGTGTTTCTAGGCACAGGCGTGGGCTTTGAAGGAACATGCATGGGCTTTGAAGGCGCAAGCTCGTGCGTTGTAGGCGTATGCGGGGGCTTTGTAGGGGCAGGTGAGGGCTTCGTAGGCACAAGGGGGGGCTTTGTATGCGCAGGCCCGGGCTTCGTAGGTGATAGCGCAGGCTTTGTAGGTATAGGTGCGGGCTTTGAAGGTGCATGCATGGGCTTTTCTGGCATTGGTGCGGGCTTTGTTGGTGCAGGCACAGGCTTTGTAGGTGTAGACGCGGGCTTTGTAGGTGTAGGAGCGAGATTTGTAAGCACAGACGCGTGCTTTATAGGCAAAGTTGCAGGATTTTTAGGTGTAGGTGCGGGCCGTGAATACTTAAGGCGTAGGCACCGGTTTTTGGACACAGGCGCACACTTTGTAGGTGCAGGTGTGGGCGTTATAGGCGTAGGCACGGGCTTTGTAGGCACATGTGCGGACTTTGTAGGCGTTGGCCCGTACTTTGTAGGTCCGGTTGCTGGTTCTATAGGCGCATGTGTGTGCTTTTTGGGGCTCAGGCATGGGCTTTGAAGGCACAAGTGTGGGCTTTGTAAGCACAAGCGCAAGCTTTGTAGACGCAAGAGCGGGCTTTGTAGGTGGAGGCGCGGGCTTTGTAGGCGTGAGCGAGGGCTTTGTGGCTGCAGGTGCAGGCTTTGTAGGCACAGGTACAGGTTTTGTATGCACAGGCACGGGCTTTGTCGGCGCAGGCATAGACTTTGTAGGCGCAACCGCAGGATTTGCAGGCGCAAGCGCATGCTTTGTAGGCACATGCGCAGGCTTTGTATGCGCAAATGTGAGCTTTGTAGGCACAGGCCCGGGCTTTGTAGGCATACGCGCAGTGTTTGTAGGCGCAAGCGCAGGCTTTGAAGGAACAGGCGTGGGCTTGAAAGGTGCAAGTGCGTGCTTAAAAGGCATAGGTGCGAGATTTTTTGGCACACGAGCGGGTTTTGTTTATACAAGCGCAGGCTTTTTAGGGCCGGCATGGGCTTTGTACGCGCAGACGTGAGCTTTGTATGCACAAGCCCGGGCTTTGTACGCCAGGCATGGGCTTTGTAGGCACACGTGCATGCTATGTAGGTGCAAGCGCAGGCTTTGTAGGCGCAAGCGGGAGATTTGTAGGCGGTGGCCTCGGCTTTGTAGGTGCAGGCATAGTGCTCGTAGGCGCAAGCGCAGACTTTGTAGGCACATGTGCAGGCTTTGTAGGTGCAAGCACGAGCTTTGCACGTATTGGCATGGAACTTGTAGGCACATGTGTAGGCTTTGTATACACAGGTGCTGGCTTTGTAGGTGCAGGCTAGGGCTTTGTAGGGGTAGGCGCGGGCTTTGTAGGTATAGATATGGGAGCTGTAGGTGCAGCGTGAGCTTTGTAGCTGGAGGTGTGGGCTTTGTAGGCGCAGGTGCAAGATTTTGTACACGCAGGCATGGGCTTTGTCAGTGTAGGCCCGGGCTTTGTAGGCACACATGTGGGCTTTGTGCGTGCAGGCGCAAGCTTTTTAGGCGCATGTGTGGACTTTCTAGGGCTTTGTAGGCTTCGTCCCAGACTTTCTAGGGTTTTGTAGGCGTCGTCCCGGGATTTATAGGCAAAGGTGTGTGCTTTGAAGGCGCAGGCGGGGGCTTTGTAGGTGCAGGTACATTCTTTGAAGGCACAGGCCCAGGCCTTTTAGGCGCACGTGTAGGCATTGTTAGTGCAGGTGCAAGATTTTTAGGTGTAGGTATAGGTGCGGGCTTAGTAAGAGTAGGCATAGGCTTTTGTAGGCAAAGCCACGGGCTTCGTAGTCATAGGCACGGGCTTTGTCGGGACATGTAGATGATTTTTAGGCACGAACGCAGGCTTTCAAGGCACACACATACACACACACACACACACACACACACACACACACACACACACACACACACACACACACACACACACACACACACAC
>SZWC01000460.1:352054-376983 GCA_023375785.1 Penium margaritaceum
CACACACATACACACACACACACACACACACACACACACAGAATCTATAGGTTCAGACACAGACTTTGTGGATGCAGGCATGGGTTTTGCTGACCAATGCATAGGCATTATGGACGTAGGTGCAGGCTTTGTAGGTGTAGACGCGGGCTTTGTAGGTGCAAGCGCAGTGCTTGTAGGCACAGGCAGGGGATTTGAAGGAACAAGCATGGACTTTGTGGGCCCAAGAGTGGGTTTTAAAAGTGTAGGCTAGGGCTTCGTGGGTGCATGCACGAGCTTTGTAGGCGAAGGCGCGTGCTTTGTAGGCGCAGATGTAGGCACAAGCTTTTCATGCGCAGGCACGGGCTTTTTAGGCGCAGGCACAAGCTTTGTAGGCACAGGAACAAGCTTTGTGAGCGCATGCATGGGCTTTGTACGAGTAGACGCATGCATTGTAGGTGCAGACGCGGGCTTTGTAGGTGAAGGTGCGGGTCTTGTAGGTGCAGGCACGGGCTTTGTAGGCGTAGGCGCAGGCTTCCTAGGTGCAAGCATGGGCCTTGTAAGCGCAGGCACTTACAAAAACTGTGCATGTTTTTTTAGCATAGCCGTGGGCTATGTAGGTGCATGCGTGGGCTTTGTAGGTGCATTCACGGGCTCTGTAGGTGCAGGAGCGAGCTTTGTAGGCGTAGGCACAGGCTTTGTAGCCGCAAGTATGGGCATTGTAGGCGTAAGGTGCAAGCAAGGGCTTTGTAGGTGGAAGCGCAAGCTTTTTACGCACAAGCGCAGTGCTTATAGGCGCAGGCACCAGCATTGCAGGAACAGGCGTGGGGTTTGAAGGTGGAGGCATGGGCTTTGTAGGTGCAAGCGCGGTCTTTGGAGGCGCAGGTGTGGGCTTTTTATGCACAAGGCCAAGCTTTCTATGCGCAGGTATGGGTTTTGTAGGCAAAGGCGTGGGCTTTTTATTCGCAGGCACGGGCTTTGCAAGCACAGGCGCATGCGCGGGCTTTGTATTTGAAAGAGCGGGCATAGAAAGTGCAGGCACGGCCTTTGTCGGTGTACACGAGGGCTTTTTTAGCGCAGGCACGGGCTTTGTAGGTGCAGGCGCGAGCTTTGTAGGCGCAGGCCCGGGCTTTGCAGGCGCAGGCGCAGTGCTTGTAGGTGCAAGCGTGGGCTTTAAAGGAACAGGCGTGGGCCTTACAGGCGCAAGCACGGGCTTAAAAGGCGTAGGTGCGGGCTTTGTAGGCGCACGAGCGGGCTTCGTTTGTACAAGCGCGGGATTTTTTGGCAAAGGCACGGGCTTTGTAGGCGCAGACGCGGGCTTTGTATGCGCAGGCCTGGGCATTGCAAGCCAGGCATGGGCTTTGTATGCACCCGCAAATGATTTGTAGGCGTAGGCGCGTGATTTGTAGGCGTAGGCCCGGGCTTTGTAGGTGCAATCGCAGTGCTTGTAGGTGCAAGTTGGGCTTTGAAGGAATAGAGGTGTGCTTTGGAGGTGCAAGTGCGGTCTTGAAAGGCACAAGCGTGGACATTGAAGGCGCACGTACGGGCTTTGTTGGTGCAGGCACGGGCTTTATAGGTACAGGCAAGGGCTTTGTAGGCGCAGGCGCAGGCGCGGGGATTGTAGGTGCAGGTATGGGCTTTTGAGGCATAGGAGCAGGCTTTGTAGGTGCAGGCACAGGCTTTATAGGAGCAGATGCGGGCTTTGTACATACAGGTACGAGCCTTGTAGGTGCAGCCATGGACACTGTAGGTACATGCGCCGGCTTTGTAGGGGCAGGCGTTGGCTTTGTTGGTGCAGGAGCGAGCTTTGTAGGAGCAGGCGCAGGCTTGGTATGCGCAGGTGCGGGCTTTGTAGGCACACGCACGGGCTTTGTAGGTGCAGGCTCGGGCTTTTTAGGTGCAGGTGGGGGCTTTGTAGGTACAACTGCGGGCTTTGCAGTCGCATGCACGGGCTTTGTGGGATCAGACACCAGCTTTGTATGCGTATGGACGGGCTTTGTTAGCGCATGTGTAAGTTTTGTCGGTGTACACGCAGGCTTTGTAGGCACAGGCACGGGCTTTGTTGGTGTAGGTGTAGGCTTTGTAGGCAAAGGCGCAGGCTTTGTAGGCACAGGTACGGGTTTTGTAGGCTAAGATGTGGGCTTTGTAGGCACAGGTGCGGGATTTCTAGGCATAGGCGTGGACTTTGTAGGCGCAAGCACAAGATCTATGGCCATAGGCACGGGCTTTGTACGCACAGAAGCAATGCTTGTAGGCGCACGCATGGGCTTTGAAGGAACAGGCGTGGACATTTTAGGTGCAAGCGCAGGTTTTGAATGTGCAGGCTTGGGCTTTGTAGGCACACACACCGGTTTTGTAGGTGCAAGTGTGGACTTTTGAGGTGCAGGCGCAGGCTTTGTATGTGCAGGCGCGGGCTTTGTAGGCGCATGCGCAGGATTTGTAGAGATAGGCACATGATTTTCAGGCACAGGCATGGGCTTTGTAGGTGCAAGTGCGAGCTTAGTAGGCGCAGGCATGCGCGTTGTAGGTACACGCAGGCTTTCAAGCGAAGGCATGAGTCTTGGGCACTATAGGCACAGGCACCGACTTTGTAGGCACAAGCACGGGCTTTGTAGGCACAGGCACGGGCTTTGTAGGCAAAGTCACGGGCTTTGTAGGCAAAGGCATGGGATTTTCAGGTGCAGGCGCGGGCTTTGTAGGTGAATGCGCATGCTCCATAGGTGCTGGCGTGGGATTAAGAGGTGCAATCACGAGCTTTATAAGCACATGCACGTGATTTTTAGGTGCACATGCAGGTTTTTTGGGTGCAGGCATGGGCTTTGTAGGCAAAGGCGCAAGCTTTGTAGGTGCAATTGCGGGCTTTATAGGCACAGACATCTGCTTTATAGGCACAGGTGCAGGCTTTGTAGGTACAAGTGCGGGCTTTATAGGCGCACGCACATGCCTTGTAGGCAAAGGCATAGGCTTTGTAGGCACAAGCGCGTGGTTTGAAGGCACAGGCACGGGCTTTGTAGACGCAAGAAGGGGCTTTGTAAGCACAGGTGCGGGCTTTATAGGTGTAGGAAAAGACTTTGTAGGCACAGGCACTGGTTGGAGGTAAAGGTGCGGAATTTGAAGGAATGGGCGAGGCTTTGTAGGCGCAGGCGCGGGCTTTGCAGGCACATCCCCGGGCTTAGTAGGCATAGGTGCAGTGCTTGTAGGTGCAAGCACGGGCTTTGAAGGAACAGACGTGGGCTTTGTAGGGACAAGCGCGAGTAAAGGCACAAGCGCGTGCTTTGTAGGCACACGCGCGGAATTTTTAGGTGGAGGCACGGGCTTTGTAGGCACAGGTACGGGCTTTGTAGGCGCAAGTATAGGCTTTGTAGGCGCAGGCATGGGCTTTGTAGGCACATGCACGGGCTTTGTAGGATCAGTTGCAGGCTTTGTAGGCACAAGGGAAGGCTTTGTAGACACAGGCGGGGGCTTCATAGGTGTAGGCGCGGGCTTTGTAGGCACAGGGGCGCGATTTGTAGGCATATGTACGGGCTTTGAAGGCGCAGGCGCGGGCTTTGTAGCCAAAAGCACAGGCTTTGTAGGCACAGGCACAGGCTTTGTGGGTGCAAGCGCATGTTGTATAGGTGCAAGCGTATGCTTTTGAGGCACAGGCACGGGCTTTGTAGGCACAGTTGTAGACCTTGTAGGTGCATGCGCGGGTTTTGTAGGCACATGAACAAGCCTTATAGGTCTAGGCACTGGCTTTGTAGGCGCAAGCACGAGCTTTTTACTCACAGGTACATGCTTTGTAGGCGCAAGCGCCGGCTTAGTAGGTACGGGCGCGGGATTTGTAGGCGGAGGTACTGGCTTTGTGGGTGCAGGTGCATGCTTTGTAAGTGCAAGCGCGTGGTTTGTATGTGTAGGCGCGGGTGTTGTAGGTGCATTTGCGAGCTTTGTAAGCTTAGGCATGGGCTTTGTAGGTGTAGGAATGGGCTATGTTTGCTCAGGCGCGGGGTTTGTCGGAATAGAAATATGCTTAGTAGGTGCAAGAGCTCGCTATTTAGGCGTAGGCGCGGGCTCTATAGGCGCATGCGCGGGCTTTCTAGGCGCAGACGCAGGATTTGTAAGCGCATTAGCGGGCTTTGTAGGCACAGGCCCGGGCTTTGTAGGCACAGGCAAGGGCTTTTTATGTGCAGGTGCGGGCAATGTAGGCATAGGTTCAGTGCCTTGTAGGCGCAGGTTCAATGCTTTGAATGTGTAGGTGTGGGATTTGTAGGCACACGCGAGGGCTTTTTAGGCGCAGGCACGGGCTTTATAAGTACACGCGTGGGCTGTGTATGCACTGGCGAGAGCTTTGTAGGCGTAGGCACGAGCTATGTAGGCACATGCGCGGGCTTTGCATGTACACACCCAGGCTTTGTAAAAGCAATCGCAGGCTTTGTACGCGCAGGCGCGTGCTTTGTAGGCAAAGGAGCGGGCTTTATATGCACAGGCGTGAGCTTTTTTGGTGCAGAATAAGGCTTTGTAGGTGCATGCATGGACTTTATAGGTGCAAATGTGGGCTGAGTTGGCACAATTGTGCGCTTTGTGCATGTAGGAGTGGGCTTGTAGCCGCAGGCATGAGCTTTGTAGGTGCATGCGCAAGTGTTGTAGGTGCAGGTCCGTGCTTTGTAGGTGCAAGCACAGTCTATTAGGTGCAGGCGAGGGCTTTTTAGTTTTAGGTGCCGGCTTTTTAGGTGGACGCAATGGCTTTGTAGGCATAGGCGCGGGCTTTGTAGGCACATGCACGGGCTTTCTAGGTGCAGGCGCGAGCATTGTAGGCGTAGGCACGCTCTTTGTAGGGGCGAGCAAGGTCTTTGTAGGTACAGATGCAGGCCTTGTAGGGGCAGGTGTAGGCTTTCTACGCACGGCGTGGGCTATCTATCTGCGTCCACAAGCTTTGTACGCGCAGGTGCAAGCTTTGTAGGTGTAGGCACGGGCTTTACAGGGGCAGGCACAGGCGTTGTAGGCGCAAGTGCTTTCTTTGTATGCGTACCCAAGTGCTTTGTGGGCGTAGACGCAAACTATGTAGGTGCAGTCGCGGACTTTGAAGTCACAAGTGCTGCCTTTGAAGGCGCAGGTGTGGATTTAAAAAGCACAGGCACGGGATTTGTAGGCGCAGGTGTGGGACTTGCAAGTTCAGATGCAGGCTTTGTAGGCGCAAGTGCGCACTTTGTATGCGCAGGCGCAACTTTGTACACGTGGGCTTAGTAGGCGCAGGCGTGGGTATCGCTGGCACAGGCATGTAATTTGTAGGTGTAGGTGAAGGCTTTGTAGGTGCAAGCGTGGGCTTTGTAGGTTCAGGCATAGGCCTTGTAGGTATAGGCGTGGGCTTCGTAGATGCAGACGTGGGCTTTGTAGGCACAGGGGCATGCTTTATAGGTACAGGCAAGGGCGTTGTAGGTGCAGGCGTGGTGCTTTGTAGGCGGTGGCACGGGCTTTGTAGGCACACATGTGGTACTTTGTAGGCCAAGGTATGGGATTTGTAGGCACAAGCATAGGCTTTGTAGGTGTAGGCGCGGGCTTTGTAGGCATAGGAACAAGCTTTGTAGGTACAGGCGCAATACTTGTGGGTGCTGGCGGGTGCATTGCAGGTGCACGCAAGGGTTTTTTATGAGCAAGAGCGAGCTTTGTAGGTGCAGGCGCGGGCTTTGTAAGCACAGGCACAGTACTTGTGAGTGTTCGCACATGCTTTGTAGGCATAGGCGTGGGCTTTGTAGGAGTACGCATGGGCTTTGTAGGCATAGACGTGGACTTTGTAGGCACAGGTGTGGGCTTTGCAAGCGCAGGCACAGGCTTTGTAGGCAGAGGCATAGTGCTTGTAGGTGCAGGCGCAGGCTTTGAAGGAGCAGGCTTTGAAGGAGCAGGTGTGGGCTTTGTAGGCCCAAGTCTGGGTTTTAAATGCGTATGATTGGGCTTTGTATGTGCATGCGCGGGCTATATATGCGCATGTGTGGGATTTGTAGGTGCAAGCGCAGGCTTTGTGTGCGCCAGTCCGGGCTTTGTAGGCATAGGCACATGCTTTGAAGGTGTAGGCGCGGGCTTTGTAGGTCTAGGCACAAGTTTTGTAGGTATAGGCGCAAGCTTTGTAGGAAGAGGCATGGGCTTTGCAGGAGCAGACTCTGGATTTACAGGTACAGGCGTGGGCTTTACAAGTGAAGGCGCGGGGTTTTTAGGCGCAGGCGGGGGCTTTGTAGGTGCAGGTGCGAGATTTTTAGGTGCAGGTGCAGATGTTGCAGACCAAAGGCATATGCGCTGGATTTGTAGTCGTAGGTGCAGGCTTTGGAGGCACAAGCATGAAATTTTTATACGCAGGCGCAAGCTTTGTAGGTGCAGGCGCGTGCATTGTAGGCTTAGGTTTAGGCTTTGAAGGCGCAGGCATGGGCTTTGTAGGCGTAAGACTGGGCTTTGTAGGCGCTGACGCCTGCTTTGTAGGCGCAAGAAGGGGCATCATAGACACAAGTGCATGCCTTTTAAGAACATGTGCGGGCTTTGTAGGCGCAGGCGTGGGTTTTTTAGGTACAGGCATGGGCTTTGCAGGACCAAGAGCGAGCTTTGCAGTCGCAAGTGCACACTTTGCAGGCGCAGGCATAGGCTTTGTAGGTGCAGGCACGGGCTTTGTAGGCTCGGGCGCAGGCTTTGTAGGCATAGCCGCGGGCTTTGTAGCCGCAGGCACTTGCATTCTAGGCGTAGGAATAAGATTTGTAGGCGCAGGTGTGGGATTTGTAGGCGCAGGCACCGGCTTTGTACGTGGATGTTTGGGCTTTCTAGTTGCATGTGCGGGCTCGGTAGGCATAGGCTCAGGCTTGATAGGCGTAGGCGTAGTGCTTGTCGGCGCAGGCGCGGACTTTGAAGGAACAGGTGTGGGCTTTGTAGGTGCAAGTGCGGGTTTCAAAGGCACATACGCGGGCTTTGAGGCGCAAGCACAGGCTTTGTAGTCACAAGCCTGGGCTTTCTATGTGCAAGCCCGGCCTTTGTAGCTGCAGGCGCACGCCTTGTAGGCACATGGGCAAACCCTTTAAGCACAGGCACGGGCTTTGTAGGCACAACCATGGGCTTTTAAGGCATAGGCACGGGCTTTGTAGGAGCAAAAGGGGGCTTTAAGGCTCAGGTGTGGGTTTTAAGGCGCAAGCGCAGGCTTGATAGGTGTAGGCGTGGGATTTGTAGGCACAGGAGCAGGCCTTGTAGGTTTAGGTGCATGCCTTTGGCACTGTAGACATAGGCGCCAGAATTGTAGGCACAAGCGTGGGTTTTGTAGTCCCAGGTGCAGACTTTGTAGGCGCAGGCGCAGGCTTTGTAGGTGTAAGCACGGGCTTTGTAGGTGTAGGCGTGGGAATTGTAGGCGCAGGCGTGGGATTTGGAGATAACGGCACGCACTTTGTAGGCGCAGGCACGAGCATTGTTAGCCAAGGCGCAACCTTTGAATGTGTTGGTGAGGGCTTGGTAGGCGCATGTGCGTGCTTTGTAGAAAAATGTGCAAGCTTTGTATGTGTAGGCGCGGGATTTGTAGGTGCAGGCTAGGACTTTGTAGGCGTAAATTCAGGCATTGTAGGTGCAGGCTCGGGCTTTCTAGGCACAAGCATAGGAGTTGTAGGCGCAGGCCTGGGCTTTGTAGGTGCAGGCGTGGGCTTTCTTGGCACAGGCACGGGCTTTATAGGTGCAGGCGCGGGCTTTGTAGGCATAGGCAATGGCTTTGTAGGCGCAGGTAGTGGCTTTGTAGGGGCAGGCGCGAGCTTTGTGGGCCAGGTGCGGAACTTATAGGCGCAGCGCGGAATAGTAGGCCCAAGTATGGGCTTTGAAGGCACAGGCATGGGCTCTGCAGGTGCAGGCGCGTGCTTTGTAGGTGCAGGCGTGGGCTTTGTCGGCCTGGGCGCAAGCTTTGTAGGCAAAGATGTGGGCTTCATAAAGGCAGGCGTGGGCTTTGTAGGCACAGGCATGGGCTTTGCAGGCACAGGAGCCGTAATCTGCATGCATAGGCATCGGCTTTGTAGGCACAGGCGGGGTCTTGTGTAGGCGTAGGCTAAGGTTTTGCAGGCACAGGTGCAGACTTTGTAGGCGTATGCGTGGGCCTTGTAGGCATAGGCATGGGATTTTTACGTGTAGGAACAAGCTTTGTAGGCACAGGCGCGGTGCTTGTAGACGCAGGTGTGGGCTTTGCTGGTGCTGGCATGGGCTTTGTAGGCGCAGGCATGGGCTTTATAGGCACAGGCGTATGCTTTGTACATGCATGCGTGGGCTTTGTAGGCACAGGGGCGGACTTTGTAGGCTCAGGCGAGGGCTTTGTAGCTCAACCACAGGCTTTGTATGCGCAGGCGTGGACTTTTTTGGCGCAGGCGCGGGCTTTGTAGGCAGATGTATGATATTTGTAGGCGCAGGCGCAGGCTGTCAGAAACCGGCCCCTGGGTGGGTGGCACTTCCAACGTGCCCTGACGGGTCTGCACTTTGTGTTCATGGATTTCTGTTTTGGGTACGGTTCTGAGTCTAAGCGTGAGATATCTGGTTGTCTCACGCTATGTTTCTGGGATTGGAAAACAGTTGTGAGAAAGTCACCTTTCCAAAGGGAATATCACAATTTTTCATTAGTTTTTCAACATGGACATGATCTCAACCTTTGTAGAGCTATTCATGAGCTCTCCAACGCACCAAACCGTGCGCGACTCGGATCACCATAGCTCCTGCTATGTCAGCCAAAGCGCGGCACCCCAATCCAGGTGCTAAGTCAGCGGTGCGCACCGTGTCGCCCACCGAGGCGCCATCACACATCAAGGACCCATCGGAGGTGCAGATGTCCCTACACATAGGGGCAGTGCCCCTCGCGCCTTTGGGATCTTTTTTGATTGTTTAATCAACAAGTTTGGTGATGGGGATTGATGTGGTTTGAAACCAGTTCGCGAACCTGTAGGCGGAATTTTGACAAAGTCCCCGAGTAACAAAGCGTACTTCTGAGTTTCAGACGTCGAGCCAGGATTTTGGCTAAGTCCCTCAGCAACAAACTGCACTACTGACATCCGGCAAATCATTCACCGGACGCCTCGGCAGCCTTTCTGGAGAAAAATCCCCAGATGGACATTTGTTACTTGCTCCGGTTGATTATTCACCGGAAGTCGAGTCGCGGCCGGCTCCAAGAGCCGCCGCGCACAGCCCAACCTTGAAAGCTCATATCTCCCTTGTTACTTGTCTGATCCTGGTGAAACAACTTCCCCCAGATTCAACCACTTGTCAACTTTATGGGACAATCCTCCATTTTAGGATCCGAGCAATCTTTGAGCCTCTAGATCCAACTACATGGATTTTTCTCTCACTGGCAGCTCGCTGGCGCCTCCCAACGGTGCACTTGGGCATGCAAACAGGCGAATCTTCAACATTCTCCCCCTTGCACCTGCCATGCCCGCTGCTCCTGCTTGCTCTTACTCATCTTTTTCTGCACCTTCCAGCCCATCATGGCTCGTCATCCCAAGCCCTGTATGCTCATTACATGCAGGTGCACGGGTTGCGCTTTGGTCAAGCAACCTGCAAGCATGTTGTGTGTGCAGCAATGTTGCAACGCCACTTGCCCCTTTTCAACCATGTCCCTTGCATAGTGATTGTGCACATTGATGTGCTTCGTCCTCTTGTGCTACATCGGGTTGTTGGTCAGCGAGATGGAGTCGGTGTTGTCCTCTTGCACTACCGTAGGCTCCTACTGCACCACCCCCAGCTCCTCCAGCAAGCTGCAAAGCCATACCGCCTCCTTGACCACCTCAGCCATCGCGATGTAGTCTGCTTCCATTGTGGAAGTGGCAACGCAATCCTGCTTCCTGCTGCACCACAAGACTGCTGCACCAGCAAGGAAGAACACGTAGCCGGATGTGGAATTCCGCTTGTTTACATCGCCAGTGTAGTCTGCATTTGTATAACAGACCAGACGCAAGGGGTTCACCCGCCCCTTGCCGTCAAACCTCAAACGTGCATTCCGCGTCGTCTGCAGGTAGCGGAGGATGCGCTTGACTGCCTGTCAGTGTAGTGGCTCAGATCGGCCATGAACTTGCTCACTTGGCCCACCGCCAAGGCCAGGTCCGGTCGAGTCGCCACCATTTCGCACATGAGGCTACCCACCGCCGATTGGTAGGACACCCCTACCATATCCTCCCGCTCTTCTGGCAGGAGGATATGGTCTTAACCTCCTGTGGCGCCATTGTCGCACTCAGTTCACAACTTGTGGAGACCAGACTGCCAACTGGTTTACAGGCCTTCATGCAGTACCGCTTCTACACCTCGGAAACATATTTGGCCTACCCAGCTCAAGCGTGCGCGCCCTCTGGTTCCTCGTGATGCTTACCCCCAGGTAGTAGTACTCTAGCTCCCCCATGTCCGACATGTGGAATCTGCCGCTCAATTGCTCTTTGAGCCAGTGTAGGGTCGTCAGATCCCTCGAGAACAAACTCGGGTCGTCCATGTAGAGTTTGATGATCTGATGGAGCTATTTGTCACGCTGCAAGTACACGCTCTGATCCGACGCAAAACGCTTGAAGTCGAGTTGTGCAATGAAGCTGTCAATCTATTGGTACCAGCATCTGGGTGATTGTTTTAGCGCGCACAAGGACTTCCACAGCTTGCACACCTTGCCCTTTGGCGCCTCCACATCCTCTGGCACCTCCATGTAGATCTCCTTGTCTATGATGCCCTTGAGAAAGGCCGTCTTTATGCTCACTGGTGGAGCTCCATGTCCTTCACGGCCGCCACCACAAGGATCGCCACGATGCTTGTGAACTTGTCGACGGGAATGAATGTCTCATCGTAGTCCTTGCCCTTACGTTGTGCATATCCCTTCGCCACCTGCCGCGCCTTGTATTTGTTCACCACATCTTCCTTTGTGAACTTGGTCTAAAAGACACCCTTTGAGCCGATGACGCTGGCATCTCTCGGCCTGTCAAGCCACGTATTGTTCATCGTGATAAACGCCAACTCCGATTTGATGGCTATGTTGCATTGATCCCCTTTGGGCCGTGAAAGTGCCTCTTCCATGGCTTTCGGCTCCGTTGATGCAGCCAGCATGCACCTCATCATCCTGATCCATCGAGCGGTACTTGCGTTGAAGCTCTTCCTCACTTTCCGCTGCCTCCTGCTGCGGCGTGGCAGTTTTGGTGGCACATTGTCGCTGTGCTACGATCCCTCTGACTCCGCATGCTCCGGTAAATCATCAACCGGACGTCTCCGCGAGGATCTCTCTAGCTCCAGTGAAATATTGCCCAAATGGCCGGCGCGTCCGTTGGATTTTCCACCAACACCCAATGCACAGTCCACCGGGAGTGCACGCCTTGGCACCCTTCGTGCCCCATCCGCCGGATCCTTCTGGTGGATCGCCTCATCAACTTGATTTTCATCACAGTCCGCCGTGTCGGCTGCCGCCGGTGGTGCACCGTCGCGCTCTGATGCCGCATCCTCAACTTTGGTGTCTGCCGCCTCCTTGTAGTCAAGGAGCAGGCTCACTCCTCCGTCTTTGGAGAGTCCACCAGGTCCACGTTGTTGCTACCGATGTAGCTCTGCTGCTCGTTGAACTTGATGTCTCGGCTACTGATGACCTCCTCCTTGCACATGTCCTAGAGCTGATACAGCTTATGCGCGCTCTCATAGCCAAGGAAGAGACACAAATTTACCTGCGGCTCCTGCTTGCCGTTGTGTCGTTGCTTAAACTCCACCATCGCATGCGCCATACACCCAAACACTTTTAGGTGTGCTGCACATGGCTTCCGTCTGCTCTTAACCTCCTGTAGCGTCTTCCAGCCGCTCTTCGCCTTCAGCACCACTGGAGGAGTGAGGTTGATGGTGTAGCTTGTTGTACACACAAGTTCCATCCAGAAGCTTTGCGGTAATTCCATGTCCACCAACATGGTCCGAACCATGTTCAGCAGCGTCTGGTTTGTCCGATCCGCCACGCCATTTGATTGAGGCAAATATGGCATAGTTTGTTCCTATTTTATGCCCTATTGCTTCATTCACCCGCTACAACCCACGTACTCTCCGCCGTTGTCGATGCATAGCGCTTTGAACTTTCAGTTAGTCTGTCTCTCCACTGCAGCGACATAATCCTTCAGCCGGTCTAGGACCTTGCCTTTCGGCTTCATGAAGTATACATAGATATTTCTGCTGTAATCATCTATGAAGGTGAAGAATTAACGTGCACTGCTCTTTGACGCCATCTTGAATGGTACGCACATGTCGCTGTATAGGATGTCCAGCAGGTCTGAGGAGTGATTCACGTTCTCGTGGAACTGCTTGCACCGCTTCTTGCGCAAAATGTAAGGCTCACACTTTTTGTGCTTTGCTACATCTATAGCCTCTCCCGCACTGTCGATGGAGAGGCTGCGTACCAGCTTGCACTTTGCCATCTCCTTCATGTCTGCGGGTGAGGAATATCCCAATCGTCACTACCAGAGCTCCAAATTATATCCCCCTCCTTTGGCCAGGTTGACAGTGTGTTCATGCAAGTGTGTTGAATCTGTCACCACGGGGATCACCTTGGTCTCCACAATGTTGAGGCCTCCCTCACGGTTAGCCTCCAGCACTGGCTCGCCGCCACCGTCCTTCCATACAACTGCTCCATTTCTCCTAAAGAGCACCTCGAATCCCTTGTCCGTAAAATGGCTGACACATAGAATGTTAGCCAAGCCAAGTGGGTGATGCACGTCCTACATGACACGCTAAACCTGCTTCCCACCAACCACCACCTCCACATCCACGTCTCCTTGGCCAGCCGTTGGCTTGACCTTGTCATTCACGACCACCATGGATTTGCTAGACATGATGTAGTTGATGTGTTGGAAAAAGGGCAACCGTCCGATCCTTTTCATGTACTGATCTACTGGGCTCGGCACAATATCAAAGAAAAGCAAGAGGGCCGAGAGAGAGATCCCCATCTCTCTCTCGACCCTCCTGTCTGTCCTACATGGCGGGGCATGGTATGGCTGTGGGCAGGCCTCTTTAGGTGTCCCACTGATCCATCCATCCGCAGCCCTACTCTCTGCACTGATCCTATGGGAGCTCCATAGAGCTGACAGAACAATTTCATCGCACGATATATATCTGGACAGGCTTTGGACAAACAGGGTGTGTGGTTCGGCAGACGAAGCGAGAGTGCGAGCATGAGCTCCTCTCGATCCTGAGTCTGCTGACGTGGCAATGAACTTCAGCATGCGCAAGACACTGCTCTTTCTAAAGATGGATCCTACGCTCATGAATCACGCAAAGGCAGTGGGGAGAATCGCAGCCGTCGCCGAGTCAAGAGGTGCGGTCCCTCCGTCATCGCAAGACAACCGGCCGAGAGATCGGCGACTACAAAGAGACTACCGCAGATCCGGATGATCTCGTCCGTAGATCGCACCGAGGACGCTGGGCATCTGCCAACCTCGGTCTGCCGATGATCGGAGATCATCGCGCGGTGTCCGGCAGATCTTGTGGCTGAGAACCCGAAGACACAAGGATACCGGACTGCTCAACACTTGTACTTTTCTGCTCTAGTTAGTACAGACATACAAGTAGCCGTAGTCTTGTATTTGCTATTACTTCGTCTGTGTGTAATCATTCTGAGCAAGCTTGATACCGTTGGAAAGCTTGTGAGACGAGTCGTGTAACTGTGCCTTCAGCTCACCTTCTTGAATCGCACAGTCAGTGACATTATTGAGGCAAAGGTGCCTGTGTGTGTGAAAGTAGCAACACGAGTATAAAGAAGCATTACCGACAGTACAGTAGAGGATTAAGAAAAATTGACCTATCAGGGTACTGTATCTGAAGACTCCCAAAGATCCTGGTATGTAAATTTCAACATTTGGTATCAGAGCAGGTGGCGTCATCAGATCTACAATCATGGCAGCAACAATCAACCATGGAGACCATTTCAAAGTTGCACCGTTTGATGGCGATGACTACCATACATTCGCATTCAACATCGAGATGGTTTTTCTGAACAAGGGCCTATGGGGAGTTGTCTGCGATCCTCCCACTGACATATTATCTGCAGGAGCATCAGCTGAAGAACAAACCAGTTGGAAGCGGCGTTGTGATCAGGCTTTTTCAATTCTGGCGCTGAACTTGACAGAACGACTCAAGTTTATCATCAGAGACAACAACCCAACCAACTGTCCAAGGAAAGCATGGAAGGCCCTGAAGAGTCGCTATGAAAGGACAAGCGACGTCGAACTGGGAAGTCTTTTGACAGAGTTCCACACACAACGGATGGAAGAAGGAACACGTTTGGAAGACCATGTGTCCCATCTGAAGCACCTAGCAAACCGTATCGCATCAATGGGAGAAGCAATCTCCGAGAGAGTTCTGGTACTAACTCTCTTTCGTGGACTACCTGTCAGATTCAAAGACACCATCAACCGCCTTCTGACCTTTCAGAAAGAAGGGAAGACCTTTGATGCTCAACTGGCTGAACTTCGATCAACACTATAGCAAGCCATTGATGCACAAGGAAGAGCCGCCGGTGGGGCACCCGGTGTCGCTGCAGGAGCAGCTGCAGCAGCAGCACCACCTGGAAATCAACCATACTCATTGACTCTGGAGAAGGCTGTTGAAGAACTCATGATGGTTAAAGAGCAACATATCAAGGACAATGGAGGAGAAGCTGGTCTTGTGACCAAATATCAAGGACAAAGGACAAAAAAGTTTGGAAGTTATGGTAACGGCAGTCAGGGCTCCCTCACGCACTCTAACAACAGAGATTCATCAACTCCTCACTCACCACGAGGATATGTTCCCCCAACTGACCGAGTATGCTGGACGTGCAAGCAGAAAGGGCACATTGCCGTGGACTGCCCCAAACGGCGTCCAAACTTTGCTCGTCACTATGGATCACGACGACCACACCAAGCAATGCTGACTACTTACATTTCCACTGTGGCCGCCTTTCTTACAGGATCTACAAAAGAACAGGAGTTATCAGACGGAGAGGACAACTTTCAGCTGAACCTCCTATCTGAAGGACCAACTATGTCCGACGGAGACATGTCAGCTACACCACCAGAACCTTTATCCTATGACTCAGAACCAGGAGATTCAGCACACCACATCATGACTGAAGAAGAGTTTGTGACTGAAGAACTGGCCATGTGCTCCATCGACAGCGCCCTTCTCCTGGCTGCTGGTATCTTGGAATGGATCATGGACTCTGGGTGTACGAAACATATGACCTGCAAAAAGGACTGGTTCATCAACTTCAAACGTTTTCTGACGCCACGAGAAGTACGTCTTGGTGATGGAAGAACCATCCCTGCCTACGGCCAAGGAACAGTGAGAGTTGGGATCAAGTGCAATAGAAAACCGGCAATAGGACCTTTGAAGATGTACTTTATGTCCCAGACCTTGCCGCAAACCTCCTCTCAGTCACCAAGCTCAACGACAAAGGTTTCAAAGTAGTGTTTGACACTGACAAGAACTGCAAGGTCTACAACCAAGCATCGCAACTGGCAGCCGTGGCTACACAGATGGGAAATCTGACTATCCTTGACACCAGTGAACCATCAAGACATTCAGCAATGCAAGAGATGGCCTTTGTGGCTTCTGCTCCTACACCAACAAAGTCATCTCTGACAAATCCAGCAGAACTTTGGCACAAGCGGCTGGCACATGTCAGCTATTCAACTCTAACAAAAATGGCTGCAGATTCAGTTGCTCATGATCTTCCGGACAGCCTGCTACAAGACAAAGAAGCACCCATGTGTGGCGGCTGCATCACAGGCAAACAACATCGAGCATCGTTTCAAACACTCCCGTCACATGGAACTCATGAGTGCCTGGAGCTCGTCCACATGGATCTGTGCTATATCAAGGAAGGCTCCCTCTCCAACAAGCACTATTTTCTCGTCATTCTGGACGATTATTNTGAGAGAGTTCGGACTATGCTTCATACGGCCGGGCTCTCATCCGCATTCTGGGCTGAAGCTCTTCACACTGCAGCATATATCACGAATCGCCTTCCTACGACTAAGCTGCCTGCAGGTACATCCACACCCTATGAAGCATGGACCGGACACAAGCCCTATCTGGGACACATCCGTATTTTCGGCTGCACCGCACATGCTTGGATCCGTCCAGAAGAGCGATCAAAATTGGATCCACGATCCAAAGTCTGTATCCTTCTTGGGTATGAGACACGTGACATCAATCGCCTCTGGGATCCAGTTTCCAAACGAGTAATTCGCAGCCGGCAGCCCATCTTCGATGAAAGCTTCTTCAACCGAGCACGTGATACAACACCACCAGCAGTCACACCCACTGTCTACATTGAAACAACGCCGCCACCTCTGCAAAAATTCTCTGTCGATCCAACACCCGATGATCATGCTGGCGTCCTCCCTCCTGTGGTTCCAGAGGAACATCATCCTGCCCCTACTACTTCACAGAAAGGCACCTCCAACATCCCACTACAGTCAGGGCTACGGCGATCGGCCAGACTTACCAGACCCCCGACGTTTCTCCAACTCGGATTCCTGTCTACAACCGAACCCTCTGCAGTCGACGATCCTGACCACACAGCACTACTCACACAAGTGGTGGACCCCATCAGCTTCAAAGATGCCATGCGTCGTCCAGATGCAGGTCTATGGCGTCATGCAGCTCAAGAGGAGCTCTCTCAGCTTCAGAAACAACACACATGGGATCTGGTCCCTCGACCACCCAACACGCCCATCGTCACGTGTAAGTGGGTGCTCAAGACAAAACTGACCAGTGCAGGTACGCCTGATCGTCACAAGGCACGACTTGTTGCGTGCGGCTTCAGTCAAGTTCTTGGAGTCAGCTACCAAGACACTTTTGCACCAGTCGCCAAGTACTCATCCATCAGGGTGATTCTCTCTCTAGCCGCCAACAACAAGTGGCATCTTCATCAAATGGATGTCAAGAGCGCTTTCCTTAATGGAGATCTTAAGGAAGTCATCTACATGACTCAACCAGAAGGCTTTGAGTCACCGGATCACCCCGACTATGTTTGCAAACTCAACAAGTCCCTATATAGCCTCAAGCAGGCTCCGCGACAGTGGAATCTCAAAATCCATGAATTCTTCCTGGTCCNTTTTGCACCAGTCGCCAAGTACTCATCCATCAGGGTGATTCTCTCTCTAGCCGCCAACAACAAGTGGCATCTTCATCAAATGGATGTCAAGAGCGCTTTCCTTAATGGAGATCTTAAGGAAGTCATCTACATGACTCAACCAGAAGGCTTTGAGTCACCGGATCACCCCGACTATGTTTGCAAACTCAACAAGTCCCTATATGGCCTCAAGCAGGCTCCGCGACAGTGGAATCTCAAAATCCACGAATTCTTCCTGGTCCAAGGCCTTCAACGTCTACACTCTGATCACTCCGTGTATTTTCGTGGAGGATCCAACCTACTCGGAGTCATCCTCTACGTGGACGACCTGATTCTATTCGGACCATCACTCTCTGCTCTAGATACTCTCAAACAGCAGCTTTCCTGTCGCTTTGAGATGACTGATATGGGGCCCCTCAAGTACTACCTTGGAATTCAAATCACCCATGACTTTCTACACGGTCACGTCACACTCACTCAGGCTACCTACGCTCAACGTGTGGCTGACAAGTTTGGACTTGGAGCATCCACTTCCCAACCTACACCACTCTCCAAGGATCATGGTCTTACCAAACCAGTCACCACCGACACACCCTTGGCCTCCTCAGCAGATGTCCAAGATTTTCCACGAATGATGGGCTCGCTGATGTACTCTTCCGTGGCTACCAGACCTGATCTCTCCTTTGCTGTTGGCCTCCTCAGTCAAGGCTGTCGGCGTCCCACTGCTGCTCACGTCGTGGCCGCCAAGCGCAGCATTTGCTACCTTCGTGGATCCGCTTCTCTTGCGATTCGTTACTCCTCTGGGAACAATGTTCTCCAGGGATTCTGTGATGCCGATCTCTCTGGTGATCACACCACCAGCCGCTCCATCTCTGGCTATGTCTTCCTTCTCAATGGTGGACCCGTCAGCTGGCGTAGCAAGAAGCAATCTGTGGTCGCTCTCTCCTCCACAAGGTCGAGTACATTGCCGAGAGCGAATGCACCAGAGAGGCGGTCTGGCTTCGAATGCTTCTCAACGAGCTCGGCTTCGATCAACTCGAACCCACGCCCATCCACTGTGACAACGAAGGGGCTATTGCTCTCTCTGAGGACCCAGTTCTTCATGACCGCACTAAGCATGTTCGTCGCCAGTATCATTACGTTCGCGATGCTGTTGCCGAGGGTGAGGTCGTCATGCACTACCTTCCTACCGTTGATCAAACTGCTGACATCTTCACCAAAGCCCTCTCTGCCGATCGTCATGCTCATCTCTGCACTCGCATGGGTCTTCTCCCCTCATCCTGACTCTCCTTGGCGATGCCTTCTCCTCCCTTGCGTCCTCCCGCTGCCGCTCGTTCCCGGTGCTCTCCTTCCGTTCCCCCCATATGAGGCACTGGCACGGATGGAGAGTACTCTTGGTGGAACCGTCGTCGCTTCCCGCTTCCGTGCCCCCCACATGAGGCGTTGGCACGGACGCGGGTTGCGTGCGACCGTTCTCCTCACCCTCCTTTGCTTCTGCCTGCCGCTACCCTGTCTCCTTTCCTGCGCCTTGCCTTCCTCTCGCGCCTCGATCCTCGCAAAACGCCAGCACCCTCTCCGCCTCGCTCTGCTTTGCTGCGGGACCCACGCCATTCCAAACTGCAAATTCTCTCCGTCTATAATCCGCTCGCTCGCTCTCCCCTGTCAGACCCCCGTGGGTGGGCTGTGTTCAGTTCACCCGGTGGGCCGGATGCGCGGGAGGCAGGGCCCACTCCCCCAAGTCCGGGCAGGGTGTGTTGTTGGGACCAGTCTATCTCTCAGCCGTCGGGGCAGTGCCCGGGCTAAAACGTTCTCACTGTCCCACTGTACACCCTGCGTCTTGCTGCTCTGGACCTTTTTTTTTTTCACGCGAGGCTCGGTTGGCCCGGGGGGGGGATTTCTTTTGCCGTGCACTCCCGTGCCTCGCCCAGTTTTTTTTTCTTTTGTTGCCCCCGCCTTCCCGGCTCTGTTTTCACGGGGGGGCCTCTTTTCTTTTTCCACTTGTCGGCTCCAACTTCATCAGCGCTGGATCGACAAGGGGGGGAATGTTGGAAAAAGGGCAACCGTCCGATCCTTTTCATCTACTGATCTACTGGGCTCAGCACAATATCAAAGAAAAGCAAGAGGGCCGAGAGAGAGATCCCCATCTCTCTCTCGACCCTCCTGTCTGTCCTACATGGCGGGGCATGGTATGGCTGTGGGCAGGCCTCTTTAGGTGTCCCACTGATCCATCCATCCGCAGCCCTACTCTCTGCACTGATCCTATGGGAGCTCCATAGAGCTGACAGAACAATTTCATCGCACGACATATATCTGGACAGGCTTTGGACAAACAGGGTGTGTGGTTCGGCAGACGAAGTGAGAGTGCGAGCATGAGCTCCTCTCGATCCTGAGTCTGCTGACGTGGCAATGAACTTTAGCACGTGCAAGACACTGCTCTTTCTAAAGATGGATCCTGCGCTCATGAATCACGCAAAGGCAGTGGGGAGAATCGCAGCCGTCGCCGAGTCAAGAGGTGCGGTCCCTCCGTCATCGCAAGACAACCGGCCGAGAGATCGGCGACTACGAAGAGACTACCGCAGATCCGGACGATCTCGTCCGTAGATTGCACCGAGGACGCTGGGCATCTGCCAACCTCGGTCTGCCGATGATCAGAGATCATCGCGCGGTGTCCGGCAGATCTTGTGGCTGAGAACCCGAAGACACAAGGATACCGGACTGCTCAACACTTGTACTTTTCTGCTCTAGTTAGTACAGACATACAAGTAGCCGTAGTCTTGTATTTGCTATTACTTCGTCTGTGTGTAATCATTCTGAGCAAGCTTGATACCGTTGGAAAGCTTGTGAGACGAGTCGTGTAACTGTGCCTTCAGCTCACCTTCTTGAATCGCACATTCAGTGACATTATTGAGGCAAAGGTGCCTGTGTGTGTGAAAGTAGCAACACGAGTATAGAGAAGCATTACCGACAGTACAGTAGAGGATTGAGAAAAATTGACCTATCAGGGTACTGTATCTGAAGACTCCCAAAGATCCTGGTATGTAAATTTCAACATGATGAACCCGACCTTCTCGACCCGGGTATGCTCCTCCTCTATAGAGTCAAGGCATCGAAGGTTGGCCTTCTTGAGGTAGTGGTTTTGAGTGCCACTGAGGAGCGCATCCTTTTCCTTTGGCTTCCTTACCACTGGCCTTGGCCTCCTTGGTGCACTCACGAGCCTTGTGGCCTTCCTTGCCGCAGTTACTACACTCATCCTTCTTGGCGCCCTTCTTGCGGCCGCCATTTCTGCCACCTCCCTTGTCCCCACTTCCTCCACCACATGTTTTGGTGACAAGGGTTGGTGAGGAAGACGAGGACTTCCTGCAACTCCATCGCTGAGCCTCGTTGCGGACATACTCTGCAACCGCGCCATTGGTGACCTTGTCCTTTGTCCATCCTCCCAAGACGGTGATGAGAGGGCTCCAACTTTCAAGAAGGGCCATGAGAAGGGTCATCGCTCGCAGCTAGGTGTCGATCTTCCATCCCACATCGTTGCATTGTGAGACAAGCTATTCAATCTGTTGTACGGCAGAGATGACATCATCTTCCTCCACAATTCTCACTGTCAGTAGTCTCTTCATTGCAAAGATTTTGTTTGGCAATGACTTGGATTGATGGATGGCGCAGAGTTTCTTCCAAGCCTCAGCTGCCAGTTTGCAGCTCTGAAAGTAGTCCCATTGCAACTCAGTCGTACCGCACACCAGCAGCATGAGCGCCTCCATGTTCTTCTTTGCAAAGGCCTCCTTCTGCGCTTTCGTCACCGTCGCTTCATTCCCTTCATGACCTCCAGCAGCCCCTTATGCATGAGGTGCAGCTCAAAGTTCCACCTCCATAGCCCAAAGCCTGGTCCGCCCGCACACTTCTAGCTGAGCTATGTCTCCTTCTGCGCCATTTGTGTTGTCTTTCACTCCCATATCTCAGAGTTAGATGGCGACGTCATCCCCGACGGCAATCCCGTCTGCCGCGAAAGCCATGAGTTATTTGTAGACCGGTCAGGACCGTGGGCCCTTAACCCTTTTGTTAGAAACCGACCCCGGGGTGGGTGGCAGTTCCAACGTGCCCTGACGGGTCTGCACTTGGTGTTCACGGCTTTTTGTTTTTGGTACGGTTCTGAGTCTAAGCGTGAGCTTTCTGGTCGCCTCACGCTATGTTTCTGGGAGTGGACAACAGCTGTGATAAAGTCACTTTTGTGAAGGGAATAACGTAACTTTGCATGAGTTTTTCATCATGGAAATAATCTAAACATTTGTAGGGCCAACTATGAAATCTTCAACATATCAAACTATGCACAATTTGGATCACCGTAGCTCCCACTACCCCAGCCGAAGCATGGCACCCCAATCCAGCCGCTCAGTTGGCGGCGTGCACCATGTCGCCCGCTGAGGCGCCCTCACACATCAAGGACCCATTCCGGAGGCGTAGATGTCCCTAGACGTAGTGGCGGTGCCCTTTGCGCCTTTGGGGTATGTTTCAATGAGTGAATCATAGAGTTTGGTCATGGAAATTGATGTGGTTCGAAACCCGTTCGCGGACCTGCAATCGGAATTTCGACCAAGTCCTCGAGTAACAAAATGCACTTATGAGTTTCAAACACCGAGCCAAGATCTTGGCTAAGTCCCTCAGTAATAAGCTGCACTACTGACATCCGGCGAATCATTCACCGGACGCCTCGGCAACATTTCCTGGTCATTATCCCCAGATGGACATTTGTTACTCGGTCTGGTCGATTATTCAACGGAAGTCGAGTCGCGGCCGGCTTTCAGAGCCGCTAAGCACACCCCAACCTTGAAAAATCATATCTCCCTCGTCACTTGTCCCATTTTGGTGAAACAACTTTCATTGCATTCAGCCACTCGTCACGGGAAATCCTCCATTTTAGGATCCGAGCAATCTTCAAGCTGCTAGATCCAAATGTGAGGATTTTTCTCTCACTGGCGGCTTGCTCGGGCCTCTCCGTGCCACACTTGGGCATGCAGAGGGGAAAATCTTCAACAGGAGCTTTGTAGGCACGGGCTTTGTAGGTGTAGGCACGGGCTTTGTAGACAGAAGTGTGGGCTTTGAAGGTGGAGGAATGGGCTTTGAAGGTGGAGGAATGGGCTTTGTTGGCGCAGGCACGGGCTTTGTAGGCGTAGACGTGGGCTTAGTAGGCATAGGTGCAAGCATTGTAGGTTAGGCAGGGGCATTCTGCCTCAGCCGTAGGCTTTGTATGCCTGGGCATGGGCTTTTTTGGTATAGGCGCAGGTCCTGTAGGCACGAGTACAAGATTTGAAGGTGTAGGTACAGGCTTTGTAGGCGAAAGTACGGGCTTTGTAGGCGTAGGTGCGAGCTTCATAGGGACAAGCGTTGGCTTTGTAGGTGTGGGCGTGGGCTTTTTAGGCACAGGTGCAGGCTTTGTAGGTGCTGGCGCGGGCATTATAGGTGCAGGCGGCTTTGTAGGCGTAGGCACGGGATGTGTAGGTACAGGTGCGGGTTTTTTAGGCACAAGCTCTGGCTTTGTAGGCACAGGTATAGGATTTCTAGGCACAGGCGTGTGCTTTGAAGTTGCGAACGCAGGATTTGTAGGCACAGGCACGGACTTTGTAGGTGCAAGCGAGGGCTTTCAAGACACAGGAGCGGGACAGTAGGATGGAGCACCATAGGTTGGCAGCCACCTCCACAGGTCAGGGAAATAGAGGAGCAAGGATGGTCCCCGTGGTGGACTGCGCGTGCAACGTCTAGGAGGTGGGGCTTGGACGAGAGATGGAGGAAGATGCAGACGAGGACATCCCAGCAGTGCGGGCCTTTTGATCATGTATCGCAGTGGCTAAGTAGGCATCGGAAGGAGGATCAGGACAGTTAAGGACATTTTGCTCGCTCGAGCCAAAGTTCTACCAGACAACAGAACCAAGCGGCGTGCGAGGGGTATCCTCCTCCTTGTTTTCCTTCCCTTTGTCCCCCCCCTGCCTCGTCCGCAACCCTTTATGACATGGGCAGTGGCACCAATAGTAGAAATGGACGAGGAAGAAGAAGAGGCAGAGGATTCAGAGGAGGATGGAGGAGTGGATGCGGTGACAGATGTGACGCCAGTGACAACAGAGCGGTGCAGGCGGCGTATCTGCAGGCTGGCTGGGTCGAGCATCGAGGCACTCTGTGAAGACGTCCCACACTTTGCCAACCCTGGGTAGAGACCTCAAGGGAACTGGCTGGGTAGCAGACGCACCAGCTTGACCACCTTAACCTCCCGGAGAAGGTCAGAAAGCTTTGGAATGAGACCATTTACCATGGTGAGAACGGCTCAGAGTTGACCGGTTGCTGCATCCCCAAGGAGCTTGATGCCATGTGTCCAGTAGACGTCCGTTGCCCCATCCGCGCTCATGAGTAGGGTGTTCAACTGAAATTTCAGGGCGCTCTGGACAGCCTGGCCGATGATGGAGGAACGGTGACACAAGAAGGCATAGGCGCCAATGAGATTGGTAGAAGTACGAGTGGTAGAGTCGACCTTGTAGTTGCCAATGTCATCAATTAGATGTTCAGGCGCAGCAGTGATAAGGCCATGCACAGCATATGAAGACTCAAAGGGGGGGTTGGCATAAAGGTCAGCGGGGAGTTAATACTCCCAGAGTTGCCCCCCCTTGGTCCAGGCGCTATTGGGCACGACCCAAGTGGAGAAGAAAAGAAGAGGGGTGAGCATAGGCAGCTGCGAGTGAACGTTGTGCTGGCTTCAAACTGGAGTAGTGTGTATGGTGGCAGCGGAGGAGGTGGAGGACGACAAGGCGAATGTAGAGGGCTTCAAAGACATGGAACCAGAGGTAGTAGATGTTGCAGCAGGCGCGGTAGGGACGGCAGTGAGAGGTGCAGTAGGCAAGCGCGCAAGAACCGTTGTCTGTCCACACCTGGAGGTGCTCCTCAAGTACACACCAAGCCTTGCAAGCAACGTGCAGCTCACGCTGCAGCATTGTGATGAATGACTCGTTGTCTTTAGACATGACGATGAACAACTCTGCCAAAAAGAAAATTTTGACAGAGTTTCTCCCATCCCAGAGGGCGTCAGAGAATTACAAAGGGTGTGCGAATGGTCTTCACTGTGCTACAAGACAGCTTGCCCCAAAAGACGCACCCCATACACGACAAAGAAGAGTCAAGGAAAGAGATCAGGGTGTTGCATGTCCTATGCAAGGTGGCTGGAGGAAGTAAAGAGCGAAAAATTAGATGCAGTCATAGCAGTAGCGATGATGGAGAAGTGGTAAATGAGGGGGGTTGTAAGACAAAAGCCCCTGAAAATGCTGGAGTGCTCAGAGTCAACACTACCTCTTTGGAGGCAATGAGGGCGAAGACAGAAGTGCCAACAACGGAGGACTCTGCTGTCGCTGGAGCAAGAGCTGCTGTTGTGGAGATGCAGACGGCTGATGTAGCAGAGGCAATGGCAAAGGTTGCAGATGCGGCTGCAGAGGTGAAGATGGCTGCGTCTGCCACTAGCTGCAACGTAAGATCAGGCACCACTGCTGCCTCCAGCCCAAGTGCCACCGCAGCCATGGTGTAAGCCTCTGGGGCACAACTGGTGGAAGTTACAGCAGGCGCTCGTGTCAGACATGTTGGCACATCAAAAGTGGCTGACGCTTAGGGCGATGACACCTGCTGCTGTACCAAAGAATACAAGCGTGTACAGAGAAACACGAGAAGGTGCCTTTTCGTCAAACTTGGTAGCCATTGTGCTATCTGAGGTACGACAACAACACTAACTGGGGGAAGGGGATTGTCTTACCGCTTTTGAATGAGGTTGGGCCGGCATCGGCTGTGCGATGGCGTACAATACTGAAGACCGGCCGCCAATGGTATGTTGCTGCCGAGTGTGTTGCGA
>SZWC01000460.1:377023-409523 GCA_023375785.1 Penium margaritaceum
TGTGCTATCTGAGGTACGACAACAACACTAACTGGGGGAAGGGGATTGTCTTACCGCTTTTGAATGAGGTTGGGCCGGCATCGGCTGTGCGATGGCGTACAATACTGAAGACCGGCCGCCAATGGTATGTTGCTGCCGAGTGTGTTGCGACGATTTGCACGTGTCGTAGTAAGAGTCACCTGGGTTCGCCCAGTTGACTCTTACCCCGGACCAGGAAGAATACGCCAGGTTGGCAGTTGAGCAGTAGTTGACGTTTCCACGGAAGCCACAGAGGGTGATGCTGATGATGCAGTGCTGCTGTTGCTATTGTTACTACTGCTGCAACTAATGATACAGGGGCAGATGCTATTCCAGCTTAATGGATGTAGGCGACGGTTGTAGGATAGCCTGTGCTACTGTGGCTTTTGTAGTGATTGCAATGCTACGATTACTACTATAGCTGACGGTGCTGCTGCTGCTGCTTGCGTTGCCGTTGTTGCTGCTACTTGTGCAATAACTACTTGTTTCTATTACAACTATTCCTAGCATTGCTGCTGCTGCCATTGCTGCCATTGTGACAACTGCTTGTTGATGTTGCCGTTACTGCTACTATTACAGTTGCTGCCATGTTGTTGCTGCTACCGCTGTTGCTATTGTTGCTGCTAATACTGTTGTGTCTACTTGTATTGCTAATAAATCCGAAGTTGCTACTGTGGCTGTAGATGATAGCGCTCCTGCCGCTATCAAGGAGGCCGAGCCTCAGCTGCCGTCCGGGCATGAACGCATGGCGAAGAGTTGGCCGTGGAAGCGAGACTGGCCCATGGATAACGAGGGATGTTTATCGCTTGTTGCTACGGCAAGTGATCGAGACCACTTGGTGGATGAGGGCGGCGTGCAGTGGCGGACTGCCACTGTTTGTGGGGGCAGTAGGTAAGGGGAATTCCACCTCCTTAGTATGTGGAAAAGCCACCGACAAAAAAGTCAAGGCTGCCACAAGGGGTCCACAAGGACGTCGCGTGGTCCGTCGCCGCTGCACGCCAGCTGCTGCTACAAAACTTGTTCCAGTAGTGGCGGCGGCAGCAACGACTAATGCAGCCCTGGATTGTGGAAAATGCGGCTCTGCACTACCCCTCTTGTGTAGGTGCTCTTTCCCTCGCTCTAATACCAATGGATAGACAGGGGAGTGGGAGGGAAGAGCTAGGGATGAAAGAGAGCAAGCCAACACTATGGATTAGGCCAAGGTGACAGTTGTGGGTGACAGATGTAGGAGATGACGTGACAAGAGAGAGTAAACAATGTAGGAGGAGCACGTGGGACGAGCTCCTCCACGATTGGGCGAGACACAAGCTCACCTCTGACCGTGTGTTACGTCCACAACGTGGCTCGAATCAAATCTGCTCGTCCACGTTCCACATTATGCTGTCGGTCAAAATCCAGCAGCATTATGTTGAGAGGGTCAAACCCGGTCTGACGGTACCCCTCCCCCCCAAACATCACGAGTTTATACAATTATAATCTAGAGGCCACAAAATGATGCATGCAAGTCTGATATAGAAAATCCCACGCAATCACGTCATGCCGTTCCATGGAGGCCGAGGCCTACATGGAACGCCTGTTGGTTGCCTTGTCATCCCACTCCCTCTGTGTCTCTCCGATCACTAGTGTCACTATCACGTTTTACGCCGCCATTAGTCGAGTAGCTTGTCATTCACCTATAAGAGGGATGTGCGCAGCAAGCCCAGAGGTTAGGGACACCCATGCCAACAAAAACCAACGTTTTGGCCATAGTCATGCACACATACATGGAAACGCAATACCGTATGAACGTGGAGATGCAAAATCTTGAGCCAGACACTACAACTGGTGACACGTAGAGGTTCGATGCTGAACGGTGGATACAACATGAAAATCATGTAAATCAGGCTCAACATGTGCTTGAGAAATCTCAAGCACTGCAGCACATTTGTTGAGCACCCCAGCAAGCAACTGGGACGTCGTTGCAGCTGTCTTGCTGCTCTTGGTGGATGGTGTCACCAACCGTTGGTGCTCCGACGCCAGCTGGGTCCACTTCAGGGATCTACACAAGCATGGATACGGCCGAGTGGTCATTGTAAGATGTAAATACAGACGAGGATGGCTCACATCACAACATTTAGCATAATTGCAAAACCCTGAATTGAATACTACTAGGTTTCCTCTGACAATCCATCCGTGCCTGTTTTTAGTTCTTGTGGCTGAGGTGTTCATGGTGTGACTGTAAAACCCACAGTCACAAACAAGCTCGCTACTTGCTCGGTGGTGGCCTAGATACAGAGACCTCCAGTCGCTTGTCTTCTCATGTCTTCCACTAGGTTGGAATGTTCACCCCATCTATGAAGCTCTGAAGATAGTGAAAACATGTTTCCGTGTGCTTCTTCCACTGCCCTCACTTCACTATTTAACACTGTAGAGTATGCCTGCGTAGGATGTCGGGATTGTGTGCTTTGGTTTTTTGCTGGACGCCTTGTACATCTATGATGTGATTTTGGTTGGTGTTTGTATGAAAATGGGTCTCACGTAGAAAAGGGAACTACTGCACATCAAGTTCGCATGTTGAGTCAGAAACATTGTTGATGCAGCGAGCGGGAACCCACATTCATTGCTTGCAGCTACCGCTAATGCAGAGAGACACTGGTTCTGCTGCCCCCTTTTTCTACTGCACTAGAGTCTAAGTCTGAGAGCTTTGTTTTGTTACTCAGAAGTGCACCCGCCCAAGTTAGCGTCTGAACTGCAACTGGAAGAAAGCAATGACTACATTGACAACAAGAATAAAGTTTGAGACAAAACTCTAGGAAGCTTCATAGCATGCTTGCCACTAGCTGGGCGTCAGCGCTTAGTCACCTTGCGGCGTCAACACAGGTCGGACACGAAACGGCAAGGGTTTGGCTAGAGGACACAAACAGTGTCAAATGTGCTTCCATAAATAAAACACATGCAAAGAGAGTTAACAAATGACAAGTCCACAGCATGAATACCTGGCGCGGCGCACGACGGGTGTCGCACGCTGTAGTGCAAAGTCTGTCCTAAAACCAGCCCAAAAACACTGTTTTGGCCGTAACTCTATGCAGACAAATCAGAACGCTACGCCGTTTGAACCTAGCAATGCAGAATCTTGAGCCGGACGCTATGACTGTTCACAAGCACAAGTCCCGCACAGATCTATGGACACACAATGCAAAACATGCAAATCCGGCTCAAGAGCCAGTCTACCAAGAAAACTCTAGCGTCTGCAGAAAAACTGCATTGCATCCCGGTAAGCACCCAAGACGCCGCTCTCTGGCAGCTGCTGGTGGGTGGAGCCACCACTCGTCCGTGCTCCGGCACCAGCTGCGTCCGCATCAAGGATAGGCTGCAGAAAACTTGCATAATGTTTGAGACAACATCCACGACGCTGGGGTAGTTGGCGCTCAGCTTCGAGTGGGTGGTCCACCACCTGCCTGTTGGTGTGTGGGCTTTGGCTTGACACTCTTTTGAGGAGAGCGAGGTTACTTGGGGTGCGACACAATGCAAGGGTCGAGGTTAAGCTGGTCGAGATCCGCGCATCTGGTGAGTTCTATCGCTGTGACGTGGAGACCCATTACCTACATGTGTTATGTATGATCCATGCATGATGTGGTCGAGACTCAGACACCCGGAGACATTTTCCTGGGTCACGAGGAGACTTTGTTTCTCTGTCTCTCTTACATGATGTTTGACACGTAGGTGTGTGATTGAATTCTTCCATGGTCGCGACCCAGGCACTTGGTGGGATGCACCATTGTCACGAGGAGACCATCTACTGTGGAATTCTTGATCAGTGCTTGCTATGATTGGTTGCCTGAGCCATCCTTTCTAGCCTTCACTCAGATATCGTTATGTTGACAGTTGTGTCAGCCAAGGGGAGTGTTGGTGTGTGTGGCTTCCACCCGTCACAAGTGACGGCAAGGAGAGCGACGGTACAGGAGAGCGTGGCGACATGGTCCCCGATGCGGACCCCAGAGGCACCGGTGCGCCGGCAGGTGGTGGACCACCCACTCGGAGTTGACCGACGACTGCCCCAGCGTCGTGGATGCTTTCTCGGACCTCTTGCAGTTTGTTTTATAGCCTATCCTTGATGCGGAAGCAGCTGGCACCGGAGCACCAACAAGTGGTGGTTCCATCCATCAGCAGCTGCCAAAGAGCTACCACGACGCGCTGGGTGCTTGCCCGGGTGCTTTGCGGTTTTTCTCCAGACGCTAGAGTTTTCTCTATGGATTGGCTCTTGAGCCCGATTTGCATGTATTGCATTGTCTGTCCACCAATCCGTGCCGGACTCATGCGTCTGACCACTTGTAGCATCCAGCTTAAGATTCTGCATCTCTAGTTTTAGACGGCGTAGCATTCTGATTGTCTGCGCAAAGTTATGGCCAAAATAGTGTTTTTGGGTCGGTTTTAGGACAGACATTGCACTGCCGCGTGCGACACCCGTCGTGCGCTGCGGCAGGTATTTGTGCTGTGGAATTGTCATTTGTTATCTCTCTGCATGTGTTTATTAATGGAAGCACATTTGACACTGTGTCGTGTCCTCTAGCCAAACCCTTGTCGTTTCGCCTCCGACATGTGTTGACGCCGCGGGCTGACTGAGCGTTGACACCCAGTCAGTGGCAAGCGTGCTAAGAAGCTTCCTAGATTCTTCTCTCTGTCAATGCGCCGGTGCCTCCGGGGTCCGCATCGAGGATCGTGTCGTCGCGCTTTCTTGTACCGCTACTCTTCTGGCCGTCGCTCGTGACGGGTAGAAGCCACACACACAAACAGTTTGGTGAGAGTGTTGTGACTTGTGACATTCCTGTTGACCTGTACAGTTTACTGTGACCACTCGGCCGTGTCCATACTCGTGCAGATCCGTGATACGGACCCTGATGGTACCGGTGCGTCATTTGGTGGCCGACTACCATGTTAGAGCTGACCGACGACCGTTCCAGGACTGTGGACGCTACCCAGGACCTCTTGAAGTTTTTCAGCAGCACGCAGGAGTTTATCGGTGGACTGGCTGTGGGCCCGATTTGATTGTTTTTGCATTGTGTGACCACTGTTTGATGTCGGTTGCATGCATGTGACCAGTCGTAACTCCGGCTTGTGATCCTGCACATCTAGGTTTAGACGGGGTAGCGTTCTGACCTGTCTGCGCAGAGTTACAACCAAAACAGTGATTTTGGGCCGGTTTTCGGACAGATCTTGNTTTGGTGGCCGACTACCATGTTAGAGCTGACCGACGACCGTTCCAGGACTGTGGACGCTACCCAGGACCTCTTGAAGTTTTTCAGCAGCACGCAGGAGTTTATCGGTGGACTGGCTGTGGGTCCGATTTGATTGTTTTTGCATTGTGTGACCACTGTTTGATGTCGGTTGCATGCATGTGACCAGTCGTAACTCCGGCTTGTGATCCTGCACATCTAGGTTTAGACGGGGTAGCGTTCTGACCTGTCTGCGCAGAGTTACAACCAAAACAGTGATTTTGGGCCGGTTTTCGGACAGATCTTGCACTACCGCATGCGACACTCGCCGTGCGCAGCGGTANCATTTGGTGGCCGACTACCATGTTAGAGCTGACCGACGACCGTTCCAGGACTGTGGACGCTACCCAGGACCTCTTGAAGTTTTTCAGCAGCACGCAGGAGTTTATCGGTGGACTGGCTGTGGGCCCGATTTGATTGTTTTTGCATTGTGTGACCACTGTTTGATGTCGGTTGCATGCATGTGACCAGTCGTAACTCCGGCTTGTGATCCTGCACATCTAGGTTTAGACGGGGTAGCGTTCTGACCTGTCTGCGCAGAGTTACAACCAAAACAGTGATTTTGGGCCGGTTTTCGGACAGATCTTGCACTACCGCATGCGACACTCGCCGTGCGCAGCGGTAGGTACTTATGCCATGGAGTTTTCATTTGTCATTCCTCTCCGCAAATGCTATTGAAGCATTCCTATACTTTTTCTTGTGTATCCTAGCCAGACCCTTGCGGTTGTCTGCACGATGTGTAATTGTCGTCACGGTCTGACCACGCACTGACGCCCAGTCGACAGCTGTGTCGCTAGGAAGCTTCCATGCATCTTCTTATGGTATCAGAGCGGTGAGACACTTCTCGTCGAGCTGTGCAGTAGAGACGCAGCAGAGTAGCAGCTATGAGCATCACCACTGTTGCCGATCCATAGGGACCTGCCGACGATACCCGACTGCCGGCGACGTCATCCACGGTAAAGTGCATCAGCAGCAGCCGCAAGCAGCAGCACGTGACACCTACATCAGGCGGCAGCCACTAGCAGCTCCTGGCATTGGCACCAGCAGCGTCGGCAGCACGCCACAACCGCGGCAGGCGATGGCTGGCAGCAGCAGCAGCAGCCCGCGTCAGCAGCAGCGCGCAACAGCAGCAGCGCGCAGTAGGAGCATCGCTGCAGAACGGCGGCAGTGACGGCGGGCAACAGCAGTAGCAGCAGCAGCATACAGCAGCAACAGTAGTAGCAGCGCAGCAGTGCAATACCAACGCGTAACAGCAACAGCGCGTAATAGTCGCTTCGGGCAACAGCTATAGTAGCAGCGCGCAGCTGGGTTGCAACACAGCAGTTGTGAACAGCTGCTGCTACAGCTGCGCAAGCAGCTGTGCGGCCGCTGCTGCTGGTGCCACCGTAGGAGCAGCAAGAGCCAAGCGGAAGCTGCTGCGAAGCTTCCGCGTAGCTTCCGCGCGGTTGCTGCAAAGCAGCCGTCCCCTGTGCAGCGGGAAAACAACCGCGAGGGTTGTCAAAAACAAGGGGGAGAGGGGAGCTAACGTCTGCATTTTTCTTCCTCACATCATCATGTCATACTAACGTTAGCAACCACCTGCTGACGTCGACACTTTTATTAAGTCAAATTTTTGGTCGGAGAGTCTAAAGTTGCCAGTGTTTCAACTCCTCGAGAAAGACTAATGTTACCGCAATCCGACCAAGTTGAGCTCTCGGCCCAAAATGAGCGATGACATGGCTCCGTCACGTGATAAGGGAAAGGGGATACTAGATCCCTCTTCTTCCTCCTCAGGGACCATGAGCCCACGCTCGTAGGCTATTGAGGACCTGCGGAGTCAGCTGGACAAGATGTGTCGCCTATAGCAGGAGCAGATTGACGCCATCCGTACATTCACTCAGCTTCTTCGGGATCAGTCCACCGCCCCACGATAGACCTCTGAGGGAGCTGCCGGTGCTGCACCCTCTACACAGCAATCAGCTCCAGCATCGGAGACAGGAGCTGGGTGTAACCCGCCACCTCTTGATCCTTAAGTTGAAGATCCAGATATACCACGCATGTAGGACGACTCCCTTGAGCGTGAAATACGTGTGCTTTAGGAGCGTCTTCGCCAGCTCAAGATGAGCTCTCGACCCCAAGACACATCTCGTTTTCCCGAGATTTGATCTTTGCTTGACCTCCACCCCAGCGACTTCCCTCTTTTCGGTGTCTTCCCCATCCATCATCCTTCTCAGCCTGTGGTTTCTCTCCCTATGGAGCGGCAACCCAAGGACTTCGAGACACCACCCCCACGGTATGTCAGCGAGGACGGTTCTGACTGATGGGAGATCCTCTTCCAGGTTTGTGCCACTTCAGAGGGAATGTGGCCCTACTACCACAGTCTGTATCAGACTACGGACCGAGCACAGGTGCTGAGAGTGGCTAGGGCAATGCGCGGACTTCTTTACGCCATGCCGCACAAGACGGTCATTGACTTCCGCTCGTTCCTTGGCGAGGTCGACACAGGCATCGGCCCAGACCCATGTGGGGACTGGGACATGGCATTATCCTTGCTTGCTGCAGAGATGCACGACACCCGTGCCACTCACATTTGTACCTTTCACTCCCTTTGTGAGGGGCTTGCCAAGCCTGTAGCCGACTACTGGCGACGCGCCATGCGCATCTACACGCGCCTTGGGACCTCAAGAGATACACAGTTGTGGGCGCTCCGCACTATCATGCACGGAGTTTTCCTTGAGCACACAGACACCTTCATGAGGTACAGCGACGCCGTGCTTGAGCCTTTTCGGCCTCGCTGTAGCTTCTTCCCTGGATGCACCAGCTCTTCTTCCAAGTGACTTTCGTGCTTGAGGCAGCCGTGGCTCATCAGGATACTCCCCTTGCTGCTGCAGTCATCGCATCATCACTGACGCCCCTCCTCTAGTCTCTTTCTCCATCTTCTGCCACGCCCTCCTCTTCTCCTTCCACCCTGATTATACTGACTGAGATACAGGGTGTTGCGACAGCAACATAGGGGAATAAGAGGCGATGGAGGCGCGGCTCGGGCTAGCAGCAATCACAGTAGTAACCCTCATCGGGTAGTAGCAGTGGATGCTCTGTTCACTGCTACAACCATGGAGGCGCTCATCGCTACATCGAGTGCCAACAGCTGCTCGATTGGGCGCAGAGCACTTACGTGCTTGAGGCTGCGCACGCACTACGGTCTACGTCGAGCAACACATCCTCCAGGCGCGCGGCGACCACGAACGCAGCAGTTGGTGCTTCACCACCGGCGAGCAGCGGCGACCTGGACCCACGTGACAGCACCATCGCCGAGCTCTGACACCTTCTCGCGCTTCGATTTCAGGGAGGTGCGAGTGTGTTGTCACAGCCGGGTGGTTCATAGATTGTCTGTCTGTCTGTTCTTGTGGCTCGTGATGACTTGTGTGGGGGCCACTGTCGGCATGTGATGACGATGGACGTGACTGTACAGATTGGATTCATGAGCCTCACCTTTGTGTCCTTCGTTGTTCCTCTCCACCCGTTGCCTAGCATTCGTCTGAGGCCGAGTGTTCCATTGCCCGTTCTCCAATGTGCGTACAGTGGCATCCTCCAGTCGTGATTTCGGTGGCACTTGGATCATCGACTCTGGTGCCACTCATCTCATAACCTGTCATCGGAGTAACTTCGTTGTTCTCGTCCCTTTTGCGTCTGTTCATTCCGTTTGCACAGGCTCTGGTCAGTCCTTGCCAGTCCAGGGTGTTGGGGTCGTGTGTTTCGATGGTCCGTCTAGCCCCCTGGATTTTTCCAAGGTACTGTTTGTGCCTGACCTTGAGCTTCGTTTCCTTTCTATACGTGCTTGCACACTGATGGGACTCTTTGTGGGGCACACTGCAGACTCTGCGACTGTGACTGCTATTGACACTCGTAGCGTTGTTCTTCGTGCCTCTATTGTGGAAGACTTATATTGTGTCTCTAGGACTTCTGCTCCTTGCTTCCCCTCCCCTTCAGCTCGTGTTTTTGTCACTGGCGTTCATTATCCTGAGCACCAGCGATGGCTTCATTACCGTCTGTGTCATATAGGCACCGACACTGTGTCGAAGCTCATTCATACACAGCCCGCCCTCGGTCTTGACGTGGCTTCTTTCGAGAAGCCGTCCAAGGTCGAATGCCTCTTTTGCGCTCAGGGTAAGATGCAACGTTGTACCTACCCTGACTCCTATTCTCGCATACTTCGTCATGAGTTAGTCCATTCGGTCCTTCTTGGTCCTCTTCCTGTCGAGTCTCTGTCCGATCAGGGTCGATACGTCCTGACCCTGACAGATGACTTCACCAGGATACGGTGGGTGTGCATCCTGTGCCAGAAGAGTGACGCCTCTCTCGCGGTTTGCCTATGGCTAGTGATGGTTGAGCGTCAGTCCCGCCGCACGCTGCATACCTTCCGTTCTGATCACGGCGGTGAGTTTCTTGGCAAGATGGATAGCTTCTTTGCCAGCACGGGATTTTTCACCAGGTCTCCGCTCCTGCTACTCCTTAGCAGAACGGTGTTTCTGAGTGTTGGAACCGCACCATGGAGGATACGGTTCGCGCTATGCGGTCTCAGTGCGGTCTTTCAGAGTCCTTCGCTTTTGAAGGATTTGCCTACATGACTTGGGTCCGGAACCGCCTCCCGCACGTTCCCCTTTGGACCACGTCACACCGTTTGAGGTGTAGTTCGGCCACCGTGCTGACCTGCGCCTTGCTCGCGTCTGGGGATCCTTGGCTTCTGTGTGGTAAACTAAGGACCAGAAGGGGTCCAAGGACTCACCACGGGTTTGCTTGTGTGCCTTCGTAGGCATCTCCCCGTGGACGAAGGCCTGGCGCTTTCGGGATCCTGCTCTTCGTCGCATTTTTTAGTCACGCAACAGACTCTTATTTGAGTCCCTCACCTACCGTGACCTGACATCAAGTACCAGACCTTGTCACCGTCCTCAAGGCTGGGTGGCTGAGCCATGTAAATATCCTCATCCAGAGAGTCATGGAGGAACGTATTGTTCACATCCATCTGGTGCAGTTCCCAGTCATGCTAAGCCACTAGACCGAACAGAGCTTGAGTTGAGGTCATGGGGCCGAGAGGGGTAAAGGTGTCAGTGTAATCGATGTCCTTGATCTGAGGCTAGGTCTCCTCGGTCATGGAGGAACTTATTTGAGTCCCTCACCTACCGTGACCTGACATCGATCACGATGTAATCGATGTCCTTGATCTGAGACTAGGCCTGGACCCCAGATGAACGCTGTTGCACCGGTTACGTGTTCCTGCTCGGTGGTACCGTTGGGTCCTGGCGCACCGGGAAGCAGGGCTGCACTGCATGTAGCTCATCGGAGGTAGAGTATGTTGCTCTGGGTGCAGGGGCTGCTGAGGCAGTATGGCTGTAGCGCCTGTTCCTTGAGCTGGGTCAGTCAGTACCTACTGTTGTACTTCGTTGCGCCAACCAGAGTAGTCTTGCCATTACGGAGAACTGTGGTGTCTTTCATGCTCTCACAAAGCACATTGCAGTTTAGCATCACTTTGTGCGTGATCTGGTGGAGCATCACGTGAGCTCCGTCATTTGGTTTGGCACTGACATGCAGCGTGCTGACTTCTTGACGAAGGCACTAGCATGCAAAACATTCCTGGTTGTCATTCGTTCTGTTGGGCTTCGCCCCTTGCCTGAGAGTGGTTGAGTGTGGGGTGTGTCTGTGTTCGTGTCACATCTGATGTTGTACTCGTTGTTGTACTCGTCACGGTGTAGCATGTGTATGGACATGCATACCATCGGGTCATGGGGGAGTGTTGTGATTTGTGATGTTCCTATTGACCTGCACAGATAACTGTGACCACTCGGCCGTGTCCATACTCGTGTAGATCCCTGATGCGGACCCTGGTGGTACCGGTGTGTCATCTGGTGGCGGACTACCAGCTTGGAGCTGATCAACGACCGTTCCAGAGCTCTGGACGCTACCAGAACCTCTTGTAGTTTTTTTGCAGCACGTAGGAGTTTATTGGTGGACTTGTCGTGGGCCCGATTTGCATGTTCTTGCATTGTGTGTCCACTGTTTGATATCGGATGCATGCATGTGACCAGTCGTAGCTTCCGGCTTGTGATCGTGCACGTCTAGGTTCAGAGGGCATAGCGTTCTGACATGTCTGCGCAGAGTTAAGGCCAAAACGATGTTTTTGGGGTAGTTTTCGTACAGATCTTGCACTGTCGCGTGCGACACCCGTCGTGCGCCGTGGCAGGTACTTATGATATGGACCTGTCATTTTTCATTCCTCTCCACAAATCCTATTGAAGCATTCTGACACTTTGCCTTGTGTCTCCTAGCCAAACCCTTGTTGTGTGCGCGACATGTGACTGTTGTCACGGTCTAATCAGGCACTGACGCCTAGTCGGCGGCTGTGTCGCTAGGAAGCTTCCACACATCATTTTAGAGAGGCCCCTCCAACATTAACCCAGGCACTCACCTCTTTGAGGTTTGTTTCTGATTCTACCGACTAATCACAAAAATGCACTATTTTCTAGCTCCTGGGGTTTTCTCGGTGAGCCGTGCCAGAGGACCAACAACCCCAAACCCGAGCGTCATCCATTTTTCTTGAGAACTGGACCAATACCAAAATCTGCACGTTGCAAACGCAGTCATGCAGTCAAAATCAGCTAGAAAAATCACATACAGGAGTTATGGCTGCCTGAACCTTTGCGAACACCATGCTAGTTAAAGCAGCCACCAATGACTGTTGGTGATATGAGTGACGGTGGCTGCTACCGCTTGAGCTGGACGCGCACTGCTACCGACCACAAGGAGAAGGAAGCCATGCTGCTCACGACGATGCGACGTTCCCTTTAGCGCCCGCCATCGTCAACGCTCGCGAAGTCAGTCGTCTTCATGAGCATGTACACCAGCCAAGAGGTCAGAACATAGATCAGTGAGACAGTGCATCCCCAAATCACAACACTCAACAGTGTATTCTTATGACACTTGTGCAAATTGTGTCTTAGATATGCGGGATTGATGGTTTTCAAGGTCATGTCATGAGTGGCTCCTTAAGAAAGCTCCACCAAGAAGCCAAGGAGTTTGAAGAATATCGAGGTGCTCCTTTACCAAAAAACAAAACCCATAGCAATGTCAATATGGCGATCGAATATTGTGGAAATATTGATGCGGTGCGCAACATTTGTGTGGGCCATTATGGAAAGTGGTTGAAGCTAGCAAAGTCTTTGGGAACTGAACATAGAGAGTTCGAGTACCGTAGTGTCTCTTATCTTCGACTAAAATGATTATTTTCCGTCGTCCATTGAAGCACATGTTTAATTTTTTCCTTTGTGGACGAAACGGTCTAGAAATTCCCAAATCCTTTTTTCTCTACTTATAGTTCTCAGTCAACAATGTCATGAGGAAATTGCTGTAAAACATGGAAAATTTTATTAATGACTAGTACACTGTTGAAGTTCGTTGGTCACTCATGTTTCTCTTCCCCTTGTCTCCACCTCCGTGCACACACTTGTACAGATTGATTGACATAGCCTCACCTGGAGAGACGCCCAGCAACTCCACCATGGCTGACATCTTTGGCGTGCTTCTTCCAAGAGTGTCATCTGACACTTATATGCCCATAACTTGACTCTCATCACGTGTGGAACAAATGCTAGGGCCCGTACACTCTAACTGTCATGCCCTGTATAATGCTTGCCTTGAGTGTCTTGTGTGGAGCTGCACTATCCGGGTGCTGATCCTTGGGGGCCACCTTGCCGAGTTTTACCCGTGCAGTGGTGAGTAGCTGCCACTTGGTTTTATGCCAAGTGGTCGGGCTCGACCCCCGGGTGGCGGTGTGCACTCGCTTGGGTGTGATGCCCGTGGCGAGTGCACGCTCACCGGATGCTAAGTCTCGCTCCCTCCTCTCACTCTTTGTCTTGGTTCTCTTGAGCTAATGAAGGCAAGCGTTCCCACATCCATGGCGTCGGTAACCCCTTGCCCATGACTGAGTGTTCTCACATGCTCATCCCAGGAATGTTCCTAGCAATTACTGGTATCAAAGCGAGTGTGACTCTCCTCCACTGCTCATCGATCCTCGGCACTCTCTTTGGTGCATCTCTTGCACCCGTGGCACTCTTGACCACTCAATGCCTCCATGGCGTGTGACTCTTGTCACCATACCCCGACACCAAGCAGTAGCTTCTAGCAGCGTCTCAGTGTCCCTCACTGACCCGCTTGCAACAGCCACGTGAGATCGCATACGGCTACTCCCGCGTCACCCCACGTTTCGAACCGTCTCAACACCGAAGTGTCGCTGCTGCTCGTGGTCACGCCCAACTCGAGCGCACCATTTCAGTGCAACCCAGCCCACGCAGCCCTCCTCTGCTGCTCTCGGCAATTTGCGGCTGCCTCAATCTCTCACGGTCGTGCATTTGCAAGCAGCCGTCTGGCGTCACCTTGCTGACTCCGCAGCCCACAATGGCCCTCTTGTTGACCCGGCTGCCCTCAGCTTCTCCCTGAACAGCTACACTGGATTCCCCACCTCTGGATGGGACTCCAGACGAGGAGCTCGACTCTCCTCGTACAGCAGCACGCCACGTCAACGACGGGTGGGAGGAATATCACCCTCCCCCTCCTCCGGACACGGACACCCCTCTGTGGTTCCGCATGCTAGACACTGATTACTGGCGCGACGAGTTGGCTGAATCGGACGGGAGGGAGGCTGATGCACGTGAGGAGGAAATTAATCGCCAGGTGTACACAGCCGACGACCTCCCACCGTCTCCTCCTCGTCCTCCAACTGTGCAACCGCCCACAGGCACACAGTCATCCAGTCCAGCATCAGCTTCTAATCCCACAACAGCACCGGCACCTACCGCAGCAGCAGCTGCTGGACCGTCATCTCCACCTGAGGTCCCTGGTGTGATCCCGGTTCTCCCAGTTCACAACGATTCCGTTGGCTTGGCAGGTGCAATCCTGGACGCAGTTGTAGGTGCAGCAGCAACCTTTGCAGCAACTGCTCGTGCTTGCAGGGCCCCTACTCAGACCGTTGTTGGTCGCGCCGTCGAAGCCTACGCTCCCACAGCGACCTCTCTTACACTGCTCGCCACTGCAGCGGCCAATATCGCTACTCAGATCACAGCAGCAGCAGCATCTGTCCCCACTGCCGCCTCATCTGCTGCCGACTCCACCGCAGCCGCTGTCGTCTCCATTCGTGCGTCTACTGCATCGGCACTTCTGACACCTACTGGAGTTCACCGAGAGCTAATGCCACACGTCACCACAGGCGTCCTGGTCGCATCTGCATCTACAACCGTGGCGGGGGCTACAGTCACCGGGCTCCTCTGCCTCACTGTGGCAGTCGCAGGGTGGGTTGCCGTTCTCTTCTCCTCAGCCGCAGCAGTGGTGGCGCCCCTCTTTGCCTTATTGCCTCGGCACCAGCGTGGTGAGCACCTCCTCACTCCACACTCTGCATTGTGTCCACATTTATCTCCTTCTCTCCCTTCTCTCCCCACAATCCAAGCATGCCAGGACCAGAGGAAACTATAGAGGCTCTTCAAGCCGCCCTTAGTGAGGTGCCAGCGGCACAGCGCAAGGCAGAGGATGAGCTGCATAGGAACAGTGAGGCACAACACGAGCTAGCTGCCACAGTGGCGACCCTAGTCATAGACCGCTTGCGGGCTGTTCTTGCTCTTGCGGCTGTTCTTCCCTATGATGACACTACATCTGCTGACTCCTCTGTGCCACCCAGCGGTGCTGTTCCCAACTCCTCCTCTCCCGCTCTCTCAATAGCTGCCTTAGCTCGGGCACTCCTACCCATGCGACATAGGGACTTTGAAATTCCACCACCACAGTTCACATCCAAACTCACCTTCACCTCCTGGGAGACGCGCTTCAGTGCGTGGACCCAAGGAGAACTGCTGTGGGAATACTACTCACCCGCAAAAGCGTCGTTTGTTCCACAGCCAGCAGAAGCAGCTCGTGCCGTCCGTGCTCTCATAACCGCCAGCCTAGAAAGTCTGTTTGACGACATTGGTACGTATAACGCAGACCCTATCCGCGCCACTCTAGTTGACCCTGTCGGCGCATACGCTCTCATCCGCCGCCGCAAAACGGTCACTGGACATGCTGCCCAGAGCGCTCTGACCGTACAAGTCAACACCTTGCACATGCACGCTGATGAAACAACCAATGAGTACTGGGCACGGAGTCTGCGCCTGCTACGCGACCTTGGCAAAGCTGCGCCTGGTCCTCTGTCTGCCTACTTGTCCATTGTTGCTAGATTGATCCCTGAACTTTCAGACCTCTACCTACATGTCTCACAGGCAGAACTTGAGCACCTTGCCTCCTCACCCCTCCCTGCGGACACACCCCCAGGGATTGGGCCCCTCTACGACTTTACTACTTCCCGTCTCATTGACTGGTGGAATAGTCTTCAGAACAAGCGCATGCACTGCGTTGCCCTCGCTGCCGTGACCACCTCCTCTTCCTCCTCTGTAGTTGCCTCTCCTCTCTCTTCCTCCACCTCCTCTGCAGTCTCCCATGTGACTCAAGCGACCGTCCGTGGTGGGGGTGGTGGCTCAAACCACAGCGGGGGCCTGGATGGGGGCAGAGGGCGTGGGGGTAGACGCAAGGGCAAAACCTCCTCTGGTACCCCCATCGGCTCTGAAGTCACCTACTGGAACTGTGGTGCTGCTGGCCACTCCGCTCCAAAGTGCACAGCCCCACGTGATGATGCCCGTCTGGCGTCCTCCATTTGTGCCCACTGGGTCCGCACTGGACTCACACCATCTACTGCCACAGCAGCGGCGACCGTGGGCTCTCCATCCTCATCCACCTCCGCCTCAGCCCTCTCCACCACATCCGCAACACTCCAGTCATCTCCTTCACCTCCCAGTACTTGGGGCTGGATTCCGCCTCCTGGCGGACCTCCTTACCATGGACCACCCTCCTCCCACTACTCAGCACCGTCCTGGACGCGGGAGGATGGGCCCCCATCTGATCGCTCCTTTGACCGTTCCTCTGATTGCTCCTCGGACCGTCGTGACGAAGAGCGCGCCCTTGAGCGCCGCCTCGTTGAGTTGCTCCACCTTCGTTCTCAGGGAGGTGAGAGTGTGAGTGGCCAGTGTCGTGTTTCTGTCTGTGAGTCTGATGCCACTCTGCGGGGTGTTGCGTCTGGTGGGGTGCGAGGGGAGATGCCTGATGTTCGTGATTGGATTGAAGATTGGTTGTCCCATACGTTTCCCACTCGTCTTGGCACATCATCTCCCCTGTCATCACGTGGCACTGTTGCCATCTGCCTTGTCCTCCCCACCACTCGTGCGGCACCAGGCCTCTGGGTCATTGATTCAGGGGCCACCCACCACATGACGTCCTGTCGTTCCTCCTTTGTCTCCCTTGGCCCAGTTGGCTCTGTTCGCTCTGTCCGCACTGGCTCTGGCCAGCTTCTCCCTGTTCATGGAGTTGGCGTTGTCAAGTTTGTCGGTCCTGGTGGCACTGTGTCTCCATGATGTGTTGTACGTTCCTATCCTGGAGGTGAGTCTGCTCTTTGTCACCACCCTTGACGATCAGGGTATGGACTTCTCGTCCAGTCGCGGCATTGCCTCCATCTCTCTACGCTCATCTGGGCATGTTGTTCGCCGCGGGGTGCGATGTGACCGGCTCTTTCGTGTGCCACTGTCCCTTCCCTCGTCTTTCGCTGCCTCTGCTCTTGTTCACGTGGCACCATTCCTATCCCCTGCTCACACTACGCTCTTGCATCGCCGGCTGTGCCACCTTCACACTGCTTCCATTCAACGCCTCGTGCGCCTCCAGCCTGCAGTGGGCCTTGACCCCGCCACCTTTTCACCCCCATGTTCCACCGACTGTCTCGACTGTGCCTCTGGCATGATGCACCGCTCCCCGTTCTCCTCCTCTGAGTCCACCACCTCTCATCCTCTTGAGCTGGTTCACGCTGACGTGATGGGTCCTCTTCCTCACACGTTCTTGGGTGGTCTTGGTTGCTATTTTCTTTGCTTAACTGATGACTTCTCCCGCTACCGGTGGGTCTTTGCCCTCCGTCACAAAAGTGATGTCAGTGACATCATTGAGGCCTGGCTTCCCCAGGCGGAACGGGCCTGTCTCCGCCCTCTGCCACGTGTTTCGCAGTGACCACGGCGGTGAGTTCCTCGGCCCCACTTCCCGCTTTCTTGAATCTCGTGGTGTTCGACTTGAGTGCACCGCTCCTTACACCCCGCAACAAAGTGGCGTGTCTGAGCGTTGGAACCAAACCCTTGCTGACGGTGTACGATCTCTCCTTGTTGCGTCCGGTCAGTCTCCGTTGTTTGCTTTTGAAGCTATGTCTTACATGACGTGGGTGTGGAACAGAGTCCCTCATGGTCCTCTTCCCCACACTGTCACTCCCTTCGAACATTGGACAGGTCGCCGTGCTGACTTGCGTCTTGCACGCGTATGGGGCTACCTTGCCTCTTTCTGGCTTCCAGTCGACCACCGCGATGGCAAACTGTCCTCCCGCGGTCGCATCTGTATCTTCCTTGGTATCTCTCCCTTCTCAAAAGCTTGGCGCTTCTAGGATCCCTCACGCAGTCGCGTCATCGAGTCTCGGGATGCCTTGTTCTTCGAACACTTGTTCAAACGCGACGTTCCCCATTTCTCTGGGCCTTTACCTCCGCTTGGTCGGGCTGGGGGTGGTCTGTCCTCTCCTTCTAGAGTCTTTACTCTTCCCTCTGTGCGTTCCCCGGCCCCCTCTCCATATCCTGCCGTCGCATCTCCTTCCTCTCCTGGTGTGCAACCTGTCTCCCCTGTTGTGCAGTCTGTCTCTCCCGCCGACTCTGCGCTGCCCACCTCGCCTACTCCTGTTTCCCACTCTTCGTCTACTGACAATGCACACACAGCCTCTCCAGTGGTCTCGGCACACCCCAACTCTCCCTCTGTACCCGTCTCTCCGGCTGTTACTGTGCAACCAACTTCTCCCGTCAACACTGCACATGTCACCTTACCAGTCCCGTCTGCATCCACGAAGTCTGTTCCACCCGTGTCACCATACACACGTGGCGGTCGTCTTTGTGCTCTCCCTTCTCAGTCCCATCCTGTCGTTTCTGGTGACCCGGGCCTCCGTGCTCTCGGCCTTGTGACCTCTGGCCTGTCTGTCGCAACATCCGTTGTCCACCCCAGCATTGCCCTTGGCTACTCCCTGACCGAGCAAGAGTTTCACTCTGCTCTCTCATCGTCAGTCGCTGAGTATGTCGCCTCATGCTTTGCCACTGCTGGTCTCTCACCTCTCCCACCTGAGCCTATTACAGTGCACGCAGCGCGTGCAGCCACTGACTCCTCTCTATGGGAGCAGGCCATGAAGGCTGAACTTGACGCATTGTCAGAGCACAATGTGTACGAGTTGGTAGATCTACCCCCTGGCCGCAAGGCCGTTGCGGCTAAGTGGGTGTACCGTCGAAAACTTCGCCCAGACAACACTGTGGAAAGGTACAAGGCATGACTCACTGCAAAGGGGTTCTCCCAGATTCTTGGGGTGGACTTTGATGAGACATTCGCGCCAGTAGGCCGCTATACCACTGCCAGAGCGCTGCTCAGCCTAGTCGCTCAGCATGACTGGGAGTTGGAGCAGATGGACGTCAACAATGCCTTCTTGCATGGCAAACTGGATGAGGAGATCTACATGGTGCAGCCACCCGGTTTCTCAGATGGCACAAAACGGGTGTGGCGACTGCGCAAAGCCCTCTATGGGCTTAAACATTCACCTCGATGCTGGAGTCAAGAGATCACAACAACCTTGGAGAAGGCTGGCTTCAGAAGGAGTCCAGTGGACCCTGCTCTATTTCTCAGTCCCCCTTCATAGCCGTTGGTGGCCATTCTCATGTAGGTTGACGATCTTCTCATTGCGTCTCCAAACATGTCAGCGGTCTCTGCGGCTAAGTCCCTCCTTCAAGAAGCCTACAAGATGAAAGACTTGGGGCCGGCTCGAGTCTTCTTGGGCATGGAACTCGAGCGGGACCGATCACGCCGCACTCTGCACATGCATCAGGCCGTGTATGTTCGCAGCCTGGGGGAGCGCTTCCAGGCACTCCTCACTGCAGTTCCCTCCGCCTCTACACCCATGACTCCCGCTGGGCAGTCACTGTTGAAGTCCCAAGATCTCTCTACACTCGTGGAGAAGGTTGATGTCACAGACTATCTCAGAGTCATAGGGTCGCTGATGTACCTTGCCACCACCACCCGAGCCGATGTGGCTTTTGCTGTCAACTTCCTTTCCCAGTTCTCTCAGTGTCCACGCGAGCGACACTTGGAGGCTGCCCTGCGAGTTGTGCGCTATGCTCTCTCCACACCACATGTCGGTCTCTTCTTCTGTGTGCAACCCTCTCTTGTGGTTGACGGCTTCACTGACAGTGACTGGGCACATGACTCTGATGCACGCAGCCGCACAGGGTACATCTTTATGGTTGGCGGAACAGCGGTCTCATGGAAAAGTGGCAAACAGGGTTGCATTGCTCGCAGCACTGCTGAGGCTGAGTATGTGGCACTTGGGGCGGGCACATGTGAGGCTGTCTGGCTGTGTCGTCTTCTCTAGCATTTGTGTGTCCTCATTCGTTGCATCACTCTGCGTTGTGACAACCAAAGCACCAAGGCCATTGCTCAGAACAGTGTCATGCATCACTCACGCACTAAGCACATTAATGTGGAGCATCATTTTGTTCGTGAGTGCATTGCTGGTGGCATTGTCCGAGTTGCATGGGTGGCTCCACGTTCTCAAAGAGCAGACTTCCTTACCAAGGCTCTCAGTCGCAACATCTTCAAAAGTGTCTCTCACGTTGTTGGTCTCGTCTGTCCCCATTGTTGTGTTTTGTGCCGTTCCTGTACAATTTACTGTGACCACTCGGCCGTGTCCATACTCGTGCAGATCCCTGAGGCAGGCGGCCCTGGTGACACCGGCATGACGACAGGCGGCGGACTACCTGCTTGGAGCTGGCCGACCACTGTTCCAGAGCCCCAGATGCCACCGGGACTCTTTGCTGTGTCTTCTACGTCTTGCAGGCGACTCTCGGTGGACTGGCCATGAGACCTATTTGCATGTTTTTGCATTGTATGCTCACTGTTAGTCGATGGATGCATGCATGTGACCAGTCGCTGCGTCCATCTTTTGATTCCGCACGTCTAGGATCAGACGGCGTAGGATTCTGACATGTGTGCACAAAGTTACGGCCAAAACAGTGGTTTTGGGCCGGTTTTAGGACAGCTCTTGGACTGCCGCGTGCGACACCCGCCGTGCGCCGCGGCAGGTATTTATGCCTTGGACCTGTCATTTGTCATTGCTCTCTGCATATGCTATATTGAAGCATTCTGACACTGTGTCTTGTGTCTCCTAGCCAAACCCTTGCCNTGACCAGTCGCTGCGTCCGTCTTTTGATTCTGCACGTCTAGGTTCAGACGGCGTAGGATTCTGACATGTGTGCACAAAGTTACGGCCAAAACAGTGGTTTTGGGCCGGTTTTAGGACAGCTCTTGGACTGCCGCGTGCGACACCCGCCGTGCGCCGCGGCAGGTATTTATGCCTTGGACCTGTCATTTGTCATTGCTCTCTGCATATGCTATATTGAAGCATTCTGACACTATGCCTTGTGTCTCCTAGCCAAACCCTTGCCGTTGTGTATACGACCTGTGACTTTCGTCACCATCTGACCAGGCACTGACGCCCGGTCAGCGGCTGTGTTGCTAGGAAGCTTCTACGCACTTCCTCATGGTATCAGAGCAGTGAGACAGTTCTCACTGAGCTGTGCAGCAGAGACGCAGCAGAGCAGCAGCAGTGAGAGTCACCGCTGCAGCAGAGTTTCTGGGATCTGCTGGAGACGGCCGGTCGCCGTCAACGTACTCCACCCACCACGTGAGATCGCAGCTGCAGAGGCAGCAGCAGCGGCGTGTACCGCCACGCGGAGGCGTGTAGTGGCTGCGGTGCGTGCAGCCGCCCTCCCACATCTGCAGCAGCAGAGCAGAAGCAGCAGAGGCGGCAGCAGCGGTAGCGCAGCAGCAGCGGAGCAGCAGCAGCCGCAGCAGCAGCGTGGCAACAGCGGCAGCAACAGTAGCGCAGCAGCAGCGTCAACAGCAGCAGCGCAGCAGCGGCAGTGGCACAGCAACAGCAGCCGCAGTCGTGGTGGCAGCAGCAGCGCAGCAGTGGCAGCGCGCGGCGGCGGCAGCCAGCAGCAGCGCACGGCGGCGGCAGCTAGCAGCGGACGCAGCGCGCAGCAGCAGCCGCAACGCGCAGCAGCAGCAGCAGCAGCAGCGCAGCCGCTGCTGCCACCGCTGCACATGCACTTACGCAGCTGCTGCTGCAGCTGACAGCATAGCTGCAGCAGCAGCTGGGCAGAAGCTGCTGCGCAGCTTCCGCAGAGCCGCCGCGCGCCACCGCGAAGCGGGTCCACACGCGCGCAGAACCGCGACGAAGAAAAAAAAAAGGGGACGAGCTGACGTCAGCATCGTTGATTGCTGACGTCATCAGGTCTTGCTGACGTCAGCAACCACTTGCTGACGTCAGCATTACACTTAGCCAAATTTTCACCCGGAAATTCAAACGTTGCCAGCGTTTCAACTCCCCGAGAAACGCAGACGGTTTTGAAATCCGGCAAACTTGACCTGTCGTCCCATAGTGAGCGGCGACATGAGTTCGCCCGACGACAAGGACAAGGGACCAGGTGATCCCTCCTCCTCTTCTTCAGGGGTATTGAGTCCTCGTTCGCAGGCCATTGCGAACCTGCGCAGCCAGCAGGAGGAGATGCGTCGTCTGCAGCGAGAGCAGACTGACGCGATCCGCATGTTGACTGAGCTCCTGCGTGCTCAGTCCACGGCTCCTTTGCGGATTTCTGAGGGAGCTGCCGGCGTTGTGGCCTCCACCCAGCACTCGGCCCAGGTGCCCGTGACAGGTGCTCCGCCTGCTTCACCTCCTGTTGTGGTTTCTCCACCACCTGCGGACCTCCTTGATGACGAGCCATTCATGCCAGGCTTCGAGGATGACTCCCAGGAGCGGGAGATTCATCTTCTTCAGGAGCGCCTCCGTCAGCTGTAGACGGGTGTCCGACCTCCACCTGTGTCCCCGATACGATCGTCACCTGACTTCCCCGGTGATCACCCCCTTCCAGGAGTTTTCCCCGTCTCTCGCCCTCCTCAGCCTGCGGTTGCTCTCCCCACGGAGCGGCAGCCAAAGGACTTTGAGGCACCACCTCCACGGTACATCAGCGAGGATGGATTTGACTGCTGGGAGATCCTGTTTCAGGTGTGGGCCACTTCCGAGGGAGTGTGGCCTTACTACCACAGCCCATACCAGTCTACAGATCCAGCACAGGTGCTGACAGTAGCCCGGGCCATGCGAGGACTTCTCTACGCCATGCAACGCAAGACTGTCGTTGACTTCCGCCCCTTCCTCTGCGAGGCTGGCACAGGCACCGGAGCTGATCCTCGTGGAGGCTGGGATCTGGCGTTGTCCCTACTGGCCGCAGAGACGCACGCCACGCGTGCGTCACACATTCGTGCTTTCCACTCGCTCCGTCAGGGACCAGCGGAGCCTGCGGCGGATTACTGGCGACGCGCCATGCGTATCTACACGCGTCTGGGGACCTCAGGGGGCACACAACAGTGGGCACTTCGGACGATCATACTCGGAGTTTGCCTGGAGTACACCGACATATTCACACGGTACAGCGACGCTGCTCTTGAGCCTTTCTTTGCCACCCTACAGCTGCTCTCTTGGGCCCATCAGCTTTTCCTCCAGGTGACGTCGGCCCGTGAGGCAGCAGTAGCACATCAGGAGACCTCCCTTGCTGCAGCAGTCCTCGCCTCACCACCATCTTCCCTCCTGCAGTCACCCTCATCTACCTCCATCACGACCTCATCTTCCTCCTCCTCTTCGACCCCGTCTACACCCACGCAGATGCAGGGCATTACAGCAGCTGCCCAGGGGAGGAAAAAGAGTAGGAAGCGCGGATCGGGTCAGTAGCAGTCGACATCCAGTGGTAGCAGTGGCCGTTTCATGCACTGCTACAACTGTGGAGGTGCCCATCGCTACACCGAGTGCCAGCAGCCACTTGACTGGGAGTGCATCACTCGCGGACTTCAGGCTGCCCATGCTGCCCGCACCGCGTCCGGCACGTCGACCGCACACTCCTCCGGACGCGCGGCAACCACGACTGCAGCTGTTCCTGCATCCACACCAGCGAGCAGCAGTGATCCAGACCCACGTTACCGCACCATCGCCGAGCTTCGTCATCTTCTGGCGCTTCGCTTTCAGTGAGGTGCGAGTATGTTGTCATCGTCGAGTCGGTCACAGACTGCTTGTTCGTCTGTCCTCGTGACTCGTGATGACACGTGTGGGGGAGCACAGTCCGCATGTGATGATGATGGGCCTGACAGTACTGACTGGATTCATGAGTCTCACCTTCGTGATGTACGTCGTTCCTCCCCACTGACGGCTCAGCGTCCCTCTGATGCCGAGTGTTCCATTGCTCGTTGTACAGTGACGTCCACCAGTCGTGACGCCGGTGGCACTTGGATCATCGATTCCGGTGCCACCCACCACATGACGTGTCGTCGTAGTGACTTTGTGGTACTTGGTCCTGTAACGACTGTTTGTTCTGTTCGTACAGGCTCTGGTCAGTCCTTACCGGTCCACAGTGTTGGGGTTGTATGCTTTGATGGTCCGTCCGGCCCCCTGTATCCCTCTGACGTGCTGTTTGTGCCTGATCTTGAGCTCAGTCTGCTGTCTGTGCGTGCCTGCACTCTGATGGGTCTCTCCGTTGAGCATACCGCTGATTCAGCGACTTTGACTGCTCTTGACACCCGTAGCAGTGTTTTGCGTGCTTCAGTCGTGGATGATTTGTACCGCATTGCTCGGCCCTCCTCCCCTTGCTCTTCCTCCTCCTCTAGTCGCGTTTTTTTCACTGGTGTTCTATCCCTGGAACACCAGCGGTTGCTTCACCGACGTCTGTGTCACATGGACTCCGACACCGTGTTGAAGGTCATCCAGACACAGCCCGCTCTTGGTCTTGACGTGGCTTCTTTCGAGAAGCCACCCAAGACCGACTGTCTTTTTTGCGCTCAGGGAAAGATGCACCGGTGCACTTACCCTGGTTCGCGTTCCCGAGCATTGAGGCCCCTCGAGTTGGTCCACTCGGACCTGCTCGGTCCTCTCCCGGTCGAGTCACTGTCCGAGAGGGGCCGGTATGTTACGACGCTGACTGATGACTTCACCCGGATGCGGTGTCTACAGTCTGCGTGAGAAGAGTGACGCCGCCCTTGCGGTTCGGCTCTGGCTCATGATGGTTGAGCGTCAGTCTCGCCACATGCTACATACCTTTTGCTCGGATCGCGGCGGCGAGTTCCTCGGTGAGATGGACTCCTTCTTTGCTGAGCACGGCATTTTTCACCAGGTCTCCGCTCCTGCTACCCCACAGCAGAACGGTGTATCTGAGCGTTGGAACCGCACCATGGAGGATGAGGTCCGCGCCATGCGGTCTGAGTGCGGTCTCCAGGAGTCCTTCGCATTCGAGGGCTTTGCCTACATGACTTGGGTCTGGAACCGCCTCCCACATGGTCCGCTTCCGGATCATGTTATACTATACGAGCCTTGGTTTGGCCACCGTGCTGATCTTCGTCTGGCACGCGTCTGGGGTTCCCTGGCCTCCGTGTGGTACACCGAGGACCAGTAGGGGTCCAAGGTCTCCCCTCGGGGTCGCCTGTGTGCCTTCATCGGCATCTCCCCGCGGTCGAAGGCCTGGCGCTTTTGGGACCCCACTCGCCGTCGTGTCATTGAGTCCCGTGACGCGCTGTTTTTTGAGTCACTCACCTACCGTGATCTGAATTCGATCATAGCCATCTCTCCGGCTCATGTCCCTTCTTGTGAGGGTCCTCGGCGGATGGGGTAGACTTCTCCACAAGCGNTCTGGGGTTCCCTGGCCTCCGTGTGGTACACCGAGGACCAGTAGGGGTCCAAGGTCTCCCCTCGGGGTCGCCTGTGTGCCTTCATCGGCATCTCCCCGCGGTCGAAGGCCTGGCGCTTTTGGGACCCCACTCGCCGTCGTGTCATTGAGTCCCGTGACGCGCTGTTTTTTGAGTCACTCACCTACCGTGATCTGAATTCGATCATAGCCATCTCTCCGGCTCATGTCCCTTCTTGTGAGGGTCCTCGGCGGATGGGGTAGACTTCTCCACAAGCGACCATTTCTCGTCAGGCTGATGTGTCCGCTCGAGTCCCCCCTCGATCTCCAGCACTTGATGATCTGGCTATCATTGCCGTTGGTCCAGAGATCCCGCATGTTCAGCCTGTTTCACACCCCAAAGGTACCGCTGCTCTCATGCCTCCTCCTGCATCACCACCTGTGTCCACTGGCCCACCTGCTCCGGCGTCTGACCCAGCCCAGCCCCCTCCTGTCCCTACGTCGGCTGACACTCCTGTCTCAGTGTCCGAGCCAGCCTTGCCCGCTGTCACCCCCAGCTCAGTGCCCCCCACACACGCATCTCCTCGCGCGACATCTCCGGCTGCCTCGTCTCAACCCTCACCAGCTGTGGTCGTACCTGTCCTTGTGATCGTACCTGTTCCTGAGCCTGAGGTGCGCCCCTCGACCTCCGATTACTCCCGTGAGCCCGGTGGTCGCCTTCGACCACTGGATTCCGGAGCTCAGCGAGCGTCGGGTCCCAGACCCAGACGTTCCTCTTGCAGCATTGCGAGCGGTGATCCATGCACAAAGGCCTTAGGCCTGAGTGTGCGCACTGAGCTTTCAGAGGTACATCCAGCGTGCCCCATAGGGCACGACCTGGTCACTCGCGAGTTCCATATCGCTTGTGACGCAGCAGCTGATCTCGTGGCCGTCAGGCCTGACACTGAGGCGTGTGCACTTGCCATGCAGAGTTCCCCCTCTATGGCGCCTGACCCGGGCACATTAAGGGAGGCTTTCTCGTCGTAGGATGCTGATGCCTGGCGAGCTGCTTGCGAGGATGAGCTTCGCGCTATCTGAGAGCACAGAGTCTACGAGCTGGTCGACCTTCCCCCTGGGAGGAAGTCGATTTAGGTCAAGTGGGTCTTCCGCAAGAAAGTGAAGCCGGATGGCTCACTGGAACGCTACAAGGCCCGCTTGGTCATCAAGGGGTTCTCTTAGATTGAGGGAGTTGATTACACTGACACCTTTGCCCCTGTCGGCCGCATGACCTCAGCTCGAGCTCTGTTCGGTGTAGTGGCTCAACATGACTGGGAACTACACCAGATGGATGTGAACAACGCGTTCCTCCATGGCTCTTTGGATGAGGAGATCTTCGTGGCTCAGCCTCCAAGCTTTGAGGACGGTGACAATGTCTGGCGCTTGCGCAAGTCCTTGTACGGCCTCAAGCAGTCTCCATGGTGTTGGAACTGGGAGATCACTGGCACCTTGACTCGCGCAGGATACGTACAGAGCGAGGCGGACCCCTCACTCTTCATCCTACCGACACCCGAGCGGTTCACCGCCATCCTGGTCTATGTTGATGACCTTCTGATCGCGTCTCCGTCCCTGGAGGCCGTGAAGGAGGCCAAGGCTGTCCTGCAGACCGCCTACAGGATGAAGAACCTCGGTCCTGCATCGGTGTTTCTTGGGATGGAGATCATGCGAGATCGCAAACATCGGACACTGTTGCTGCATCAGGCCCGATACGCACGAGTCGTGGGGGAGCGCTTTAGCGATCTCCTTGGTGTAGTGCCCACTGCTTCCACACCCCTCACACCTAATGGACAGGATGCCCTAAAGGTGGATGACCCTACACAGCTGGGGGAGACAGTGGATGTGACCTTGTACCTCCGTCTTATCGGATCTCTGATGTACCTGGCCACCACCACGCGTCCCGACATCGCGTTTGCCGTCAACCTCCTTGCTCAGTTCTTGCAGGCTCCACGTGCGAGAGCTCTTCATGCGGCTGTGCGAGTGGTACGGTACGTGGTCTCCTCGTCGTATCTCAGACTCTGCTTTCGTCGGCAGTGTTCGGTGGTCCTTGACGGCTACACTGACAGCGACTGGGCTTGGAGCCCTGACGGGCGCAGTGGCACTGGCTACGTTTTTCTACTCGGTGGTACCGCTTTGTGTTGGCGAAGCGGGAAGCAGGGCTGCATCACACGTAGCTCGTCGGAGGCAGAGTATGTGGCTTTGGGGGCAGGGGCTGCTGAGGCAGTTTAGCTGCAGCGCTTGTTCCTTGAGCTTGGGCAGTCAGTACCCGCCATTGTGTTGCGTTGCGACAACCAGAGTGCTCTCGCCATTGCGGAGAACTCTGGTGTTTTTCATGCTCGCACAAAGCACATTGCGGTTGAGCATCACTTCGTTCGTGATCTGGTGGAGCGACACGTGATCTCCATCATGTGGGTTGGCACTGACTTCCAACGTGTTGATTTCTTGACGAAGGCACTGGCCCGCGGAAAGTTTCTGGTGGCCATTCGTTTTGTTGGGCTTTACCCCGTGCGTGACAGTGGTTGAGTGTGGGATGTACGTTTGCGTGTCATGTGTCTGTGTCACTCACTATGTGGTTCTTCCAGTGCTGCACGCGTATGGACATGCGTACCATCGGGTCATGGGGGAGTGTTGTGTTTTGTGCCGTTCCTGTTCAGTTTACTGTGACCACTCGGCCGTGTCCATACTCGTGTAGATCCCTGAGGCAGGCGGCCCTGGTGATACCAGCGTGACGACAAGCGGTGGACTACCTGCTTGGAGCTGACCGACCACTGTTCCAGAGCCCCAGATGCCACCGGGACTCTTTGCTGTGTCTTCTACGTCTTGCAGGCGCCTCTCGGTGCACTGGCCATGAGACCTATTTGCATGTTTTTGCATTGTATGTTCACTGTCAGTTGATGGATGCATGCATGTGACCAGTCGTTGCGTTCGTCTTTTGATTTTGCACGTGTAAGTTCAGACGACGTAGGATTCTGACATGTGTGCACAGAGTTACGGCCAAAACAGTGGTTTTGGGCCGGTTTTAAGACAGCTCTTGGACTGCCGCGTGCGACACCCGCCATGCGCCGCGGCAGGTATTTATGCCTTGGACCTGTCATTTGTCATTGCTCTCTGCATATGCTATATTGAAGCATTCTGACACTGTGTCATGTGTCTCCTAGCCAAACCCTTACCGTTGTGTGTACGACCTGTGACTGTCGTCACCGTCTGGCCAGGCACTGACCCCCGGTCAGCGGCTGTGTTGCTAGGAAGCTTCTACGCACTTCCTCACCCATAACCCTGACTGAGTGTATCTCCTCAGTTCTCTGTTCCCATGAGCTTGCATGTGTGTGGGGGTGATTGCCTACGGGTCATGGGGGAGTATTGAAGTCCGTTGGTCACAAACATTTCTCTTCCCCTTGTCTACACTTCCGTGCACACACTTGTACAGATTGATTGACATGGCCTCACCTGGAGAGACGCCCAGCAACTCCACCATGGCTGACATCTTTGGTGTGCTTCTTCCAGGAGCGTCATCTGATACTTACATGCCCATAACTTGACTCTCATCACGTGTGGAACAAATGCTAGGGCCCGTACACTCTAACTGTCGTGCCTTGTATAATGCTTTCCTTGAGTGTCTTGTGTGGAGCTGCACTACCCGGGTGCTGATCCTTGGGGGCCACCTTGCCGAGTTTTACCCGTGCAGTGGTGAGTAGCCGCCACTTGGTTTTATGCCAAGCGGTCGGGCTCGACCCCCGGGTGGTGGTGTGCACTCGCTTGGGTGTGATGCCCGTGGCGAGTGCACGCTCACCGGATGCTAAGTCTCGCTCCCTCCTCTCACTCTTTGTCTTGGTTCTCTTGAGCTAATGAAAGCAAGCGTTCCCACATCCATGGCGTCGGTAACCCCTTGCCCATGACTGAGTGTTCTCACATGCTCATCCTAGGAATGTTCCTAGCAATTACAATTGACAACCCAACGTGGAGATTTCCAGCCTCTGGGAATCTCCATGTTTTCAGTGCGTAGTTCTACACAGAATGTGACACGTGTGCATTGGATCGTCGTACAATGCACAAAGTCACTCTCTGGCGGCAAACTCAGCCGTAAGAAAGAGGGCTGCAACTTGCAGAACGACATAAAGGGTGCGACACCCCCCTCGAAGTTGCGAAATTAAAAATGTTGACATGCGAAATTGAAGGGACAGACCAAGGAGGTGAACACGAATTTCAACATATGTAACACTAAAATAATACATGGTTCTTTGGACGAAGCAGGTCCAAAATTGCTGGGCCATAAAGTATAGTCGAAGTTAACTGTCACTAAAATTGGTTATAATAAACAGGCGAATATCAAAGACACTATGATAGTTGGAAAATTTGACATGGAAGTCGTCTCGACATATGCCATGAATGTATGAATGACTATGGAAGTCTTCTCGACATATGCCATGAATGTATGAAATCCCTATCCCCATAGTTCAAGGAATTGTATAGTTTAGGGACGCAACAAGGAGAATGTCCTTGGACAAAGTTGTTTGTGGATACATTCATATTCTTGAGATTGGAGGGAAAATAAGGGGATTGGGTTGAGGGGAAATTTACACAAAACATAGTTGTGGAGGCATACCCCATAAAGGACCAAGAGAAAGTCTCCTGAACTACATGGAAAAGCCAAGGAGAGGAAGATGTGTAATCAATGTGATAGGTATTCTCTGATCGAACTCATGAATAATTTTTTTCATAGATTATGAAGGAGTGAGGCATCTTGGGCAGTCCCTGAAATTGATTAAAATGGTATGTATGTGGGCTGCTCCTAGAGACTGGAAATGTCTGGGTTGCCAGTTAGAATTATGCAAGTGCTTCGCCAAAATTTGCAGATGAAGCTGCACGTTCAGGCTTCGCCATCCTCAGTAGGACGAGGCTGCCGTCTTGGGCGGACGCTGGCGTACTGCCGGCTAAGGATGGCGACATGGTGTGCGCACATGGAATAGCCGGCCTCTGCCGGCCGCCGGCAGAACCAACCTTTGCCGTCCGTGCGAGTGCACTGAATTGCGGCGCTGGTTGCCGTCTCCCAACTGTTCCCTGCCGGCCGGCTTGCAGTCGCGGGGCCCGCGTCGCTTTCCAGACGACCGGGTGTTCTTGGGCCTGCCGTTCTGCCGGCTCGGGTAACCATTCTTGGTTGACCAGCGGCTCGCGCAGCCGAAGTGGGCCTGGGTGCGAGGGGAGGCAACAAAGCCAGTGCGTCTGAAGCGGCAGTCCTAGGCCCTTCCGTATCGCCCGTGCCGCTGTCGCTGTCGATGCTCCTCCTGGTGCGACCGGTTCGACCACTACCGCCAGTGCCGTCGCTGCTGCTCCTGCTGCTGCTTCTGCTGCTGCTGCACTCGCTGCCTCCACCGGCTTCAGCAACATGCTGTTGAAACGCAGGCGACGCGTGCTGTGCGTGGCTGTTGCTGCTGCTGCTGCCGCCAAAGAAGAAGCTCAAGTAGCCGCGGCGGCGCCTTACTCGCGTGGACCGCCGTGTCGGAATCTGCCCACTTGCCTGTGGCAAGTCACGGGTACTTGAGCCACTAGGAGCTCCCGGAACTGCCGTCTCGGGTAACACTGCTTCTGCCACTGCTGCTGCTGTTGCTGAAGCGCAAGAAGTTCTGAAGCTAGAACGAGCAGCAACGGTGGCAGGTGCAGGAGCAACGGCTGCGGCATCGGAACCGGCAGCACCACTAGCAGCAGCAGCAGCCATAGCACCGCCAGCGAAGTCAGCAGGTACCCGCCTTGGCGAGGAAAGAATACCACCTTGAACAGGTGCAAGAAACGGAGGTCCAGACTGCCGCCTAGACCTTTGTGGGCCGCGGCCATGTCTGGCAATAGCTGAAGCTACTGTATAATCAGATTCCCGTGAATTTGAAGCTAGCCATGCACCGGCGGCAGCAGCAGCAACAGCAGCAGCAGCAGCAGCAGTAACAGTAGTAGCAGCAGCAGCAGTAGCAGCAGCAACGTCAGAAGCAGGACCAACTGCATCCGCAGCACCACGTGCTCTTCTCGATGTCCCCTTTGCGATTTGTGCGTGTGCTCCTGCTGCTGCTGCTGCTGCTGCTGCTGCTGCTGCTGCTGCTGTTGTGCTGGCTGGCGTCAAAATTGCAGATGGTCTGCTTATTCTTCGGGTCCTTCCCCTCTCTATGTCTACTTCCAGTACCTCCTCTTCCAGCACCACACTGATTCCCTCACTGTGCCCACCTCTTTTTTGTCCCGTTTGGTCCAACTCTTCTGCCCTATCCCTTGCCACACCACCACCACCCTCACCATGACCACCACCATCGCCACTGCTACCGCCAGCACAACCAGCACCAACAGCAGCAGCAGCAGTAGCAGCAGCAGCAGCAGCAGCAGCACCTCCTCCTTGACCTCCTTGTCCTCCTCGTCGTCGTCGTTGTCGTCCTCCTCCTCTTCGTTGATCTCCTCCTCGTCCTCCTTCTAAACTACAGCCCGTTTCATCCCCTCCAACCTCTTCAAGAGTTTGTACTGCACTTGCACTCCGATTCAACCATCCTCTTCCCTCAAATCTCTCTCCACCCTCTTCTTGCCGTCCTGATTGTTGCGTTCCCTCCACAGATAGTGGGACGGAGTAATACTCCAACAAAGTATGCCCCCACGTGCGCTTTTCTGCCCAGGGTCGAGCATGCAGTTGGCTGCGCTTGCGCCTGCAAGAGGGTGGCCAAGAAGGTGGCAGACTATGTGTTGAGTGGGAATGAGGAGACAATGGAGTTGGAGGACCTCCATCTGAGCTGTTGCTGTAGCCACCCTCCTGCCCACCTTTCGTGCCCCGTGCCCATGGCTGTAGTTGCTGCTGCTGCTGCTGCTGCTGCTGCTGCTGCTGCTGCTGCAGTGGCTGATTCTGCAGGGAGCTGAGGAGGCACAGGCGCTCAGCTTCATCTGCATGCGCTACAGGCCAAAGCAATGCCTCCTCTTCAGCTCGACCACCTGCTGCCGACGCTGCCACCACCCTCATGTCGTCGCTCCTGCAGTCATCCTCACCTTTTAGGCTCAAGTTTGCAGTTGCTTGGTCAGCGTAGGCTTCATTCTGTCTACCACTCTCTCTGTGCCATGGTGGTTTGTCTTTTTCTGGACCGCCTCCATGATCACCCTCCTCTTCTCTTCTCCCTCTTGCTCCCTTCCCTGCTCCCCATCTGTATCTTCCCCCTCTCCTTTCGTTCTTTCCGCCTGCTCCTTCCCCCCCTTCCCCTCCCCCACCCACTTCCCCTCCTCTTCCTCCTCCTCCTCCTCCTCCTCCTCCTCCTCCTCCTCCTCTTCCTCCTCCTCTTCCTCCTCGGCTAACCCCTACTCCTC
>SZWC01000461.1:15716-168647 GCA_023375785.1 Penium margaritaceum
GCGTTGCAGTGCATGGGGTTTGAGCGCAGCGAGTGTGACTACAGCGTGTATCGCTGGCAGCATGAGCATGAGATCCTCATCATCATTGTCTATGTGGATGACATGCTCCTCCTTTCCAACAGCATGTCTGCACTGCAGGAGTTCAAGGAAGCCATGCAGGAGCGCTTCCACATGTCTGATCTCGGAGAGGCATCATACTTCCTCGGTATCCAGATCACGCGTGACCGCAAGTCACGCTCTCTCTCGCTGCAGCAGAGCCGCTACATCAAGGATGTTTTGCAGCGGTTCGGCATGGCAGAGGCAAAACTCATCGGCACGCCGCTGGAGACGCGGCAGTACCTCGTGAGCTTCAATGGAGAAGCAAATGCAGCTGAGCGGCAGAAATACCAGAGCGCCGTCGGCAGTCTCATGTACCTGATGGTGGCAACCAGGCCAGACCTCGCACAGGCTGTGAGCGCTGTGAGCCAGCACATGGCTAATCCCGGACCGGAGCACCAGAAGGCAGTGAAGCGGATCTTCCGCTACCTTGGTGGAACCATCAACATCAGCATCACCTACAACGACAATGACAATAGCATCATCGGCTACACAGACGCAGATTGGGCTTCAAACCCTGAGGACCGCAAGTCCATCTCCGGACATGTGTTCCTCATGAATGGTGGAGCCATCAACTGGTGCAGCAAGCGGCAGGTGGTCGTGGCGACCTCGAGCACAGAAGCTGAGTACGTATCTCTCAGCTTTGGAGCCAAGGAAGCAGTTTGGCTCCAACGTCTCATGGCAGAGATGAGTGGGAGTGCAGCAGTTCCAGTTCCTGTGTGCGTCGACAACCAGAGCGCAATCGCACTCGCCAAGAATCCTGAGCACCATGCACGCACCAAGCACATTGACATCGCATATGATTTCATCAGGCACATGGTGCAGGAGGGTGCAATCAAGCTGGAGTTTACTCCAACCAGCAAGCAAGTCGCTGATTTCTGCACCAAGCCAGTGACCCGTGAGAAGCAGCAGTTCTGCATGAAGGCATGTGGACTCAGCCCACTCTGACTGCGGCAAAGTGGGAGATTGTTGGGAAAGGAGCCATCTGGCTCAGTTTCAGGTCCACAGGAGTAAGTTCCAGGAAAGTACCAGATGCCTGCTCCGATCGCCGATCCGACCTCACCATTGGAAAGATCAGGTGGCAAAATGTCTACGGCCCAAGTTTGAGGCCGATCCAACGGTCGGATTGGGAGATATGAATTTTCAAAGTTTCGGGGGTCATGGACCGTCGATGTCTGGGTGGGCATGGGTGATGGCTCCATGCCTTAGCCTGAGAAAAGAAAAAGGCAAGAGGTCCAGGGTCAAGACCTGATGGGAGAAATATCCAAAAAGGTCCTTGGTCTTAGGATTGCCTTGTCAGAGTGTGCTGACTAGGATAAAGGTACCTCTCCTTACTNGTGTGAGCCTTAGCCTCCATGGCTAAGTGGTGTGGCTTGTGAGAGGGCTGACTTGCCCAAGCTCTAGCTCTATATGTACTCCATCATTTTGAGTGATTGAACAACCATTCTTCAGCACAAGTGATGCCCTTCCAATCACACATGCTCGCTGCTCCAAGGCTCCCTCTCTCCTCAAGTTCCAACATTCTTTGGCTCCAGAGCTGAGAGAGACGTACTCAGCTTCTGTACTCGAGGTGGCCACGACCACCTGCCGCTTGCTACACCAGCTGATGGCACCTCCATTCATGAGAAATACATGTCTAGAGATGGACTTGCGGGTCTCAGGATTTGAAGCCCAATCTGCATCTGTATAGCCGATGATGTTGTCGTCATTGCCGTTGTAGGTGATATCAACGTTGATGGTTCGAGCAAGGTAGCGGAAGATCCGCTTCACTGCCTTTTGGTGCTCCTATCCGAGATTAGCCATGTACTGGCTCACAGCGCTCACAGCCTGTGCAAAGTCCGGCCTGGTTACCACCATCAGGTACATAAGACTGCCGACGGTGCTTTGTTACTTCTGTCGCTTGGCTGTATCTGCTTCTCCACTGGAGCTGACAAGGTACTGCCGCGTCTCCAGCGGTGTGCCGATGGGTTTGGCCTGTGCCATGCCGAACCGCTCCAAGACATCCTTGATGTAGTGACTGTACTGCAGCGAGAGAGAGCGTGATTTGCGGTAATGGGTGATCTGGATACCGAGGTATGATGTCTCCCCGAGATCAGATATCTAGACGTGCTCCCGCATGGCCTCCTTGAACTCCTGTAGTGCAGACATGCTGTTGGAAAGGAGGAGCATGTCATCCACATAGACAATGATGATGAGGATCTCATGCTTATGTTGCTAGCGATACACGCTGTAGTCACACTCGCTGCGCTCAAACCCCATGCACTGCAACGACACATCCAACTTCTTGTTCGAAGCACGCGACACTTGCTTGAGGCCGTACAGCGACTTCTGCAACTTGCAAACCAGGTGCTCCTGGCCATCCATGACGAATTTTCCGGATGCTCCATGTAAATCTCCTCCTCCAAGTCACCATTCAAGAATGCCGTCTTGATATCCATGTCGTGAACCTCAAAGTCCTTTGCTGCTGCATAAGAGACGAGCGTGCGCACAGAGGCAAAATTTGCAACAGGGACAAAAATTTCCGTGTAGTCAATGCCCTCCTGTTGCGAGTAGCCCTTGGCGACCAGCCTCGCCTTGTACTTTTCCAGGTTACCATCTGCTCCCCGCTTCTTCTTCAAGACCCACTTGTAGTTGATCACCTTACGTCCAGGTGGACGCTCAATCAGCTTCCACGTGCCGTTGTCCAGCTGCGACTCTATCTCCTGCTGCACGGATTGTGTCCAATCTGCTGCATCCGGTGTAGCCATGGGCTCTTGTATGACGTTGGCTCATTTGAATGTGCTGTAATTGTAACGTTCATCTGTTCTGGTTTCTACAGCATCTTGAAATGGCCGCGCTCACCAGGCTTGTAACGCACCCTAAGAGGGTACCTACGACCTGATGCTGGAGCGTTAGCGGGCGGTGCACGCTGTGTTACTGGCACAACTGCTACGGCTGGTGGTGCTACATCTCCCTCCTCTGCTTCTGCCATTAAGACTGATGTATGTACTGCTTCAGACATGGGAGAATAGAGTGATTCTCCCACTGTCACAGTAGAGGAAGGATGAGGAGAGACTAGGTCAGGAAGGCTTTTTGCTCCCATTCTCTCGAGAGCTGCTAGTTCTGCTACCTCTTTGCACACAATGTTGGTGCCGATGAAATTGCTCTCGTTGAAGATAACATCCTTGGAGATGATGACGTGGCATGTATCCCTCTCGTAGAGGCGATAGGCCTTGCTTGCCACGTTGTAGCCAATCATCAGCATCTGCACACTCTTTGCGTCCCATTTCTGCCGCTTCTCCTTGGGCACGTGCATGTGCGCCAAGCTACCAAATGCTCCGAGATGACCCTCGTTCGGTTTCTTGCCGAACCACGCCTCATGCAACGTCGTCTGCTCGAGCGCCTTAGTTGGACTACGGTTCTTGATGTAGACCGTAGTGCTCACGGCTACATCCCTGAATGCGTAGGTCAGCCAAGCCGCGTGTAGCATGGAGCGTGCCGACTCCACAATAATACGGTTGGCGCGTTCTGCTACACCATTGTGCTGCCGTGAGCATGGTGCGGTATGCTACGCCTTGATGCCAGCTTCCGCGAGGTCGTCTTGGAACTCCTTGCCAAGGTACTCTCCAACCGCGATCGCTGCGCAACGCCTTGATCTTCTTGCTAGTCGAGTTCTCCACCATTGCCTTGAACTCCTTGAACATGTCAAAGCACTTGTCCTTGGAAGGAAGGATGTACACAGTAGTGTAACGGCTGAGATCATCAATGAAGGCCAAGAAATACCGAGAGCCTCTAGAGCTCTTGGTCTGCATCTATCTGCACAAGTCCGTGTGGACCAGCTCTAGCACCTCCTTTGCACGCTCCCCTACTCCAGAGAACGCCTCCCGTTGCTGCTTCCCTTCCAAACAGCCGATGCACAACTGCTGCTCAAAGGTAGAGATGGTAGGCAGGTCGCGCACCATCTGTTTTGCTTGAAGCTGCTAGAAGGCACACATGCCGATAAGGCCGTAGCGCGCATGCCAGATCTCGCCATCTGTTGCCTGCACCACTGCTACAAGACTCTACTCACGCAGGATCTTGGCCGCCCCAAGCAGGCGGTACATGTCATCCTCCTTCACCGACCTGGCCAACTCCTCTCTTGTATCCTTGTCGAGGATGTAGCCATAGTCATCATCGAAGACGACACGCAGTCCTGTGTTTGTAAGAGAGGAGACTAAGAGGAGGTTGAATGCAGCATCAGGTACGTACAGTACGCCATGGAACACTCCCACTTCAATGCCACGTGGAGTCTCCAACCACATCTCCACAATCCCAATCCCCTCAGCATACACCACCCGATCATCACCCATAGCGATAGGACGGGGAGGAATGGATAGCAGCTGTGTAAATCGCTCCTTGTGATGTGTGATGCTCTTGGTACATCCCGAGTCCTTGTACCATGCGAGATCCGCCTTCTCCACCTGCGACATGTCAGACTTTGCCATGAAAAGATGGTCGCGCACCTCCTTGGCCACATTCATGTTGCCAAAGAGGCGCACACCAGCCTGGTTTTGCTGCTGCTACTGCTGTTGCTGACGCTGCTGTGATTGCTGCTGCTGCTGCTGCTGCTTTTGCCACTGCTGCTGTGATGACTACTACTGCTGCTGCTCCTTGTGGTCCCTCTTGAGCTTGAAACACTGCTTTTTGTAGTGTCCCTCTTTTTGCCAGTAGTGGTATTTGCCTTTCTTTCTGCCTTTCTACTGCCCAAATTGCTGCTGCTACTGGTGGTTGCGTGAGCTCTTGGCCACAAAAGCTTCTTCACTGCTGCCGCCGCCATTGTGCTTTCCCGTATTGCAACGCAATTCCACCTGCACCAGGTGTGTGGAGATGAAGTCCAGGTCGAGAGTTGGCTGGCACTGGAGCGTCTCTCGCGCCGTGTCGTAGCTGGTTAGGAGTCCTCTCAGCAAGAGGAGGATGAAGTGCGTCTCTTCCACAGGGTTGCCGGCCGCTCTCAACTGCTTCGCCAACTCCTTCCCCCTGTCCAGATACGCCTCCATCCTTTCACCACCCTATATTTTCAGCGCCATCATCTTTTCCTCCAAAACCATGAGGAATAAAGGATTCTTCCTCTCATTCTTCTTGCACAATGTGTCCCACCTCTCCTTTGCAGTAGCCTTATCACTCACGTACTAAAGATGCGGGTTCGAGATGGTGTTAAAAAGCAACCTGTAGGCCTGTCTGTCCTTTTTCTTCCACTCCTCAAACGCCGCTGGTACATCTGCAGAAGAACTCGCATCAGCTGCATCCTTTTGCGGCGTCTTCCCCGCTACTACCTGGGCTGCGGTGATGCCTTTTGCCTGTGGAACTGGAGCCTGCTCCTCGCCGCTCACCACCTCCCACAAGCCCCTCTCCTCCAAAAGGAGGCCGTTACGGATCTTCCAAAACGTGAAGTTGGCGGGTCCCTCCAGACTCTCCAAAGGCTGGGCTGCTAACACAACGCCAGTTGCTGCCATTTTGAGCCTTGGTGATGCTGAGCGCTACCCTTGGATGGCGGCGCTACCCCTGCTTCTGCTGAGACTTCTGCCAAAAATCTATCTGCGAGAAAATGGATAGTAGATACCAGCAAACTAGGAATTTTGAAAAACCAACCCCATCACTGGAAAATTCAGCTCAAAGCCTTTCAGATCAACCCATCAAAGAGGATCATCAACAGGGGATTTTAAGAGAGATGTCCTCTTGAAAGCAGGGTATGCTTCTGCTCCTACTCCAACTCAGACCAGCCAGCTTGTAAACATCGTTTCTCCCAAATAAATCAATGGATTGCAAATATTATTGCACCAATAGAAAGTTTAGGAAAAATACTAGAATTTGCATGTGCCACGTTTTCAATTTGACATAGAAACAAGAGAGTTATGGTCATCACAAGGCGAAAGTCTTACTCATAGAGAAGAGTGTAGCCTTTGCCGACCTCGTTTTGAGCATAACAATCCGACTGTTGGATCTTGGCGATCTTGCGCTCATTGGAATGTTTGTCTCTTGAACTTGACGATCAAGTGAACGATCATCAAATCTGGTGAAGGTTTTATACCAAACTGTCACTCTCAAAGTGATGGCCTGTGCTGGCTGAAAGTGGGAAAACGTGGCTTTGATACCAAATGTTGGATCTGGAGGAGAGAGGGAGCCTTGGAGCAGCGAGCATGTGTGATTGGAAAGGCATCACTTGTACTGAAGAATGGTTGTTGAATTACCCAAAATGATGGAATACGTATAGAGCTAGGGCTTGGGCAAGTCGGCCCTCTCACAAGCCACACCACTTAGCCATGGAGGCTAAGGCTCACACACTAGAGTCCAGCATCTCACACAAGGAGGGAAATCAGCCTAGCAATCAGGCTGACCACTCACAAACAACCTAGAGAGCTAGAGAATGCTCTCATGGCACACTCGTAGTGGTCACATAACCCACAAATCCATGGAGAATCGCCATGTGTCCATGGCTAGCACACAAGGATCTCACCTCACCTAAAAAGTAAGGAGAGGTACCTTTATCCTGGTGAGCATACTTTGACAAGGCAATCCCAAGACCAAGGACCTTTTTGGATATTTCTTCCATCAGGTCTTGACCCTGGACCTCTTGCCTTTTTCTTTTCTCAGGCTAAGGCATGGAGCCATCACCCATGGCCACCCAGACATCGGCGGTCCATGACCCCCGAAACTTTGAAATTTCATATATCCCAATCTGACCGTTGGATCAGCCTCAAACTTCGACCGATGACATTTTGCTACCTGATCTATCCAATTGTGAAGTCGGTTTGATGATCGTAGCAGACATCTGGTATTTTTGTGGAACTTGCTCCTGTGGACCTGAAACTAAGACTGATGTCTCCTTTTCCAACAGGACAGGGCTCCCAAGAAGGAAGACAAAGATCATGGAAGTAGAAACGAGGGTAAAAGAAAGGATACGAAGGAGTTGATAAACACGAAGGCTAAGATTAAGGGTGAAACCAAGCCTAGAACCACGATTCCTAGAAGAAAACTGGACTCCCAAGCGGGGTCCATGCCCTCTGTTGACCTGATATGCTCCTTGTCCATGGCTCATATTTGGACAGGTACAGGATGGATTAGGTATGCATTGCTCCCTTGTAGTAAGTCCTCAAAGTCTGGTCCTGATAGACAAGACATACGCCGCTCCTTTGGAGCAATTCCCCTTGGTCTAATCTGGATAGTATGGCCAACAAATACTACCTAGGACAACTCCTTGTCGCTTAGAAGTGTTACATTCTGTGTATGCCCCTGGTCCAATCAGCTGAAAATTTAGACGGGATATGCACTGTGCTTGTAGCGCAAGTCCCCTAGCGACATGCAAGAGAGGCTAAGAGAGACAAGGCATGCACTACTCATCCTTGTGGAGTAAGTCCCCTTGGTCTTCTCTTGGTAGTGTACCTGGTGCATGCTTCTTAGGACAACTTCCTACAGCCTAGTGAGTGAAGGCACCGTCTTGCAAGCGAGAGGTCCGGGGTCGAATCCTCCCACGACCAAATTTTCTTTGTGACTATAAAGGGCCAAGGAAGCTTCCTAGAAGCCTGTAAGGTCCAAGGTGGATCAAGCGCCACTTGGCGGTCACAGAGGGTGCCATGTCATCAAAGCTGATGACACTGTCTAGGGTAGCCTTGGGGGGAGGTCCCTCCAAGGAGCCACTGGGAGCACTGACCAAAGGCTATATAAGGCCGGTCATTTGCATGTGAATATATCATCTCTTACTCTTGAGACTTGGGAGAAAACTAATCCCTTGTTGGCCACCAAGAAAGAGGGTAAANAGGGCCAAGGAAGCTTCCTAGAAGCCTGTAAGGTCCAAGGTGGATCAAGCGCCACTTGGCGGTCACAGAGGGTGCCATGTCATCAAAGCTGATGACACTGTCTAGGGTAGCCTTGGGGGGAGGTCCCTCCAAGGAGCCACTGGGAGCACTGACCAAAGGCTATATAAGGCCGGTCATTTGCATGTGAATATATCATCTCTTACTCTTGAGACTTGGGAGAAAACTAATCCCTTGTTGGCCACCAAGAAAGAGGGTAAATAACAAGTGCAAGTGCACACTTTGGTGTGTAACATTGTCAGTTGGGTGAGAGTTTGGAACACTCTCTGGCCACGGTTGGGACAAGCTAAGTGAACCATTCAGTGTGGAAAAACCACTCCGTGGGTGATCTCTACCTTGGTTGAAATACCAAGGGCAGTCGGCAGTTTGCCTGTCGGCGCCGTTTACTCTAGACTGTGGCCAAGTGCGGAGTGACAAAGGGTTATGGGCCCACACTGATTGGGAAACTTGGTTCTTTGAACCATCGCTCAGTTCACGTGATAGGTACCTCCGCAGCAGACAAGACACCACTACTCCATCTGCTTCATCGTCGGTCCACTTGGACCAAGGTGCGGATTTTGAGAGACCGGACGCAGGTTGGACCCGTGGTCTACTTTTGCTCTCCATGGACAAGGAACGAGGATACGCTCTCCCATTGTTGGTATGACCCTTGAGTCCTAAGCGGGTTACGCTCTGCCCTTGTAGGTACGACCCCGTGTCTGTGGGAGCACTTCCTCCACTATAGCTAGGAGACCATTGGCTGGAGGGATATACAATGGACTGCACCTTGAAAATCTGTAGCAGTCATCAGCCTCATCAGCCTACATCGGCCTCAACGAAGCAGAACTGCAGAGACTAAGTGAGCATCCTTGACCACACCACAATCATGTCGGGGGATCAAGAGATCGTTCCAGTCACCTCACGGCCCGCCGAGTTGGGTGCTGCCAACGCCATTGCACGCTTCGATGGAAAAGCCTTCACCACGTGGAAATGGTAGTTTGAGGTGCTGATGCGCGTTCGCGGGTAGCTCAACATGCTCAAAGGGACGGAGGTAGCACCAGAGGATGAGGCAAGCGCGGAATACGCAGAGTGGCAAGAACGGAATGACATCGCTTTCGCACTCATCGTCACGTCCATAAGCCCCTCCCTAATCTTTCACATTGAGAGGTGCACGACGGCAGCTAAGGCTTATAGCAATCTGACAAACGTGTACCAATCAACTTCCATTGCCAATCGACTCTTCATCCTGTAGCGCCTCATTGGGCTGCGGGTGGGCGAATGGAAGTCCATCTCGGACTTCCTCCAGTAGTTTGAAGGACTGCTTCAAGAAGCCCGCGCCATGTACTAGCAGCTCGACGAACAGATGTAGGCCATGATTCTCCTCATGACGTTGCCGTCAAGCTATAGCCCCATGATCACCACCTTAGGTGGTTGGGAGGAGTCGGAGTTCACGTACCCTGGTGTCTCCGAGTTTCTCCAGAACGAGGCCATGCGCCGCAACAACGGCTGATCAACAACGCGGCGTACGCGAGTGGCTCGAGAGGCACCTATTCCCATGGCAACAGCAGAGGCAGTGGCGGCGGGAAGAGCGGCAAGAAGAAGGGCAAATGCCACAACTGTGGCAAGGCGGGGGATTTAGCGCAGGAGTGTCATGCACCAAAGAAGGAAGGAGGCGGTGGTGGAAGCAGCAATGTGAGTAAGAAGTTGGACTCAAAGTCCACGAGCATGATGGCCGAGAGCAAGGCCCCCCCAAGGGCTCTGCGCTGCTGCGGTCGGGAGCCTTCGGGCTCGACAGTGACACAGACTATCACACCTCTCACGAGGCATGTGGCTTTTCGTCCCTCACACCGTCAACGGCCAAGTTCCGATGCGCAAACGGCGGCATCAAGTACGCGGCTGGTGAGGGAGAGAAGGTCGTGCACACGCAGCTCAACGGAGCCGGCAAGGAGTTACGGTTGCCGAACGTCGTCTACATGCCAACTTTTGCCGCGTACCTCCTCTCCTTCTCGCGGATTACGGATCACGCAATGACGGTGGTCTTCACACAGAAGGAAGCCGTCATCCTCAAGAACGAGGACGTGACAATTACCTACGCTGCGTTAGACTTTATCGCCAAGGTGCCACGAACGGATGGGCTCTATGTTGTGCAAGTTAAGTGCGCAAAAGGGCACACTGGGGCGGTAGAGACAAGAGCGGAAGCAACACCATCGCCGAACGCCAAGACACCATCCATTCCGCCTGCTTTGGCGGCTAAAGATGCGAGAGCAGCAACTCCAAAGCTGTGGAACAGACGCCTTGGGCACGTGACCGACAGCACCCTACAGGTCATGCTGGAGCAAAAGCTTGTACGCGGGATAGAAGGGTGAAAGCTGAAGGGTGGATGCAACACTGGGTGTGAGGCTTGCCTGCAAAGCAAGACAAAGCGGAAACGCTTCTCCAAAAACGGTCGTAGAACAGAGGGTATACTCGCCCTCATCCACAACGACGTGTGTGGTCGGAAGATGTGGGTGTACTTCCTCAAAACCAAGGGAGAGGTGCTGGATCGCCTGCAAGAGTTTGTCGCCATGGTGGAGCGATAAACTGGGCGGAAGGTCTTGGTCCTGCGGAGCCACAATGGCGGAGAGTACGAGCGGTGCAAGCCGTGGCTTTGGGCACACGGCATTGTCCACACATCTACTACCCCCTACACACTGCAAAGCAACGGCGTGGCCAAGCGCATGAACCAGGCCATTCTGGCCATGACACAAAGTATGTTGTTTGACTCAAAACTCCCTTCTCGCTTCCGGGCGGAAGCAGCGCGCAATGCATGCTACCTCATCAACCTCATGCCTGCTGCAGCACTCCGCAGCAAGGGGACAAAAGAGGAGTAAAGTGCAGATCGCATGACGCCACAGGAGGCGTGGTCGCGAAGGTTGCCGGATGCCTCTTACCTAAAGGCATTCGGCTGCACGGCTTGGACCAAAATCCAGGACGCGCAAGGAGCGGGGAAGTTGGATGCACGTGAGCGCAAGTGCGTGATGATCGGCTATGAGGTCGCACATAAGACGTATAGGTTGTGGGACCAGGCAGCAGGGACAGTGATCACCTCGAGAGATGTGACCTTCCAAGAAGAGTCACACGGTAAGGAAGAACTAGAAGATCCAAAGAACTCTCCAAAACAAGGAGAGTGGATCGTGCTGTTGGAAGCGGGTCACACACCCCCACCTAACTGGCGTGGGACGCCAATGGCCGTACATAGTGAGGCTGCCAATTCAGGGAGAGCGTCCGCTCAGGCTGAAGCGGAGTTGACATCCGACGCCACGTTGGAGGCATCCGAGGCCTCCTCGAATGCCAGTGGCTCTATCCTCCCAGCGATCCCTCCTAGGGAAGCATAGTAGCAGCAGTAGCACAAGCAGCCAGAATGAGCACCACTGTAGCGTAGTGAGCGCCAAGCAAAGCCTACAAAGCAGTACGATGAAGGGAAGGCCGAGTGGATTGGCCTGAGCTGGTCGTGCCTTGCGCAGGGAGAGTCGGCTACCATCGCCGACGCTCTCTCTCGGTCAGATGCCGCTAAGAATAAGGAGGCGATGGAGAGCGAGCTCACCTCCATCAAAGAGAACAGAATGTGGGAGCTGGTGAATAGAGCACCAAACGCATACGTGGTGGGCGTGAAGTGGGTCTTACGCATCAAACGCAAGCAAGACAACAGTATCGACAAGTACAAGACAAGGATCATCGCAAATGGGTTCTCGTAAAGAGCAGGGTCTGAGTCAACGATACCTACTCTCCTGTCGCATCTTTGCCCTCCATCCCCACCTTGCTGGCTGTGGCTGCGGCACGCACCATGGAAATCCACCAGATGGACGTCAAGACCGCCTTCCTCTACGGGAAGCTTGACAAGGAGATACTTATGGAGGTGCCCTAGGGTGTCAAGGCAAAACCCGGGCAGGTGTATCGCCTCATCAAGGCGCTCTACGGGCTGAAATAGGCTCCAAGGATCTGGTACAAGGAGATGGAGAGCTTCATGGCTGGCCTAGGCTTCTCGCACTGCCACAACGACCCTCGCGTGTATGTGCGTGCGGATGACCAGGGGCTGTTGCTGGTAGCGCTGTACGTGGATGACCTGATTCTGGCATCCACCTCCATGAAGGCCCTCGAGGCCCTCAAGGAGAAGCTGTATGGGCAATTTCAGATGAAGGACATGGGCGAGCTCGAGTACAACTTGGGCATTGCTATACATCGCAACCAAGCTGCAGGCACCATCGAGCTCAATCAGACAAAGTACATCTTAGAGGTGCTTCGGCGCTATGGCATGGAAGAAACAAAACCCCTCAGCACTCCTCTCCCCACGAAATGCAATCTCACCTCTTCCCACTCCCCCAGCACGGAAGCCGAGCGCCGCGAAATTAAGGATGTGCCATACCAGTCTGCGGTGGATAGCATCATGTATGCCATGATTGACACACGGCCGGATATCTCCTTTGCTGTGGGGCTAGTCAGTTGGTTTGTGGCCAACCCTGGGCCACTCCACTGGCAGGCCGTGAACCGCATTTTGCGCTATCTCAACAAGACACAGCACATGGGGCTGCAAAGCGGCGGCCTTCAAGGAACAGACCCTTTGCGCCTCAACTGCTACACCGACGTAGATTTTGGAGGCAACGTGGATGATATGAAGTCCACCTTGGTCTTTGTGTGCCTTGTAAACGGGGGCGCAGTGTCGTGGACCAGCCGCAAGCAAGACTGTCTCTCCATCTCAACTGTAGAAGCTAAGTACGTGGCGCTGTTTGAGGTGTACAAGGAGAAGCAGTGGTTACGCAGCTTGCTCGCTGTGAACACGCACCACAAAAGGAAGCCACGGTCATCCACGTCGACAACCAGAGCGCGATGGACATCGCGTTCAAGGACACCCTCTCTAGGCGGACCAAGTACATCGACATCTGCTATCACTATACGCGCAACCTCCTTGCCAAGGGAGTGGTGGATCTGCAGTACATCGCGACCAAGCAGATGCTTGCAGACTTCCTGACGAAGCCGCTAGACAGTGACCCGCACATGGCAGGAACACGGGGCATCGGGATGGTAGGCGCAGCAGACGAGGGCTAAACGAGCGGCCTACTTCACAGGTGGCGGACATTGCTGGGCCCATGGCCGTAGCAAGAATCTAGCCGCAAATGGACGCAAGTGCAAAGGAGAGTTTGTTATATTCTGTGTATGCCCTTGGTCCTATCAGTTAAAGATTTGGACTAGGTATGCACTGTGCTTGTAGCGCAAGTCCCCTAGTGACATGCAAGAGAGGGTGAGAGAGACAAGGCATGCACTTTTCATCCTTGTGGAGTAAGTCCCCTTGGTCTACTCTTGGTACTGTACCTGGTGCATGGTCCTTAGGACAATTTCCTACAGCCTAGTGGATGAAGGCGCCTTCTTGCAAGCAAGAGGTCCGGGGTCGAATCCTCCCAGGACCAAATTTTCTTTGTGACTATAAAGGGTCAAGGAAGCTTCCTAGAAGCCTCTAAGGTCCAAGGTGGATGAAGCGCCACTTGGTGGTCACAGAGGGTGCCATGTCATCAAAGCTGATGACACTGTCTAGGGTAGCCTTGGGGGGAGGTCCCTCCAAGGAGCCACTGGGAGCACTGACCAGAGACTATACAAGGCCTGTCATTTGCATGTGAACATATGATCATCTCTTACTCTTGAGACTTGGGAGAAAACTAATCCCTTGTTGGCCACCAAGAAAGAGTGTAAAGAACAAGTGCAAGTGCAGACTTTGGTATGTAGCATTGCCAGTTGGGTGAGAGTTTGGAGCGCTCTCCGGCCACGGTTGGGACAAGCTAAGTGAACCTTTCAGTGTGGGAACACCACTCCGTAGGTCATCTCTACCTTGGTTGAAATTCCAAGGCCGGTCGACGGTTTGCTTGTCGACATCGTTTACTCTAAACCTTGGTCAAGTGCGGAGTGACAAGAAGTTCCAAAGTTTATCTTTGGAGCGAGAGGTCACTGGGTCAAATCCAAGACCAGTGACTAATTTTCTTTGTGACCAAAAGGGGGAAAAGAAGGTTCTAAGAGGTATCTTAGAACATTCCAAGGTCTTCCTGGTGGCTGGCGCCACTTCTCGGTCACAGGGAGCGCCATGTAGGCAAGGGGGATGACGCAATCCAGATTGCGTCCAAAGTGCCTTATCAAAGGAGCCACTACGCTCCTAGGCTATAGGCTGACTTTAGGACTATAAGAACCTGTGAGTTGCCTTGTCATTGAGTACAGTTCTTACCTTTGAGACTCCTCATAGAGTTGTCCACCAGAGGTAGACACTAAAGAAGCATTGGTTGGTCTCAGTCCCAGAAGTTGGCTCCTCGCACGAAAGGGACCAGGTGCTAAAGACATAGTACAAGGAAGTGATTCCTGTTAAGTGCTCAGTATGGAACCTTTGCTCTGAGGGTGATATCATCTTGGTTACAATACCAAGAGCGGCCTGCGGGAACCATTGTGTCAAAACCTGTTTTCTAGACCGTTGCCTTAGGTAGGTTGACAAAGAGTTATGGGCCCACACTTACTAGTTGTAAGGCACGCTTCTATGCACTCTCTCGCCCTCTGTGACTTGCTGCACGCATCAGCACCATCAGCTCCATCTGCTCCATCTGCTCTATCAGCTCCAACAGCGGGAGCCGGCACTTAGCAAACAAGGACAAAGGATAAACTCTCCCCTTGGAGGTACAACCCTTGGGCCCTAACCAGGATAAGCTTTGCCCTTAGAAGTACAACCCTCGGTTCGCTAGTGTGCTTTCTTCCCTATTTGCAGGCAATCAACGGCTAAAGGATAAGCGACGAGTCTGCACCTTCTAAACCGGTAGTTCACAACAGCCTACATCTGCCTACATCGGCCTGAACAAAGCAGATAAGCAGAGAAGCAGAGAAGTAGAGAAGTAGTATGACGACACCCGCGACGCTCACTCTCGAGAAAGTCAATGGTGGGATGTCAAAGTTCACAGGGTATGGTTTTTCCCTGTGGAGATGGTAATTTGATATTGCCATGAGGGTGTGTGGCTACTCGAAGATGTTCCTTGGAGAAGGGGTTGAACCTTCAAAACCAGATCCTGGATATGAAGCGTGGAGTGTCAAAAATGACGTGGTACTTGCGATTCTTGTGACATCACTACATGAGTCACGGCATGTCCAACTCAAAAGTATCACACATGCATCAAAGGCTTATGAGAAGCTTGCACTAGTATACCAATCAACGGCTCTCGCAAATGGCCTCTTCATCCTACAAAAGCTGATTTCCATGAGGGTGAGCGAGGGAGAGTCGATTCAAGACTTCATGTTGTAGTTTGAAGGACTACCGCAGCAAGTGACCCAAATGAACACAAAAAACGACACCAACACGTAGGCCATGATCCTCCTCATGGCGCTAGCTGAAAGCTTGGATCCTCTGATCACCGTCTTTGGCGGTTAGAAGGAGGATTTGACATGTGCGGCAGTGTGTGAGTACGTGCGCAACAAGGCCAGGCGTCGGAGCGATAGTGAGGCTAATTTTTCAGCCTATACTGTACAGTACAGTGGTCGTGGCAACAACCCCTCTCTTCAGAGCATCAGCGAAAGCGATGGCGGTGGAGGAAAAGGGAATGGTGGCAGTGGAAAGAGTTCAAAGTGTCCTGGGAAGCGCCATAACTGTGGCAAGCCTGGGCATTGGGCACGGGAGTGCAAGGCTCTCCCAAGAACAAAGATGAAGATCATGGTGGTAGATATGACGGTAGAGGCAAGGATAAGAAGGAGTTGACAAAGATGATGGCTGAGAGCATGCCGGCAACCAAGGGAGCAGCACTCCTAAAGCGTGAAACCTATGGGCTTGACTCTGGTACGAACCACCACTCTTCAAGGGAGAAGGATGGGTTCATTTGCATTGGGGAGACTGAACGTCGCTTCAGGTTTGCCAACGGCAGCCTTGTCCATGCACACGGCAAGGGAGATAAGTAGATCACCATCAATGTGAACAGTGCTGAAAAAGACTTAAAGCTGGAGAACGTCGTATACATGCCGTCTTTTTCAGTAAACCTCCTGTTAGTATCCAAGTTTACAGACCACGACATGACGGTCGTCTTCACAGAGGAGGACGCCGTGATTGTCAAGAACAAGGACATCAAGATCTCCCATCCCAAGGAGAGTCTTGTCACACAGGTCCCAAGAGTTGATCGGCTGTACGTGCTACTGACTAAACCCCTTGAAACTACAAGTGAGGGACATGCAAGGGTTGTAGGGCCCAAGTCTCCAAAGCTTGATCTTGCACCACAAGCCGTCACCATGGCGGCATAGGTGGTTTGGCCACGTGGCCGAGAGCACATCATTGCTTTGGGGGGTATAAGGCGTGGTGGTCTGGTGGTTGATGCCGTGTTAGCTGAACCAGCCTTTGCACACCTCGTACTCACCACCGTTGTCTGTGTGCACTGCCTTGACCTTCTTGCTTATCTTCCGCTCTACCATTGCGACAAAATCTTGCAGCTTCTCTTTGACCTCTCCCTTTGTCTTGAGGAAGTAGATCCACATCTTGCGACTGTGGTCATCGATGAAGGTCAAGAAATACTTGCTGCCGCCATTTGAAGGGGTGGGGAATGGTCCGCACACATCAGAGTGAATCAGGTCCAAGATTGCTGCCGCATGTTACCCATTACGCTCAAAGGGCTTTCTTTTTGCCTTGCCTTGTAGGCATGGCTCACACAACTTTTTGCACTTTCCCTCATCCTTGGCCTTCTATCCCTCCATCCCATGAACCAATTCGTGCTGCTACATAGCTTGCAGTGTGCTTTCGGCCACATGGCCAAACCGCCTATGCCGCCATAGTGGCGGCTTGTGGTGGAAGATCAGGCTTTGGAGACTTGGGGTCTTCAACCACCGCATGTCCCTCTCTTGTAGTTTCAAGGGATTTCGTCTACAACACGTAGAGCCCATCAACTCTTAAGACCTGTGCAACAAGACTCTCCTTGGGATAGGAGATCTTTATGTCCTTGTTCTTGACAATCACGGCCTCCTCCTCCATGAAGACGACCGTCATGTCGTGGTCCATGATTTTGGACACTGACAAGAGGTTTGCCGCAAAAGATGGCATGTAAACGACGTTCTCCAGCTTCAAGTCTTTTTCAGTTTCATTCACGTTGATGCCGATTAATTTATCTCTTGCCTTGCGCATGGACAAGGCTGCCGTTGGCACACTTGAAGCGACGTTCAGTGTCCCCAATGGAGAGGAACCCATCCTTTTCCCTCAAAGAGTGGTGATTCGTGCCAGAGTCAAGCCCGTAAGTTCTACGCTTGAGCAGCGCCGCTCCCTTGGTTGCCGCCACGCTCTCAGCCATCATGTTTGTCAACTCCTTCTTGATCTTTTCTTTGCCCTCATTTCTACAACCATGATCTCCATCTTCTTTCTTGGGAGCCCTGCACTCCCATGCCCAATGTCTAGGCTTGCCATAGTTATGGCACTTCCTAGGACGCATTGAACTCTTTCTACCACCACCATTACCTTTTCCTCAACCGGCACTGCTTTTGCTGCTACTCTGACGAGAAGAGGAGTTCTTGTCACGACCATCGTACTGTACAACATAGGCTAAAATGTTAGCCTCACTACCACTAGAACGCATGACTCCATTGTGCACGTACTCAGATGCTGCCTCATACGTCAAAACATCCTCCTTCCAACTACCAAAGACGGTGATTAGAGGACCCCAGCTTTAGGTAGCGCCATTAGGATGATCATGGCCTGCATGTTGGTGTCCATTTCCTAGTATATTTTGGTCACTTGCTGCGGCAGTCTTTGAAACTACAAGAGGAAGTCCGGAATCGACTCTCCCTTGCTCACTCTTATCAAAATCAGCTTTTGAAGGATGAAGAGGCGATTTACAAGAGCCATTGATTTGTGTACACGTGCAAGCTTCTCATAAGCCTTTGATGCATGTGTGATACCTTGGAGGTGGACATGTCGTGACTCATGCACTGATGTCACAAGAATTGCAAGCGCCATGTGATTTTTTACATTTCATGCTTCATATCCAGTATCTGTCTTTAGAGGTTCAACCTCTTCTCCAAGGAAAATCATCAAGTAGCCATGCACCCTCATGATAATCTCAAATTTCCATCTCCACAAGGAAAAACCAAACCCTGTGAACTTTGACATCCCACCATTGACCTGCTCGAGAGTGAGCGTTGTGGGTGTCGTCATACTACTTCTCTACTTCTCTGCTTCTCTGCTTGGTTGAGACCGATGTAGGCTGATATAGGCTGTTGTGTCCTACCGGTTTAGAACGTGCAGATCTGTCGCTTACCCCTTAGCCATTAATCACCTGCAAACAGAGAAGAATGCACACTAGCGAGCCCATGGTTGTGTCCCCAAGGGCACAGCTTATCCTGGTTAGGGCCTAAAGGGTGTACCTCCAAAGGTAGAGCTTATCCTTGGCCCTTGTTTGCTAAGTGCCAGCACCCGCCGTTGGAGCTAGTGGAGCAGATGGAGTGGATAGAGCTGATGGAGCTGATGTGTCCTACAAGACAGAGAGAGCGAGAGAGTGCACAAAAGCATGCTTTACAACTAGTCAGTGTGGACTCATAATCCTTTGTTAACCTGCCGAAGGTGACGGTCTAGAAAACGGATTCTGACACAATGGTTCCCGTCGACCGCTCTTGGTATTACAATGAAAAGATGATATCACCCTCAGAGCCAAGGTTCCACACTGAGCAGTTCATAAGAATCACTTCCTTGCAATGTGTCCTTAGCACCTGGTCACTTTCGCGTGATGAGCGAACTCCTGGGGCTCAGACCAACCAATGTCTCTTTAGTGTCTGCCTCTGGTGGACAACTCTGTGAGGAGTCTGAAAGGTAAGAAGTGTACAGAATGACAGGCAACTCATAGGTTCTTATATTCCTAGAGCCAACCTCTAGCTTAGGCGCGTAGTGGCTCTTTGGATGAGCCACTTTGGGGGCAATCTGGATTGCGTTATCCCCCTGTTCACATGGCGCTCCCTGTAACCGCCAAGTGGTAACAGCCACCAAGAAGGACTTTGGAATGTTCTAAGATGTCTCTTAGAACCTTCATGTGCCCCTTTTGGTCACAAAGAATATTAGTCACGGGGCTGGGATTTGACCCAGTGACCTCTCGCTCTTGAGACTAACTCTAGAATGTTTAAGCCACAAGGAGTTGTCCTAGGTAGTATTTGCCGGTTATACTATCCCGATTAGACCAAGGGGACTTGCTCCAAAGGAACAGTACATACCTTGTCTATCTGGACCAAACTTAGGGGACTTACTCCAAGGGAGCAGTACATGCCTAGTCCGTCGTGTACCTATCCAAGTTTCAGCCATGGACAAGGAGCACATCAAGTCAACTTTAAGATGTGGATCTACTTCCTCAAGGTAAAGGGAGAGGTCAAGGAGAAGTTTCAAGAGTTTTTTGCAATGGTGGAGCGGCAGACAAGTAAGAATATCAAGGCATTACGTAAGGAGAATGGTGGTGAGTAGGATGCGTGCAAAAGCTAGCTGAGCCAACACGATATCAACCACCAAACCACCATGCCTTACAACCCTCTGAGTGATCGCATTGCCCAGGGGATGAAGTAGACTATCCTCCTCATGACACAAAGCATGCCCTTCGACGCCAAACTCCCACCTCGCTTCTAAGCTAAAGCTGCACGAACTGCTTGTTACCTTGTGAATCTCACTACTACAGCAACGCTTGGAAGGCGTGGTAAGAAGCAGCAAGAGAAACAACTCAGGACGCCACAAGAGGCTTGGTCAAGGAAGAATCCCGATCCCTTATACGTAAGGGTCTTTGGCTGTATTACCTAGGAAAAGGTCCAAGCAAGAAAAAGAAGTGGCAAGTTGGATGTACGCCCTCTGCCCAAGTACGATGCTCGGACTCAGCTGGTCACATTTGGTTCAAGGAGAGCCCGTGATCGTAAGGGAGGTTATAAACATGCCAAATGGGGCCAAGTTGAAGGAGGAAATGGATAGCAAACTCGTATCCATATAAGAGAATAAAATGTGGGTCCTCGTAGATTGGCCCCCAAATGGGCTCTTGGTAAGGTCAATGTGGGTACTCCAAAAAACGTTCAAGCACGATGGTACTATTGACAAGTACAAGGCAAGAGTTGTAGCGAAGGGGCTTTCCCACTGTGCACGCTCATAGTACAAGGAGATCTTCACGCCTATGGTCACCTTTGCCTCCATCAGATTCATGTTGGACACCGCTGTACGAAAAGATCTGGAGGTCCACTTCATGGATCTTAAGACAGCTTTCCTCTAGAAGTGCTAGTGGAAGCGGTCGAGGGAGTGAAAGCTCTGGAGGGCAATGTTTGTAAACTAGTCAAAGCACTTTATGGGCTAAAACGGGCCACATGGATGTCGTACAAGGAGATGGATGACTTCATGGCCCGGCTCACCATCATGCACTGCGAGAATGATCCTAGTGTCTATGTTGATATTGGTTGCACTGTACGTTGATGACATGATCACCAGCTATTCAAGAAGCTGAAGACAGATATTACCAACAGGTTTAACATGAAGGACATGGGCTGACTCGCATCCACCTCGCGATAGACGTCCATCATAATCAAGCAGCAGGCACCATCAAGCTCAATCACACCAAGTACGCCAGGGAGATCCTCAAGTGCAACAACAGGGAGGACTGCAAGCCCATGAGCACACCCATGACAACAGACATCAAGCTCTCCTCCACTATGAGCCTCAACATAGAAGCATAACGTCGTGAGATGGAGAATATTCCCTATAAGTTTGCTGTTAGCAGCCTCATGTTTGCCATGGTAGGCACACACCATGACATTTGCCATACTGTTGGACAAGTGAGCAGGTTTTTGGCCAATCTAGACCACAGCACTTGCAAGCAGTCAAGCACATTATGCGCTGTCTATAGAAGACACCATACATGGAACTCCAGTTCAAAGGCCAAGACGGATTATACCCGCTATGGCGGATGTGCTACACAGACGACGACTTTGGACAAAGAATCAATGACAGAATGTCCATCTAGGACTTTGTGTGCCTCTTGAACAATGGTACAGTATTTTGGACAAGCATAAAGCAAGAATGTGTCTCCCTCTCTACCGCAGAGGGAGAGTCCATTGCTATGTTAGAAGCGTGCAAGGAGACATAGTGGAGTGTAGTTTGCTTGCCGAGATGAAAATTCCACAAACGATAGTTACGGAGTTCTGCATCGACAACAAGAGTGTTGAAAAAGGGGCCATCTGGCTCAATTTCAAGTCCAGAGGAGCAAGTTCTAAGAATCTACCAGATGCCTACTGCGATTGTCAATCCGTCTTCTCCATTGGAAAGACCATGTGGAAAGTTTTCTACGGCCTAAGTTTCAGGCCAATTCAAAAGGCGGATTGGGAGATATGAATCTTTTAAGTTTCCAGGGTCATTGACCGCCAGTGTCTGGGTGACCATGGGCGATGGCTCCATGCCTCAGCCTTAGAAAAGGTAAAGGACAATAGGTCGAGGGTCAAGACCTGATGGAAAAAACATCCAAAAAGGGTCCTAGATTCTTCGGTTGCCTTGTCAGAGTGTACTGACTACAAAAAACATACCTCTCCTTACTTTTAGGTGAGGTGAGATCCTTGTGTGCTAGGCCTGGACACATGGCAATTCGCCATGGGATTGTGTGTTATGTGACCACTACGAGTGTGCCATGAGAGCATTTTCTACCTCTTTAGGTCATGTGTGAGTGGTCAGACTGATTGCTAGGTAGATTTCCTCTCTTGTGTGAGAATATGGACTATAGTGTGTTAGCCTTAGCCTCCATGGCTAAGTGGTGTCGCTTGTGAGAGGGCTTACTTGCCTATATGCACTCCATCATAATGAGTGATTCAACTGTCATTCCGCACTTGGCCACGGTCTAGAGTAAAGTTGCCGACAGGCAAACCGCCGACCGCCCTTGGAATTTCAACCAAGGTAGAGATCACCCACGGAGTTGTGTTTCCACATTGAAAGGTTCACTTAGCTTGTCCAAATCGTGGCCGCACAGTGTTCCAAACTCTCACCCAACTGGGAATGCTACACACCAAAGTGTGCACTTGCTTGTTCTTTACCTTCTTTCTTGGTGGCCAACAAGGGATTAGTTTTCTCCCAAGTCTCAAGAGTAAGAGATGATACATTATCACATGCAAATGACAGGCCTTATATAGTCTCTGGTCAGTGCTCCCAGTAGCTCCTTGGAGGGGCGCCCTCCAAAGGCCGCCCTAGATAGTGTCATCAGCTTTGATGACATGACACCCTGTGTGACCGCCAAGTGACGCTTGATCCATCTTGGACCTTAGAGGCTTCTAGGAACCTTCTTTGGCTCTTTTTAATCAGAAAATTAGGTCTTGGCGGGATTCGACCACAGACCTCTCGCTTGTGAGACGGCGCCTTCATCCACTAGGCTGTAAGAAGTTGTCATAAGGAGCATGCACCAGATAGACTAGCAAGAGTAGACCAAGCGGACTTACTCCAAAAGGATGAGCAGTGCATGCCTTGTGTCTCTCAATCTCTCTAAGTGTCACTGGGGGACTTGCCCTACAAGCGTACTGCATACCCAGTCTAAATCTTCCGCTGATTGGACCAGGGGCATAGACAAAACATAACAAATTCTCCCTTGTACCTGCATCCATCCGCGGCTAGATTTCTGCTGTGGCCATGCGCCCAGTGATGTCAGCCACTTGTTAAGTAGGCCGCCCGTTCAGCCCTGGTCTGCTGCGCTCACCATCCCGATGCCCCGTGCCCCTGTCATGTGCGGGTCACTGTCCATCGGCTTCGTTAGGAAGTCTGCAAGCATCTGCTTGGTCGCGATATACTGCAGAACCACCACTCCCTTCGCAACGAGGTTGCGCGAGTAGTGATAGCAGATGTCGATGTGCTTGGTCCATATGGTGAGGATGTCCTTGAACGCGATGCCCATCGCGCTCTCGTTATCAACGTGGATGACAGTGGCTTCCTTCTGTGGTGCGTGCATCTCAGCGAGCAAGCTGCGTAGCCACTGCGTCTTCTTGAACACCTCAAACAGCGCCACGTACTCAGCATCTACGTTTGAGATGGAGACACAGTCTTGCTTGCGGCTGCCCCACGACACAGCGCCGCCGTTCTGAAGACACACAAAGCAGGAGGTTATCTTATCATCCATGTTACCTCCAAAATTTGCGTCAGTACAGCACTTGAGATGCAAAGGGTATGTTCCTTCAAGGCTCCTGTACTACAATCCCATGTGCCGTATCTTGTTGAGATAGCATGAAATACGCTTCACGGCCTGCCAGTGGGGTGGCCCAGGGTTGGCGACGAACCGACTGACTAGCCCCACAGGAAAGAAGATCTCCGGCCGCGTGCCCACCATGGCATACATGATGCTACCCACCGCACACTGGTACAGCACATCCTGCATTTCGCGGCGCTCGGCTGTTGGGAAAGGGGCCATCTGGCTCAATTTCAGGTCCACAAGAGCAAGTTCTAGGAAACTGCCCGATGCCTACTCGAGTCGTCAATCCGACTTAGCTATTGCAAAGATCAGGTGGCAAAATGTATACGGTCAAAGTTTGAGGCCGATCCAACGCCTCAAGTTTTGGAGATATGAATTTTCAAAGTTTCCAAGGTTATCGAACGCTATATCCGAGTGACCATGGACGAAGGCTCCATGCCTTACCCTAAGAAAAGAACAAGGCAAGAGGTCCAGGGTGAAGACCTGATGGGAGAAATATCCAAAAAGGTCCTTGTTTCTTGGGTTGCCTTGTCAGAGTGTGCTGACTAGAAAAAAGGTACCTCTCCTTACTTTTTAGGTGAGGTGAGATCCTTGTGTGCTAGCCATGGATACATGGGGATTCTCCATGGGATTGTGGGTTATGTGACTACTAGGAGTCTGCCATGCCATACACTATTTCCTAGCTCTCTAGGTCGTGTGTGATTGGTCAGCCTTAGTCACCATAGCTAATTGGTGTGGCTTGTGAGAGGGCTGACTTGCCCAAGCTCTAGCTCTATATGTACTCCATCATTTTGAGTAATTTAACAACCATTCTTTAGCACAAGTGATGTCCTTCTAGTCCCACATGCTCATTGCTCCAAGGCTCCCTCTCTCGTTCAGTTAAAACACCTGGTACCAGAGCCAAATTCTGCCTTTCTCCGCCAGCACAGGCCGTCACTTTGAGAGTGACAAGTTGGGGTCAAAGCTTAACCAGATTGGACAATTGACCACTTGATCTTCAAGTTTAGTCAACAAGCGTTCCAACAAGCCCAAGATCGCGAAGATCCAATAATCGGATTGAGAGTTATGCTTAAAACAAGGTCAGCCAGGGCTACACTCTTCTGTCTGAGTAAGGTTGTCACCTTGTGATGACCATAACTCTCTTGTTTCTTTGTAAACTATACAGAAAAGCACATATGAATTCAATTATTTTTCCTAAACTTTGTATTGGTGGAAAAATATTTGCATTCCATTAGTACGTTTGGGAGAAACGCTGTTTACAAGCTGGCTGGTGTGAGCTAGAGTAGGAGCAAAAGCATACTCTGTTTTCAAGAGGGCATATCTTTCTAAATCCCCTTTTCATGACCCTGTTTTATGGATCAATCCAGAAGGTTCTGAGCTGAATTTTCCAGAGGTAAACTTCGGTTTTGAAAATTCCGAGTCTGCTAGCCTCTACAGACCATTTTCTGTCAAACAGATTTCTCGCAGAAGCAGCAGCAGAAGCAAGGGTAGCGCCGCCATAGAAGGGCAGGGCTGTTAATCACCAAGGCTCAAAATGGTAGCAGCAGGCGTGGTAACAGTAGCCAAGCCCTTGGAGAGGCTGGAAGGACGTGCCAACTTCACGTTTTCGAAGATCCATACCTGTCTCCTTTGAGAGGAAAGGGGCTTCAAGGAGGTGGTGAGCGGCGACGAGCGCGCTCCGCCTCCACTGGTAAAGGGCATCACCGTAGCAGAGGTGGTGGTGGGAAAGACACTGTACAAAGGTGCAGCAGATGCAAGTTCATCTGCAACTGCAGCGGCGGCATATGAGGATTGGAAGAAGAAGGATAGGCACGTATATAGGCTACTTGTCAACACCATCTCCAACTCGCATCTTACGTACGTGAGTGACAAGGCTACTGCAAAAGAGGGGTAGGACACGTTATGCAAGAAGTATGAGAGCAAGGATCTTGCATTCCTCATGCTTTTGGAGGAGAAGATGATGGCGTTGAAATTACTGGGTGGTGAAGGGATGGAGGCTTACTTGGACAGTACAAAGGAGCTGGCAAAGTAGCTGAAAGCAGATGCCAACCCTGTGGAAGACACGCGCTTCATCCTTCTCTTGCTGAGGGGACTCCCAACGAGCAATGACACGGTGCAAGAGACGTTGGAGTGCCAGCCAACTCTCGACCTCCACTTCATCTGCACGCACTTGGTGCAAGTAGAGCTGTGTGGCAATGCCGCAAAGCGCAATGATAGCAGCAACAGTAGTGAAGCAGCTTTCATGACGATTGGCTCACGCAACCATTAGCAGTACTAATGCGGGCAATAGAGTGCCATTACTGCCAGAAAGAGGAGCACTACAAGAAAGAGTGCTTGAAGTTCAAGAGGGACTAGAAGGAGTAATAGCAGTAGCAAAAGCAGCAATTGCCACAATTACAACAATGTCAGCAGTAGCAGCAGCAGAAATAGCAGAACCAGACCGGTGTGCATCATTTTGGCAACATGGACGTCACCAAGGAGTTGCACGACCGCCTCTTCATGGCGAAGTCTAAGATGTCGTTGAAGGAGAAGGCGAATCTGGCATAGTACAAGAACTCCGGGTGTACCAAGAGCCTGATGTACCACAAGGAATGGTTTATGTAGCTGCTCTCCATTTCCCCCAGTCCAATTGCTTTGGGTGATGATTGGGTGGTGTATGCTGAGGGGATTGGGATTTTGGAGATGTGGTTGGAGACCCCGAGTGGCATTGAAGTGGGAGTGTTCCATGGTGTGCTGTATGTACCTGATGTTGCATTCAACCTTCTCTCAGTATCCTCTCTTACCAACACAAGACTGCGCGTTGTCTTTGACGACGACTATGGCTATATCCTTGACAAGGAAATAGGAGAGGAGTTGGCCAGGTCGGTGAAGGAAGGCGACATGTACCGCTTGCTGGGAGCGCCCAAGATCCTGCGCGAGCAGTCTTGCAATAGTGGTGCAGGCCACAGATGGCAAAATCCGGCATGCGCGCTACGGCCATACAGGCATGCGCGCCTTGTAGCACCTTCAAACGAAGCATATGGTGCGTGACTTGCCCACCATCACTATCTTTAAGCAGCAGTTATGCATCGGCTGTTTAGAGGAAAAGCAGAATCGTGAGGTGTTCTTGGGAGCAGGGGAGCGCGCCAAGGAGGTGCTAGAGCTGGTCCACGCAGACTTGTGTGGCCCGATGCAGACCTAGACCTTTGGAGGCTCTAGGTGTTTTCTTACCTTCATTAATGATTTCACCTGTTACACTGCTGTGTACTTCCTTTCCTCCAAGAACCAGTGCTTTGACTGGTTTAAGGAGTTCAAGGCCATGGTGGAGAACTAGACTGGCAAGAAAATCAAGGCGTTGCGAAGCGACCGTGTTGGAGAGTACCTGAGCAAGGAGTTCCATGACTACCTCATAGCAGCACGCATCCAGGCGCAGCGCACTGCGCCATACTCATCGCAGCAGAATAGTGTAGCAGAACGCACCAACCGCACCATCGTTGAGTTGGCGCGCTCCATGCTGCACGCGGCTCGGCTGACCTACAACTTTTGGGCCGAAGCAGTAAGCACTGCGGTGTACATCAAGAATTGCACTCCAACAAAGGCCTTGGAGGAGATAACACTGTACAAGGCCTGGTTTGGTAAGAAGTCCAGCATGTGTCATCTTCGCGCATTTAGCAGCTTGGCACACATGCACGTGCCAAAAAAGAAGTGGCAAAAGTAGGACGCGAAGAGCGCGTAGATGCTCATAATAAGCTATGATGTTGCAAGCAAGGCGTATCGCCTCTACAAGAGGGATACAGGCCACGTCATCATCTCTAGGGATGTCGTTTTCAACAAGAACAACGTCATCGGCACCAACATCATGTGCAAAGAGGCAGCAGAAATAGCAGCTGACAAAGTAGTGGGAGCAAATATTCTCCCTGACCCCGTCTTTCCTGATCCTTCCTCTATTGTGATAGTCGGAGAAACCCTTTTTTCTTCCATGTCTGATGCAGCAAATACAATGACCTCATCAGCAGAAGCAAAGGAAGAAGATGCACCACCATTGGCATAATTAGTTGTGCCAGTAGCACCACGGCAGCCGCCTACTAACGCTCTAGCACCAGGTCGTAGGTACCCTCTCAGGGTGCGCTACAAGCCTGGTAAGCGCCGGCATTTCCGGATGCTCTAGAAACCAGACCAGATGAACGTCGCAGTTGCAGCAGACTCTGATGAGCCGACGTCGTACAAAGAGGCCATGGTGGCACTAGATGCAGCAGATTGGGCGCAAGCCGTACAGTAGCAGATACAATCAGAGCTCGACAAGGGCACGTGGGATCTGACTAAGCGTCCACCTGGACGTAAGGTGATCAAATGCAAGTCGGTGTTAAAGAAGAAGCTGGGAACAGATGGCAACCTGAGAAAGTACAAGGCGAGGGTGGTCGCCAAGAGCTACTTGCAGCAGGAATGCATCGACTACACGGAAACCTTCGCTTTTGTTGCAAAGATTGCCTCTCTATGTACGCTCCTTTCTGAAGTAGCAGCAGAGGACTTTGAGGTCCACCACATGGACGTCAAGACGGCGTTCCTGAACGCTGACGTGAAAGAGGAGATTTTCATGGAGGAGCCGGGGGGGTTCGTCATGGATGGCCAAGATCACGTGGTTTGCAAGATGTAGAAGTCGTTGTACGGCCTCAAGCCAGCATCGTGTGCTTGGAACCAGTAGTGGGATGTGGCATTGAAGTACATGGGATTCAATCGCAACGAGTGTGACTGTAGCATCTATCGCTGGCAGTATGAGCATGAGGTCCTCATCATCATCCTCTATGTAGATGGCATGCTCCTCCTTTCTAACAGCATGTCTGCACTGCAGGAGTTCAAGGAAGCCATGTATGAGTGCTTCCAGATGTTTGATCTCATGGAGGCATCATACGCCCTCGGTATCCAGATCACGCTTGAATGTAAATCACGCTTTGTCTTACTATAGTAGAGCAGCTATATCAAGGATTTCTTGCAGCGGTTCGGCATGGCAGAGGCTAAATCCATCGGTACGCCACTGGAGACGCGATAGTACCTCGTGAGCTTCAATGGAGAAGTAAATGCAGCTGAGCAACAGAAGTACCAGAGCGATGTCAGCAGCCTCATGTACGTGGTGGTTGCAACCAGGCCGGACCTTGCACAGGTAGTTAGTGCTAAGAGCCAGCACATGTCCAATCCCGGACCTGAGCACCAGAAGGTAGTGAAGCGGATCTTCCGCTACCTTGTAGGAACCATGAACATCGGCATCACTTATAACGGCAACAACAACATCATCAGCTATACAGACGAAGATTGGGCTTCAAACCCTAAGGACCGCAAGTCCATCTCTTGACATGTGTTCCTCATGAATGGTGGGGCCATCAACTGGTGCAACAAGCGGCAGGTGGTCGTGGCAACCTCAAGCATTGAAGCTAAGTACGTCTTTCTCAGCTTTGGAGCCAAGGATGTAGTTTGGCTTCATCGTCTCATGGCAAAGATGAGTGGGAGTGTCGAAGTTTCAATTCCTGTGCACGTCGATAACCAGAGCGCAATTGCACTCGCCAAGAATCCTGAGCACCATAGAGCACAAAGCACATTGACATCGCATATCACTTCATCAGGCTCATGGTGTAGTGTAGGAGGGTGCTATCAAGCTGGAACTTACTCCAACCAGCAATCAGGTTTTTGATTTCTGCACCAAGCCAATGACCCATGAGAAGCAGCAGTTGTGCATGAAGGCATGTGGAATCAACCCACTCTGACTGCGACAAAGTGGGAGATTATTGGGAAAGGAGCCATCGGGCTCAGTTTCAGGTCCACAGGAGCAAGTTCCATAAAACTACCAAATGCCTATGCCGATCGGAAATACAACTTCACTATTGCAAAGATCAGTTGGCCAAATGTCTACGGTCTAAGTTTGAGGCCGATCCAACGGTCGAACCGGAAGATATGAATTTTCCAAGTTTCCGGGGTCATCCACCGCCGATATCCGGGTGACCATGGGCGAAGGCTCCATGCCTTAGCCTGAGAAAGAAAACGAAAAGAGGTCCAGGTTCACGACCTGATGGGAGAAATATCCAAAAAGGTCCTTGATTCTTGGGTTGCCTTGTCAGAGTGTGCTCAGTAGGAAAAAGGTACCTCTCCTTAGTTTTTAGGTTAGGAGAGATCCTTGTGTGCTAGCCATGGATACATGGGGACTCTCCATGGGATTGTGGGTTATGTGACCACTAGGAGTGTGCCATGAGATCACTTCCTAGCTCTCTAGGTCATGTGTGATTGGTCAGCCTGATTGGTAGGCTGATTTCCTCTCTTGTATGAGATTCTGGAGTCTAGTGTGTGAGCCTTAGCCTCCATGGCTAAGTGGTGTGGCTTGTGAGAGGGCTGACTTGCCCAAGCTCTAGTTCTATATGTACTCCATCATTTTGAGTGATTTAACAACCATTCTTCAGCACAAATGATGCCCTTCCAGTCCCACATGCTCACTACTCCAAGGCTCTCTCTCTCCCCCAGTTCCAACATCAGCTTCCGTGCTGGAGGAGTGAGGAGATTGCACTTCGTGGGGAGGGGAGTGCTGAGGCGTTTGGCGTCTTCCATGCCATAACGCCGAAGCACCTCTCAGATGTACTTTGTCTGGTTGAGCTCGATGGTGCCTACAGCTCGGTTGCGAAGTATGGCGTTGCCGAAGTAGTACTCGAGCTCGCCCATGTCCTTCAACTGAAAATGCCCATGTAGCTTGTCCTTGAGGGCCTCGAGGGCCTTCATGGAGGTAGATGCCGGAATCACGTCATCCACGTACAGCGCTACCAGCAAAAGCCCCTGGTCATCCGCACGCACGTACACACTTGGGTTGTTGTGGCAGTGCGAGAAGCCAAGGCCAGCCATGAAGCTGTCCATCTCCTTGTCCCAGATCCTTTGGGCCTGTTTCAGCCCGTAGAGTACCTTGATGAGGCGACACTCCTGCCCGGGTTTTGTCTTGACACCCTCAGGTACCTTCATTATTATCTCCTTGTCAAGCTTCTTGTAGAGGAAGGCGGTCTTGACGTCCATTTGGTGGATTTCCATGTTACGCGCCGCAGCCACAGCCAGCAAGGTGCGAATGGAGGGGAAGGACACGACAAGAGAGTAGGTCTTGTCGTATTGAGACTATACTCTCTGTGAGAACCCCTTCACGACGATCCTTGCCTTCTACTTGTTGATGCTGTTGTCTTGCTCGCGTTTGATGCGTAAGACCCACTTCACGCCCACAACGTGCACGTTTGGTAGTCTCTCGACCAGCTCGCACATTCCGTTCTCCTCAATGGAGGCAAGCTTGCTCTCCATCGCCTCCTTCCACTTAGCGGCGTCCGGCCGCGAGAGAGCCTTAGCGTTGGTAGCTGGCTCTCCCTGCGCAAGGCACGACCAGCTCACGCCAGTGTTCTCGGCCTTCCCTCCGTGGAACTGCTTTGTAGGCTCTGCTTGGCACTCATTGCGCCGCAATGGTGCTGGTGCTGGCTGCTTGTGCTGCTAATGCTACTGTGCTTCCCCAAGAGGGGTCGCTAGAAGGGAAGAGCCACTGGCCTCCGAGGAGGCCTATGATGTCTTCGACGCGGTGTCGGATGTCAACTTCGCTTCAGCCTGAGTAGACGTTCTCCCTGAATTGGCAGCCTCTGTATGTACGTCCACTGGCTTTCCACGCTAGTTAAGCGGAGGTATGTCAACCGCGTCCAGCAACACGATCCACTCTCCCTGTTTTGGAGAGTTCTCTGGGTCCAGCAGTTTGCCCTTGCCGTGTGACTCTTCCTGGAAGTTCACATCTCTGGAGGTGATGACTCTCCCTACTGCCTGGTCCCACACCCTGTACGCCTAATGCGCGGCCTCATAGCCAATCATCACACACTTGCATGCACGTACATCCAACTTCCCCGCTCCTTGCCCGTCCTGGACTTTGGCCCAAGCCGTGCAACGGAATGCCTTTAGGTGAGAGGTGTCCTCCTTCTTTCCCGACCACGCCTCCTACGGTATCATGCATTGTGCACTTTGCTCCAATTCTGTCCCTTTGCTGCGTACTCTTGCTATAGGTATGAGGTTGAGGATGTAGCATGCTGTACACGTTGCTTCCGCCTAGAAGCAAGGAGGGAGCTTTGAGTCGAACAGCATGGTTTCCGTCATGGAAACAATGGTCTGATTCATGCGCTCGGCCATGCCATTGCTCTGCGGTGTGTAGGGGGTAGTAGGTCGGTGGACAATGCCGTGTGCCCGAAGCCACGGCTTGCACCCCTTGTACTCTCTGCCGTTGTCATTTCGCAGGGCCTTGACCTTCCGCCCGGTTTGTCGTTCCACCATGGCGACAAACTCTTGCAGGCGCTCCAACACCTCTCCCTTGGTTTTGAGGGGGTACATCCACACCTTGTGAGAGTAATCATCGATGAAGGTGAGGATGTACTTGGAGCCGCCGTTGGACGTGGTGCGCAAGGGACCACACACGTCACTGTAGACAAGGTCGAGTATGCCCTCTGCTTTGCGACCGTTTTTGGACAAGCTTTTCTGCTTTGTCTTCCCTTGAAGGCAAGCCTCATACCTTGCGTTGCATCCACCCTTCAGCTCACACCCCTCCAGCCCGCGTACAAGCTTGTGCTCCTACATGACCTGCAGGTTGCTCTCGGCCACGTGCCTAAGGCGTCTGTGCCACAGCTTTGCAGTTGCTGCTCCCGCGTCATTAGCCGCCATAGCAGGCGGCATGGATGGTGTCTTGGCGTTTGGCGATGGTGCAGCTTCCGCTACTGCCTCTGTCGCCCCAGTGTACCCTTCCGCGCTCTTCATTTGCAAAACGTAGAGCCCATCCGTTTGTTGCACATGGGTGAGAAGGTGTGACGTAGCGTAGGTAATCATCACGGCCTCGTTCTTGAGGATGACGACTTCATTCTGTGTGAACACCACCGTCATCGCATGATCCGTAATCCGTGAGACATAGAGGAGGTTCGCGGCAAAAGCTGGCATGTAGACAACGTTCTGAAGCCGCAACTCCTTGTCAGCTTTGTTGAGCCGCGTGTGCACGACCTTCTCTCCCTCTCTTGCCGCGTACTCGATGACGTTGTTGGCGTACCGGAACTTGGCCGTGGACCCATGTTGACTTCGACTTCCGACTTTTGGGGTAAAAGTCTAAGTCGGAGAGTCGGTCAAAGTCGATTTAAGGTTGACTTAGACATTGGCAGTGGAACATAGATCATGAGTTGCTGGTTCTAACGCAATTTGAATCGCTAAATTCCGTTAAATTTGGAGGACGTTATGAATGTTTAAACTTGGGATGTGCATAAAGACCTCATGCAGCTACATTTTGTCTACAAATGGCTTCCTCTGACATCATATACAGGTTATGGATGCAATCCATCAAGTGTTGAAAGATACAAAATAATGTTTTTTTACTATAGTGTAATTAAGACGCAGTACTTGGCACACCATAATGAGCCTTCTAACCAGTTGGAGGAAAACCGACTTCCGACTTGGCTCATCAGGAGCCGACTTCCGACTTTCGACTTCCGACATGGCCATCGACTTTGACTTCCCAAAGTCAACATGGCCGTGGATAATATGAGGGACGAGAAGCCACATGCCTCGCAAGAGGCGTGGTAGTCTGTGCAACTGTCGCGCCCGAAGGCTACCGGCCGCAGCAGCACAGAGCCCTTGGGAGAGGCATTGCTCTCGGCCATCATGCTCGTGGACGTCAAGTCCACCTTCTTACTCTCGTTGCTGCCTTCACGACCACCTCCTTCCTTCTTTGGTGCGTGACACTCCCGCACCCAATTCCCTGCCTTGCCGTAGGTGTAGCACTTGCCCTTCTTCTTGCCGCTCTTCTTGCGTCATTGCTTCTGTTGTTTCCATGAGAGGAGGTGCCTCCCCAGCCGCTCGTGTATGCGGCGTTGTTGATGACGTTGTTGTTACGCCGCATGGCCTCCTTCCGGACAAACTCGGAGACACAAGGGTACATGAACTCCGACTCCTCCCAACCACCCAAGGTGGTGATCATGGGGCTCCAGCTTGACGGCAAGGCAAAGAGGAGAATCATGGCCTGCATCTGTTGGTCGAGCTACTAGGACATGGTGCGGGCTTCTTGAACTAGTCCTTCGAACTACTGGAGGAAGTCCGAGATGGACTCCCCTTTGTCCACCCGTAGCCCGATGAGGCGCTGCAAGATGAAGAGTCGATTGGCAGGGAACTTGAGTGGTACACGTTCGTCAGCTTGGTGTAAGCTTCAGGTGCCGTCGTGTACCCCTTGATGAGGGAGATTACAAAGGGGCTTATGGATGTGACGAGGAGTGCAAGAGCCATTTCATTGTGCTCTTGCCACCTTACGTATTCCATGCTTGCGTTGTCCTCCGATGCTACCTCCGTCCCTTTCAGTATGTTGAGATACCTGCATACGGGCATCACCACCTCAAACTGCCATGTCCACATGCTGAAGGCTTTGCCATCGAAGCGTGCGATGGCATTGGCTGCACGCAACTCGGCGGGCCGTGAGATGACTGGAACAATCTCTTGACCCCCCGGCATGATTGCGGTGTGGTCAAGGATGCTCACTTAGTCTCTGCTGTTCTGCTTTGTTGAGGCCGAAGTAGGCTGATGAGGCTGATGACTGCTACATATTTTCAAGGTGCAGTGTGTTGCATGTCCCTCTAGCCGATGGTCTCCTAGGTATTGTTGAAGAAGTGTTCCCATACACATGGGGTCGTATCTACAAGGGCAGAGCGTAACATGCTTAGGACTCGAGGGTCCTACCAGTAATGGCAAAGGGTATCCTCGTTCCTTGTCTGTGGAGAGCAAAAGTGGACCGCGGGTCCAAGCCGCGTCCGGTCTCTCAAAATGCGTACCTTGGTCCAAAGTGGACGGACGATGAAGCAGATGGAGTAGTGGTATCTTGTCTGTTACGGAGGTAGCTGTCACGTGAACTCTGCGTTGGTACAAAGAACGAAGTTTCCCGATCAGCGTGGGCCCATAACCCTTTGTCACTCCGCACTTGGCCACGGTCTAGAGTAAACGGCACCGACAAGCAAACCGCAGACCATCCTTGGTATTTCAACCAAGGTAGAGATCACCCACGGAGTAGTGTTTCCACACTAAAAGGTTCACTTAGCTTGTCCCAACCGTGGCCGGAGAGTATTCCAAACTCTCACCCAACTGGCAATGTTACACACCAAAGTGTGTTCTTACACTTGTTCTTTACCTTCTTTCTTGGTGGCCAACAAGGGATTAGTTTTCTCCCAAGCCTCAAGAGTAAGAGATGATATAATATCACATGCAAATGACAGGTCTTATATAATCTCTGGTCATTGCTCCCAGTGGCTCCTTGGAGGGGCCTCCCTCCAAGGCCACCCTAGACAGTGTCATCAGCTTTGATAACACGGCACCCTCTCTGACGGCCAAGTGGCGCTTGATCCACCTTAGACCTTAGAGGCTTCTAGGAAGCTTCCTTGGCCTTTTTTTAATCACAAAGAAAATTTGGTCCCGGCGGGATTCGACCCCGGACCTCTCGCTTGCGAGACGACGCCTTCACCCACTAGGCTGTAGGAAGTTGTCCTAAGGAGCATGCACCAGGTAGACTACCGAGAGAGGACCAAGGGAACTTATTCCACGAGGATGAGCAGTGCATGCCTTGTCTCTCTTAGCCTCTCTTGTGTCGCTGGGGAACTTGCGGTACAAGCGCAATGCAAGCCCAGTCTAAATCTTCCGCTGATTGGATCAGGGGCATACACAGAACATAACATCAACAACCATTCTTCAGCACAAGTCATGCCCTTCTAGTCCCACATGTTTCCTACTCCAAGACGTCCTCTCTCCTCCAGTTCCAACACTTTGTATGAGAGCGAAATTTTGCCACTTTTAGCCAGCATAGGAAATCACTTTGAGAGTGAGAGAAAAGAATGAAACCTCCACTAAATTTGATAATCGACCACAAGATCTCAGAGTTGGCAAGGCAAGCTTTTCAACGAGTCCAAGACTGCAAAGATCCAACAGTCGGATTGAGATTTGTGTTCAAATCGAGGTCTAATAGGGCTACACTCTTGTCTCTGAGTAAGTTTGTCGCCTTGTGATGACCATATCTCTCTCATTTCTTTGTCAAATTTCAAACATAGTACATACAAATTGAATTAATATTCCTGAGCTTTTTATTGGTGCAAAAATATTTGCATTCCATTAGTACATTTGGGAGAAATTCCGTTTACAAGCTGGGTGGTGTGAGCTGGAGTAGGAGCAGTAGCATACCCCATTTTCAAAAGGGCTTATCTTTAGAACTAGAGTAGAAAGGGAGCCTTGGAGCCATGTGGGACTTGAAGGGCATCATATGTGCTGAAGAATGGATGTTAAGTCACTCAAAATGACGGAGTACATATAAAGCTAGAGCTTGGGCAAGTCAGTTCTCTCACAAGCCACACCACCTAGCCATGGAGGCTAAGGCTCATACACTAGAGTCCATAATCTCGCACAAGAGAGGAAATCAGCCTAGCAATCAGGCTGACCACTTACACACAATCTACACAGCTAGAAAATACTCTCATGGAACACTCCTAGTGTTCACATAACCCAAAATCCCATAGAGAATCGCCATGTATCCATGGCTAGCACACAAGGATGTCACCTCACCTAAAAAGAAAGGAGAGATACCTTTTCTATAGTCAGTACACTCAGACAAGGCAGCCGAAGAATCTAGGACCTTTTTGGATATTGCTCCCATCAGGTCTTGACCGTGGACCTTTTACCTTTTTCTTTTCTTAGGCTAAGGCATGTTGCCATTGCCCATGGTCACCCAGATACCAGCGGTCGATGACCCCGGAAATTGCAAAAATGCATCTCCCTATCGGATCATTGGATCGGCCTCAAACTTAAATCAAAGACATTTTGCCACCTGATTTTCCACGGGTGAAGTTGGATTGACAATCGGATTAGGCATCTAGTAGTTTCTTGGAACTTGCTCTTATGGACCTGAAACCAAACCGTTGGTTCCTTTCCAAACAATCTCCCACTTTGCTACGATCAGAGTGGGCAGAGTCCACATGCCTTCATATAGAACTGCTGCTTCTCATAGGTCACTGGCTTGGTGAAGAAATCAGCGACCTGCTTGCTAGTTGGAATAGACTCCAGCTTGATAGCACCCTCCTGCACCATGTGCCTGCGGAGTGATATGCGATGTCAATGTGCTTGGTGCGTGCATGGCACTCATGATTTTTGGCAAGTGTGATTGCGCTCTGGTTGTCGACGCGCACAGGAACTGGAACTGTTGCGCTCCTACACATCTACACCATGAGACGCTTAAGCCAAACTGCTTCCTTGTCTCCAAAGCTAAGAGATATGTACTTAGTTTCTGTGTTTGAGGTCGCCACGACCACCTGCCGCTTGCTGGACCAGCTCATGGTCCCACCATTCATGAGGAACATAGGTGTAGAGATGGACTTGCCAACCTCAGGATTTGAAGTCCAACCTACGTCTTTATCGCTGCTGATGTTATTGTCGATAACATTCTAGGTGATGCAGATGTTGATGGTTCCAGCAATGTAGCAGAAGATACGCTTCATTGCCTTTGGTGCTCAGGTCTGGGGTTTGCCATGAGCTAGCTCACGACGCTGACAGCCTGTGCGAGGTCTGGCATGGTTGCCACCATCAGGTACATGAGACTGCTGACAACGCTCTGGTACTTCTGCCGCTCAACAGTAGCTGCTTCTCCATTGAAGCTCACAAGGTAGTATCGCGTCTCTAGCGGCATGCCGATGGGTTTAGCCTCTGCCATGCCGAACCACTACAAAACATACCTGATGTAGCATCTCTTTTGTAGCAAGAGAGAGCGTGATTTACGGTCACACGTGATCTAGATATTGAGGAAGAATGACACCTCCCTGAGATCAGACATGTGGAAGCGCTGTTGTATGGCCTCCTTGAAACCCTGTAGTGTAGACATATTGTTGGAGAGGTGGAGCATGTCATCCACATAGATAATGATCATGATGATCTGATGTCCATGCTGCCAGCAATAGATACTGTGGTCACATTTGCTGCACTCAAATCCCGTTTACTGCAGCATCGTATCCAATTTCTGGTTCTAGGCACGCAACGTTTTCTTGAGGCCGTACAGCAACTTTTGCAGCTTGTAAACCAGGTGCTTATAGCCATCCATGACGAATCCCTGCGGCTACTCCATGTAGATTTCCTCATCCAAGTCACTGTTGCAGAATGATGTCTTGACATCCATGGAGTGAATCTAAAAGTCTTTACCTGCTACATTAGAAAGGAGCGTGTACACAGAGGCAAACTTTCCAACAGGGACAAAGGTTTCCATATAGTCGATGCCTTCCTGCTGCGAGTAGCCTTTGGCCACCAGCCTCGCCTTCTAGTTTTTGAGGTTGCCATTTGCACCCCTCTTCTTCTTGAACACCCACTTGCACTTGATAACCTTGCGTCCAGGTGGACCCTCAGTCAGTTCCCACGTACCGTTGTTGAGCTGCGACTGTATCTTCTTTTGTACAGCTCTCGCCCAATCTACTGCATCTGGTGTAGCCATGGCCTCCTTGTAGGACGTCGGCTCATGAGAGTCTGCTGCAAGTGCAATATTCATCTGGTCTGGTTTTAGGAGCATCAAGAAATGCGCGCGCGCACTAGGCTTGTAGCGCACCGTGAGAGGGTACCTTCGACTTGATGCTTGAGCGTTAGCAGGCAAGAAGCGCAGTGCTGCTGGCACAACTGCTCTTGCTGATGGTGGTACATCTTCTTCCTCTGCTTGTACCGATGAGACCGCTGCATGTGTTGCATCAAACATGGGAGAGAAGAGTGGTTCTCCCACTCTCATAGTAGAGGAAGGTTTACAAGAGACATATCAAGGAGAATATTTGCTCCCAGTACTTCAACAGCTGCTCGATCTGCTGCCTCTTTGCGGATGATATTGGTGTCAATGATGTACTTTCGTTGAAAATGACATCACTAGAGATAATGACATGGCAAGTATCCCTCTCGTAGAGACAATATGCCTTGCTTGCCAAGTCATAGCCGATCATCAGCATTTCTGCGCTCTTTGCATCCCATTTCTGCCACTTCTCCTCGGGTACGTGGATGTGCGCCATGCTGCCAAATACGCGAAGAAGACCCACGTTCGGCTTCTTGTCGAACCACGCCTCGTACGGTGTCATCTGCTCTATGGACTTTGTTGCATTGCCGTTCTTGATATACATCGCAATGCTCACTTCTTCGGCCCAAAAGTTATGGTTGAGGTGAGTCGTGTACAGCATGGAGTGCGCTGACTCAACGATGGTGTGGTTGGCGCATTCTGCTATGTTGTTCTACTTTGGGAAATATGGTGCAGTCCGCAACGCCTTGATGCCTGCTGCTCCAAAGTAGTCCTCAACTCCTTGCTTAGGTAGTCTTCGTAACGGTCGATACACAATGCCTTCATCTTCTTGCGTGTCTGGTTCTCTACCATTGCCTTGAACTCCTTGAAGCTGTCAGAGCGCTTCTCCTTGAAGGGAAAGGAAGTACGCAATGGTGTTATGGCTTAAATCGTCAATGAAGGTGAGAAAACACGTAGAGCGTCTAAACCTCTGGGTTTGCAACAGGCCACACAAGTCTGTGTGGATCAGCTCCACCATGTCCTTCACACGCTCCTCTGCTCCAGAGAACGCCTCGCAATGCTGCTTGCCCTCCAAACAGCGGATGCACATCTACTGCTTAAATTTATAGATGGTGAGAAAGTCACGCACCATTAACTTTGTTTGAAGTTGTTGTAAGGCGCACATGCCGATGTGGCTGTAGAGCGCATGCCACATTTTGCCACTTGTGGCCTGCACCCTTGCTTCAAGATTGTGCTCCTGTGGGATCTTGGTCATATCCAACAGGCGGTACATGTCGCCTTCCTTCATCGACCTGGCCAACTCCTCTCCCCTTTCCTTGTCGAGGATGTAGCCAATGTCTTCATCAAAGAAGACTTGCAAACCTGTGTTGGTGAGAGAGGAGACAGAGAGAAGGTTAAATGCAGCATCAGGTACATGCAACACGCCATTGAACACCCCAATTTCAATGCCACGCGGGGTCTCCAACTACATCTCCACAATCCCAATACCCTCAACATACACAACCTTATCATCACCCAAAGCAATCGTCGAGGGGGGAATGGAGAGTAGCTGCATAAACCACTCCTTGTGATGCGTCAAGCTCTTGGTACACACTGCGTCCTTGTACCACGCCTGATGCGCCTTCTCCTTCTCTGACATGTCAGACTTTGCCATGAAGAGGCAGTCGTGCACCTCCTTGGCTAAGTTCATGTCGGCAAAATGGCGCATGCCGGTCGGGTTCTGCTAGTGGTGCTGCTCTTGCGAACGCTGTTGTGACTGCTGCTCTTGCTGTTGTGGAGATTGCTGCTTTTGTTTCTGTTACTGTTACTCCTTGTGGTCCCTGTTGAACTTGAAGTACTCTTTCTTGTACTATCCCTCTTTCTGGGAACAGTGGCACTTGCTTTTCTTCTTGCCTCTATCATGCCAAGACCGCTGCTACTACTGGTTACGTGAGCTTGTAGCCACAAATACCGTTTCATTGGTGCCGCTACCATTGCACTTTGCTACACAGCGACACATTTCTACCTGCACTAGGTGCGTGCACATGAATTCCACGTTGAGGGTCAGCTTGCACTCCAATGTCTCTTGCACTGTGTCGTAGCTCGTTAGGAGTCCCCTCAGCAAGAGGAGGATGAGCAGTGTGTCTTCCGTAGGGTTGTCGGCCACTTTCAGCTGCTCTGCCAGCTCCTTTGCCATGTCCAAGTACGCCTCCATTCCTTCGCCACCCTGTATCTTCAACACCATCATCTTCTCCAAAAGTATGAGCAATGTAGGATCCTTGCTCTCATACTTCTTGCACAACGTGTCCCACCCCTATTTTGTAGTAACCTTGTCACTCATGTACTGAAGATGCGCGTTGGAGATGGTGTTGACAAGCAACTAGTAGGCCTGCCGGTCCTTCTTCTTCCTCTCCTCATATGTCGTTGATGTAGTTGTAGATGAACTTGCATCTCCCGCTCCTTTCTGTGGCATCTTCCCCCCCACCACCTCTGTTGCAGTGATGCCTTTTGCCTGTCGAGGCGGAGTGCGCTCGTTGCCGCTCACCACCTCCTTCAAGTCCCTCTCCTCCAAAAGGAGGCGGGTATAGATCTTCACAAACGTGAAATTTGCGCGTCTTTCCAGCCTCTCCAAGGGCTGTGCTGCTGTTACCATGCATCGTGCTGCCATTTTCAGCTTTGGTGATGCTCAACGGTACCCTCGAGTGGCGGCGCTACCCCTGTTTCTACTACTGTTTCTGCCAGAAATCTCTTTGACAGAAAATGGACTGTAGAGGCCAGCAGATTAGGAATTTAGAAAAATGAATCCCACCACTGGAAAATTCAGCTCAAAATATTTTTGAACGACCCATGAAAAAGGGTCATCAATAGGAGAGTTTCAAAGAGATACGCTTTTGAAAACAGGGTATGCTACTGCTCTTATTCCAGCTCACACCATCCAGCTTGTAAACGGCTTTTCTCCCAAATGTACTGATGGAATGCAAATATTTTTGGACCAACAAAACGCTTAAGAAATATACTATAATTTGCTTGTACTAAGCTTTAAATTTGACCAAGAAACTAGAGGATTATGGTCATTACAAGTCAACAATCGTACTCAAAGAGAAGAGTGTAGTCTTGGCTGACCTCTTTTTGAGCATAACTCTCAATCCAACCGTGAGAACTTTGCCATCTCGGGCTTGTTTGAATGCTTGTCTCTTGAGCTTCAAGATCCACTGTCAATTTTAAAATTTAGTGGAGGTTTCAAACTAAACTGTCACTCTCAATGTGATCCCATGCGCTGGCTGAAAGTGGTAGAACCTGGCTCTAAATCCAAGTATTTGGACTAAAGGAGAGAGGGAGCCTTGGAGCAACAAACAAGTGGGACTGGAAGGGCGTCACATGTGCTAAAGAATGGTTGTTTGATCATCATCACTCATAATGATGGAGTACATATAGAGCTAGAGCTTGGGCAAGTCAGCCCTCACACAAGCTTCACCACTTAGCCATTGAGGCTAAGGCTCATACACTAGACTCCATATTCTCATTCTAAATAGGAAATCAACCTAGCAATCAGGGTGACCACTCACACACGACCTAGAGAGCTAGAAATGTCTCTCATGTCACATCACCCACAATTCCATCGAGAATCGCCATGTGTCCATGGCTAGCAAACAAGGATCTAAACTCACCTAAACAGTAAGGAGAGATGCATTTTTTCTAGTCAGCAAAATCCGACAAGGCAACCCAAGAATATAAGACCTTTTTGGATATTTCTCATATCAGGTTTTGACCCTGGACCTCTTGATGTTTTTTTTTTCAGGCTAGGGCATGGAGCCATCGCCCATGGTCACCGAGATTCCGGCGGTCGATGACCCCAATAACTTCAAAAATTCATATCTCCCAATCGGACTGTTGGATTGGCCTGAAAGTTGGACCACATACATTTTGCCACCTGATCTTTTGAATAAAAAATTCACATTGACGCTCGGCGAAGGCATTTGGTAGTTTCATAGAACTTGTCCCGTGGACCTGAAACTGAGCCGGATGGCTCCTTTCCCAACATGGATGACTGTGTTTTATAGGGTGATCTGAAAGGTTTTGGGCTGAAATTACCAGTTGTGGGCTGAGTTTTTCCAAATTCCTAGTGTACAAGCCTTTTCAGTCCATTTTCTCTTGGAAAGATTTCTTGTATTTCGAGCAATAGCAAAAATAGGGGTAGTGCCGCTTTTCAATGGTAGCATTGAGCATTTCCAAAGCTAAAAATGGTAGTAGCAGACACGCTTACAGCAGCCAAACCCTTGGAGAGGCTGGAAGGTCACGCCAACTCTATCTTTTGGAAGATTTCTACCCGCTTCCCTTCGGAGGAGAGGGGCTTGTGGGAGGTGGTGAGCGCCAACAAGCGCGCTCTGCCTCCACAGGCAAAAGGAACACTACAACGGAGGTGGTAACGGGGAAAACGCCGCAGAATGGTGCAGTACATGGAAGTTCATCTACAACTACAACAACGGTATGTGAGGAGTGGCAGAAGAAGGAGAGGCAGGCCTAAAGGCCACTTGTCAACACCATCTCCAACCCACATCTTCAGTATGTGAGTGACAAGTCTATTCCAAAAGAGGGATTAGACACGTTGTGCAATAAGTATGAGGATAAGGATCCTGCATTCCTCATGCTTTTGGAGAAGAAGATGATGGCGTTGGAAATGCAGGGTGGCGAAGGGGTGGAGGCGTACGTGGACAGGGAAAATAAGTTGGTAAAGCAGCGAAAAGCGGTCAGAATCATTCTGGAAGACATGTGCTTCATCCTCCTCTTGTTGAGGGAACTCCCAACGAGCTACGACACGGTTCGAGAGACGTTGGACTGCAAGCCGACGTCCGACCTGGACTTCATCTGCACGTAACTGGTGCAAGTCACACTACAAGAAAGCGCAATGTCGACGCTAGCACTGATGCAGCATTTCTGGCCACAAGCTCACGTAACCAGCAGCAGCTGCAGTCTGGGCAGCAAAGAGGCAAGACCAAAGGCAAGTGCCTCTATTTCCACAAAAAGGGGAACTGGAAAAAAGAGTACTTGAAGTTCAAGAGGGACTAGAAGGAGCAGCAGTAGTAGTAACAACAAAAGTCGCAATATCCAAAAGAGCAGCAGCACTAGTCACAACAGCGTCAGCAACAGCAGCAACAGCAGAACTATACGAGCGTGTGCCATTTTGGCAACATGAACGTGGTCAAGGGGTTGCGCGACTGCCTCTTCATGGCGAAGTCTAATATGTTACAAATGGAGAAGGCGGATCTCGCATGGTAGGACTCAGTTTTACTAAGAGATTGACACACCACAAGGAGTGGTTAATACAGCTGCTCTCCATTCTGTCCGTCGGATTGCTTCCGGTGATAATCGGGTGGTGTATGCTGAGGGGATCGGGATTGTGGAGATGTGGTTGGAGACCCCCCTGTGGTATTGAAGTGGGAGTGTTCCATGGCGTGCTGTATGTACCTGATGCTACGTTCAACCTTCTCTTAGTGTCCTCTTCACTAACACAAGACTACGAGTTGTCTTTGACGACTATGGCTATATCCTTGACTAGGAAACAGGAGAAGAGTAGGCCAGGTCGGTGAAGGAAGGCGACATTTACCGTCTGTTTGGGATGACCAAGATCTCGCGTGACCAAAGTCTTGCAGCAGTGGTGCAGGCCACAGATGGCAAAATCTGGCATGCGCACTACGGCCACATCGACATGCGCGCCTTGCAACAACTTCAAGCAAAGCAGATGGTGTGTGACTTGCCCACCATCTCTAGCTTTGATCAGCAGTTGCGCATCGATTGTTTGGAGGGGAAGCAGCATCGCAAAGCATTCCGTGGAGTAGGGGAGCACGCAAAGGATGTGCTCGAGCTCGTCCATAAAGACTTGTATAGCCCTATGTGGACCGAGAGCTTTGGAGGCTCTAGGTATCTTCTCACCTTCATTGATGATTCTAGGCGTTATACTACAATGTACTTCCTTTCCTCCAAGGACCAGTACTTTAACAGGTTCAAGGAGTTCAAGGCAATGGTGGAGAACCAGAGTGGTAAGAAGATGAAGGCGCTAAGCAGCGACCGCGGCGAAGAGTACCTAAGCAAGGAGCTCCAAGACTACCTCATAGTAGTAGGCATGAAGGCGTAACGCAGCGCACAATACTTGTCGACGTAGAACGGCGTTGCAGAACGCGCCAACAGCATCATCGTTGAGATGCGTGCTCCATGCTGCACGTGGCTCGGCTCACCTACGACTTCTTGGTAGAAGCAGTGAACATCACGGTCTACATCAAGAACCGCAGTAAAACCAAGGCCTTATAGCAGATGAAGCCATATGAGGCATGGTATGGCAAGAACCCGAGCGTGGGTCATCTTTGTGCGTTTGGCAGCTTAGCGCACATACATGAGCCGAAGGAGAAGCGGAACAAATGGGACGCGAAGAGCGCGCAGATGTTGATGACAGCTATCACGTGGCAAGCAAAGCCTATCGCGTCTACGAGAGGGATACCGACTACTTTATAATCTCTAGGGATGTCTTCAACAAGAGCAATGTGGTCGTTATCAATATTATTTGTGAGAAAGCTACTAAACCAGTAGATGACAAGACAGTGGGAGCAGATACCCTTCGTGACCCAGTCTCTCCTGAACCTTCCTCTTCTGTGACAGTAGGAGAACCACTCCTCTCTCCCATGTCTGTTGTAGCAGATGTAGCGGCCTCATCGGCAGGAGGAGAGGAAGATGCACCACCACCAGTACTAGTAGTTGTGCCAGCACTACCGGGCTAGCCTCCTCCTTATGCTTTAGCACGAGGTCAAAGGTACTGTCTCAAAGTGCGCTACAAGCCTGGTGATTACAAGCATTATTTCATGCTCAAAAAACCAGACAAGATGAACTTCGTAGTTGTAGTAGACTCTGATGAGCTGACGTTGTACAAGGAGGCCATGGATACACCAGATGCAGCAGATTGGACGCAAGCTGTCTAGTAGGACATACAGTCACAACTCGACAATGGTACGTGGGAGCTGATTAAGTGTCCACCTGGACACAAGGTTATCAAGTGTAAGTGGATATTCAAGAAAAAGAGGGGCACACATGGCAACCTCAAAAAGGACAAGGCGAGGCTCGTCACCAAGGGCTACTTGTAGTACGAAGGCATCAACTACACTGAAACCTTTACTCTTGTTACAAAGTTTGCCTCTGTGTGTACGCTCTTTTCTTTTATAGCAACTGAGGACCTCTAGATTCACCACATGGATGTAAAGACGACATTCTTGAATGGTTACTTAGAAGAAGAAATGTATACAGAGCAGCAGGAGGGATTTGTCATGGATGGCAATGAGTACGTGATTTGCAAGCTCTTCAAGTCATTGTATGGTCTTAAGCAAGCATCGCCTGCTTTGAACCAAAAATTGGATGCGACATTGCAGTGCATGGGGTTTGAGCGTAGTGAGTGTGACTATTCCCTCTATTGCTGGGAGCATGGTCATGAGGTGCTTATCATTGTCGTCTTTGTGAGTGACATGCTCCCCCTTTCCAATAGCATGTCTGCACTACAGGAGTTCAAGGAGGCCATGGAGCAGCGTTTCCACATGTGTGATCTCGGGGAGGCATCATACTTCCTTGGGATGTAGATCATGCATGACCGAAAATCACGCTCTCTCTCGCTGCAACAGAGCCGCTACATCTAGGATGTTCTACAACGGCTCGACATGGCAGAGGCCAAACCCATCAGTATGCCGCTGGAGACGCGGCACTACCTCGTGAGGTCCAATGGAGAAGCGGATGCATGTGTGCAACAAAACTACTACAACGCCGTCGGTAGTCTCATGTACCTGATGGTGGACCTTGCATAGGCTGTGAGCTAGCACATGGCAAAGCCCAAACCTGAGCACTAGAAGGCAGTGAAGCGCATCTTCCACTACCTTGTTCGAATCATCAAATCGGCATCACCTACAACGCCAATGACAACAACATCATTGGCTACACAGAAGCAAATTGGGCTTCAAACCCTTAGAACCGAAAGCCCATCTTTGGACATGTATTCCTCATGAGTGGTGGGGCCATCAGCTCGTGTACCAAGCGGCAGGTGGTTGTAGCGACCTCAAGCTCAGAAGCCGAGTATGTCTGTCTCAGCTTTAGAGCCAATGAAGCAGTTTGGCTTCAGCTTCTCATGGCAGAGATGAGTAGGAGTACAGCAATTCAAGTTCGTGTGCACGTTGACAACAAGAGCAAAATTAAACTCGCCAAGAATCCTGAACACCATGCACTGACTAACCACATTGATATTGCATATCATTTCATCAGGCACATGGTGCATGAGGGTGCTATCAAGCAGGAGTTTACTCCAACCAACAAGCAGGTCGCTGATTTGTGCACCAAGCCACTAACTCATGAGAAGTTAAAGTTGTGCATGAAGGCATGTGGACTCAGCCCACTCTGACTAAGGCAAAGTGGGAGATTGTTGGAAAAGGGGCCATGTTTTCAATTTCAGGTCCACGTGAGCAAGTTCCACAAAACTACCAGATCCATGCTCCGATCGTCAATCCTTCTTTACTATTAGAAAGATCACGTGGCAAATTGTATACGGTCCAAGTTTCACGACGATCTAACAGTCGGATTGGGAGATATGCATTTGTGAAGTTTTTGGGGTCATCGTCCATCGGTGTCTGGGTGATCATCGACGATGGCTCCATGCCTTAGCCCAAGAAATGAAAAAGGCAAGAGGTCCAGGGTCAAGACATGATGGAAGAAATATCCCGAAAGGATCCTAGATTCTTGGGTTACCTTGTCAAAGTGTGCTTACTAGGAAAAAGGTACCTCTCCTTACGCTTTTTGTAAGGTTATATCCTTGTGTGCTAGCCATGGACACAAGGCAATTCTCCATGGGATTGTAGGTTATGTGACTTCTAGGAGGGTGCCATGAGAGCATTTTCTTGCTCTCTAGGTTGTGTATGAGTGGTCAGCCTGATTGCTAGGCTGATTTCATGTCTTGTGTCAGATTATGGATAATAGTGTGTGAGCCTTAGCCTCCATGGCTAAGTGGTGTCGCTTGTGAGACAGATAACTTGCCCTAGGTCTAACTTTCTATGTACTCCATCATTTTGAGTGATTCAACAACCATTCTTGAGCACAAGTGATGCCGTTTGAGCCATACATGTTTGCTGCTCCAAAGCTCCCTCTCTCTTCCAGCTCCAACAAAGAGTGCCATGAAATTGACACATGATGATGTCATCTCCCAGCGGACCAAGCATATCAACAGCAGGTACGACAAGTCACTCGATCTGGTCGCAAAGGAGATCGTGGACCTAGAAAACGTTGAGACCATGAAGATGCTCGCAGATTGCATGACAAAGGCCCTTGACAGCAAATTGCACTCTACAGGTACTCAATGCATCGGTATGGTCTGCGCAGCTGACAAAGACTGAGGCCAAGACTGCTCAAGAAAGGAGATATCTCACAGCTAATGGATAGAGATGCAAGGGAGAGTTTGTTGACCTGATATACTCCTTGTCCATAGCTGACATTTGGACAGGCACAGGGCGGACTAGACATGCCTTGCTCTATTCGAGTATGTCTCCTATGTTTGGTCTAGATAGACAAGGCATGCACTGCTCCTTTGGAGCAAGTCGCCTTGGTCTACAGAGGATAGTATAGCTTCAAAACACTATCTAGGAAAACTCCTTGTGGCTTAGAACTTCCAGGATTAGTCTCTGGAGCGAGAGGTCACCGGATCAAATCCTAGTCCAGTGACTAATTTTCTTTGTGACCAAAAGGAGGAGAAGAAGGTTCTAAGAGACATATTAGAACATTCTAAGGTCCATCCTCCTGGCTGGCGCCACTTGGCGGTCAAAGGGAGTGCCATGTCGGCAAGGGGGATGATGTAATCAAGATTGCCCCCAAAGGAACTCATCCAAGGAGCAAGTGTGTGCCTAGGCTAGAGGCTAGCTCTAGGCCTATGACAACCTGTCAGTTTCCTGTCATTGAGTATAATTGTTACCTTTGAGACTCCTAAGAGAGTTGTCCATGAGACACTGACACTACAGAAGCATTTGTTGTTCTAAGCCCTAGGAGTTGGCTCCTCGCACGAAAGTGACCAGGTACCAACGACAAAGTGAAAGGAAGTGATTCCTATGAACTGCTTTGTGTGGAACCTGGGCTGTGAGGGTAATATAACCTCTTGGTTGCAATACCAAGATCGGTCGGTGGAAACCATTGTGTCAGAACTCGTTTTCTAGACTATCGCCTTTGGAAGGTTGATTCTCCGGAGCAAGGAGCGCGAAGGAGGTGCTGGAGCTGGTCCACACAGACTATGTGGCCGCATGCACACTCAGAGCTTTGGAGGATTTAGGTATTTTCTAACCTTCATTGATGATTTAGGCTGTTACAATGCTTTGTACTTCCTTTACTCCAAGGACAAGTGCTTTGAGAGGTGTAAGGAGTAAACTGGTGGAGAACAAGATGTGCAAGAAAATCAAGATGTTACGTAGCCATTGCGGTGGCAAGAACCAGAGCAAGGACTTTTAGGACTACCTTGCAGCTGTTGGCATGAAGGCGCATCGAACCATGCCATACTCGCCGAAGCGGAACGGCGTAACAGAAAACGTTAGTTGTATAATTGTTGAATTGGCACGCTTCATGCTGCATGCAGCTCGGATGACGTATGACTTCTAGGTGGAAAGAGTGAGCAATGTGGTGTACATGAAGAACAACAGTTCAACCAAGGCACTGGAGCAGAGGACGCCGTACGAGGCGCGGTTCGGCAAGGAGCCGAGCTTGGACCACCTCTTTGCATTGAGCATCTTGGCGCACATGCACGTGCCCAAGGAGAAGCAGTAAAAGTGGGACGTAAAGAGCGCGCAGATGGTCATGATCAGTTATGATGTGGCGAGGAAGGCATATTGTCTCTATAAGAGGGATACAGGCCAGGTCATCATCCTTAGGAAAATGGTCTTCAACGAGAGCAATGTCATTTACACTAGCATTGTTTGTGAGGAAGCAACAAAACTAGCAAGTGACGAGGCAGAGGGAGCACATACCTTTCATGACCTAGTCTCTCGTGACCCTTCCTTTACTATGACAGTCAAAGAACCATTCCATTCTCCCATGTTTGATGTAGCTCCTATAGTCAGCTCATTGGTAGAAGCAAAGGAAGGAGATGTACCTGGAGCACCGCGCCTGTTCCCACTAACGCCCTGGCACAAGGTCGTAGATACCCTCTCAGGTGCGCTACAAACCTGATGAGCTCAGGCATTTCTTGATGCCTTGAAAACCAGACCAGATGAATATCGTAGTTGCGGCAGACTCTGATGAGCCAATGTCATACAAGGAGGCCATGACTCCATCGGATCAAGCAGACTGGGCGCAAGTTGTGTAGAAGGAGATACCGTCAGAGATGTATAATGGCACGTGGGAACTTATTGAGGTTATCAAGTACAAGTGAATGTTCAAGAAGAAGCGAGGTGCAGATGGTAACCTGGAAAAATACAAGGCAAGGTTGGCTGTCAAGGGCTACTCGCAGCATGAGGGCATAGACTACAAAGAAACATTTTTTCTTGTTACAAAATTCGCCTCTATATACATGTTCTTCTCTTATGCAACAGCTCATGACTTCAAGGTTCACTCCATGGATGTCAAGACAACATTCTTGAATGGTGACTTGGAGGAGGAAATCTATGTGGAGCAGCCAGAAGGGTTTGTTATGGATGACCAAGAGCACTTGGTTTCTAACCTACAAAAGCCGTTGCATGGTCTCAAGCAAGCGTCGTGTGCTTAGAACCAAAAGTTGGATGCGGTGCTACAGTGCATGGAAGTTGAGCATAGCAAGTGTGAGTATAGCGTCTATCGTTGGCAGCATGGTCATGAGATGCTCATCATCATTCTCTATGTGGATGACATGCTTCTTCTTTCCGAAAGCATGTGTGTAGTGCACGAGTTCAAGGAGGGGATGCAGGAGCTCTTCCATATGTCGGATCTCAGGGAAGCTTGATACTTCCTTGGTACGCAGATCACGCATGACCGCAAAGTACGTATCCTCTCGTTATCGCACAACCGCTACATCAAGGATGTTTTGCAGCAATTCTACATGGCTGAGGCCAAACCCATCGGTACAGTGTTGGAGACGCTGCAAGACCTCATGAGCTTTAGTGGAGGAGCAGATGTTGCTGATGCAATGAAGTACAAGAGCGCCGTCAACAGTCTTATGTACCTCATGGTAGCAACCAGGTGGGATCTCGGAGACGTTGTGAGTGCTATGAGCCACTACATGGTAAATCCAAAACGTGAGCACATTAAGGAAGTGAAGCAAATCTTTTGCTACCTTGCTCGAACTATCAACATCGGCATCACCTACAACGGCAACGACAACACCATCAACGCTACACGCACATATTGGGCCTACGATCTTGAGGACTTCTAGTGCATCTCTAGACATGTGTTCCTCATGAATGGGAGGGCCATGAGCAGGTGTAGCAAGCGGCAGGTGGTTGTGGTCAGCTCAAGCACAAAAGATGAGTATGTATCTCTCAGCTATGGAGCAAAAGAAGCAGTTTTGCTCCAATATCTCATGGCAGAGATGAGTTGGAGTCCCATAGTTCGTGTTCATGTGCGAGTCGACAACCAGAGCGCAATTGCACCCACAAAGAACCCGAGTGCCATGCTCGTACCAAAGACATGGACATCACCTATCATTTCATCAGATACATGGTGCACAAAGGTTCTATCAAGCTGTAGTTTACTCCTACTAGAAAGCTGGTCACTTATGTCTGCACCTAGCAAGTGACCCGTGAGAAACAACAGTTCTACATAAAGGCATATGGACTCAGCCCACGCTCACTGCAAGAAAGTGGGAGATTATTTGGAAAGGAGTCATCTGGCCCGGTTTCAGGTCCACAAGTGCAAGATCTCAGAAACTACTAGATTCTTGCTATGATCAATAATACGATCTCACCAGGTGGCAAAACATCTACAGTCTAAGTTTCATGCCAGTCCAAAAATCGGATTGAGAGGTATGAATTCTAAAGATTTCCGGGGTCAACGATTGCGTGTGTCCGGGTGAGCATGGGCGATGGCTCAATGCCTTAGCATGAGAACGGAAAAAGGCAAGAGGTCCAAGGTCAAGACCTTATGGGAGAAATATGCAAAAAGATCCCACATTCTTGGATTGCCTTGTCAAAGTGTGCTGACTAGGAAAAGGTACCTCTTCTTACTTTTAGGTCAGGTGAGATCCTTCCATACTAGCCATGGACACATGGCAAGTGGCCATGGGATTGTAGGTTATGTGACCACTAGTAGTGTACCATGAGAGTATTTTCTAGCTCTTTAGGTTGTGTGTGAGTGGTTAGCCTGATTGCTAGGCCGATTTCCTCTATTGTGTTAAATCATGGACTTTAGTGTGTGAGCCTTAGCCTCCATGGCTAAGTGGTATGGCATGTGAGAGGGCTGACTTGCCCAAGCTCTAGCTCTATATGTATTACATCATTTTGAGTGATTCAACCACCATTCTTTAGCACAAGTGATGTCCTTTCACTCCCATATGCTCACTTCTTCAAGCTCCATCTATCCTCTCGTTCCAACAATAGGCAAAAGTAGATGAATGAGATGTAGCATAAGTTGCAATGATGATTGTACGAGTAGCATCGCGCGAGCCGCCTTCTCATGCACTAGTACCAATTTCTAGGGACCTTCTCCAAATGCATTACAAGCATTGTCAGTGTGGCTTTTTTTTATGTCATACAAGCAAGAATAGAAAAATGTCGTAGTTCTAGTGGGTTAAGATGAGCAACCATCTTACATGGAGATGATAACTACACTTGATATAGCTGTTTGGACATCAGCTATGTACCAAGAGATACAGTCGTAGCTTGATAACGACATATGGGAGCTGACCGAGTGTCTACTTGGGTGCGAACTGATCGAGTACAAGTAAGTGTTTAAGAAGATATAGGGAGCAGATGGCAACCTTGAAAAGTACAAGGCAAGGCTGGTCGCCGAGGGCTACTCGCAGCATAAAAGAATTGACTACATAGAAACCTTTCCGTTTGTTGCTAAATTTACTTTTTCTATTCACTCTTCTCTTGTATGGACTCTCGAGGACATCGAGATCTACCATATAGATGTCTAGACAAAATTCCTTAAAGGTGACTTAGAGGAGGAGATCTACATGGAGAGCCGGAAGGATTTGTCACTGATGGCCAAGAGTACCTTATTTGTACATTGGAAAAGTCATCAAATAGCCTCATACAAGCATCACGTGCTTTCAACCAAACGTTGGATACAGCGCTCAAGTGCATGTGGTTTGAGTACAGCAAGTATGACTATAGTGTTTATTGCTGGCAGCATGATCATGAGGTCCTCATGATCATTGTGTATTTAAATGACATGCTCCTCCTTTCAAACAACATGTCTGTACTATAGGAATTGAAGGAGGTGATGTAGGAGCACTTTAGATGTCTGATCTCAAGAAAGCATCATACTTCCTCTGCATCAAGATCAGTAGTAACCACAAATCACATTCTCTCTCACTCAGCAGAGCCACTATATCAATAACTTAGTACATGGGTACCACATGGGAGAAGAAACACCCATCGGTACAGCACAAGGCACACAAAGCCCAAGGTGGACTTCCTATCATCCACGTTGCCTCCAAAATCTGCGTCGGAGTAGCACTTGAGGCGCAAAGGGTGTGTTCCTTGAAGGCCGCCGTACTGCAGTCCCATGTGCCGTATCTTGTTGAGATAGTGCAAAATGCGCTTCACGGCTTGCCAGTGGAGTGGCCCAAGGTTGGCCACAAACCGACTGACTAGCCCCACAGCAAAGGAGATGTCTGGCCGCGTGCCAACCATGGCTTACATGATGCTAGCCACCGCGGACTGGTATGGCACATCCTGCATTTCGTGGCGCTCGGCTTCCGTGCTGGGGGAGTCAGCGGAGGTGAGATTGCATTTCGTGGGGAGAGGAGTGCTGAGGGGTTTGGCGTCTTCCATGTCATAGCGCCGAAGTACTTTGAGATGTATTTCGTCAGGTTGAGCTCGATGGTGCCTACAGCTTGGTTGCAATGTATAGCAATGCCCAAGTAGTACTCGAGCTCGCCCATGTCCTTCATCTGAAACCGCCCATGGAGCTTCTCCTTGAGGGCCTCGAGGGCCTTCATGGAGGTGGAGGCCAGAATCAAGTCATCCACGTACTGCGCTACCAGCAACAACCCCTGGTCATCCGCACGCACATACACGTTGGGGTCGTTGTGGCAGTGCGAGAAGCCTAGCACAGCCATGAAGCTGTCCATCTCCTTGTACCACATCCTTGGGGCCGGTTTCAGCCCGTAGAGCGCCTTGATAAGGCAACACACCTACCCGGGTTTTGCGTTGACACCCTCCGGTGCCTCCATGGGTATCTCCTTGTCAAGCTTTCCGTAGAGGAAGGCGGTCTTGACGTCCATCTGGTGGATTTCCATGTTCCGCGCCGCGGCCACAGCGAGCAAGGTGCGGATGGAGGAGAAAGATGCGACAGGAGAGTAGGTCTCGTTGTACTCAGACCTTGCTCTCTACGAGAACCCCTTTGCAACAATCCTTGCCTTGTACTTGTCGATGCTGTTGTCTTGCTTGCGTTTGATGCGCAAGACCCACTTCACACCCATCACGTGTGCGTCTGGTAGTCTGTCTACCAGCTCCCTTGTTTTGTTCTCTTTTATGGAGGCGAGCTCGCTCTCCATCGCCTCCTTCCACTTAGCAGCGTCCGGCCGCGAGAGAGCCTCGGCGATGGTAGCCGGCTCTCCCTTCGCAAGACACGACGAGCTCAGGCCAGTCCACTCGGCCTTCCTTCCGTTATACTGCTTTGTAGGCTTTGCTTTGCGCTCACTACGCCGCAGTGGTGCTGGTGCTGGCTACTTGTGCTGCTGCTGTTGCTGTGCTTCCCCAGGAGGGGTTGCTGGGAAGGAAGAGCCACTGGCCTCGGAGGAGGTCTTGGATGTCTCCGATGCGGTGTCGGATGTCAACTCCGCTTCAACCTGAGCATACGCTCTCCCTGAATTGGCAGCCTCGCTGTCTACGGCCACTAGCGTCCCACGCCAGTTAGGCGGGGGTATGTCACCCGCCTCCAGCAGCACGATCCACTCCTTGTTTTGGAGAGTTCTCTGGGTCTTGTAGTTCTTCCTTGCCGTATGACTCTTCCTGGAAGGTCACATCTCTGGAGGTGATGACTCTCCCTACTGCCTAGTCCCACAGCCTGTACGCCTTGTGCGCGGCCTCATAGCCAATCATCACGCACCTGCGCGCACATGCATCCATTTTCCCCGCTCCTAACCCGTCCTGGACTTTTGTCCAAGCCGTGCAGCCGAATGTGTTTAAGTGAGAGGCATCCGGCTTCCATCCCAACCACGCCTCCTGCGGCGTCATGCGTTCTGCACTTTGCTCCTTTTCTCTCCCCTTGCTGCGCAGTGCTGCAGCAGGCATGAGGTTGATGAGGTAGCATGCAGTGCGCGTTGCTTCCGTTCACAAGCGAGGAGGGAGTTTTGAGACGAACAGCATGATTCGCGTCATGGCCAGAATGGTCTGGTTCATGCGCTCGGCCACGCCGTTGCTTTGCGGTGTGTAGGGGGTAGTAGGTCGGTGGACAATGCTGTGTGCCCGAAGCCACGGCTTGCACCCCTCTCCGCCATTGTCGCTCCGCAGGGCCTTGACCTTCCCCCTAGTTTGTTGCTCCATCATGGCGTCAAACTCTTGTAGGCGCTCCAACACCTCTCCCTTGGTTTTGAGGAAGTACACCCACATCTTACGAGAGTAATCATCGATGAAGGTGAGGAGGTACTTGGAGCCGCCATTGGACGTGGTGCACATGGGGCCACACACGTCGCTGTGGACGAGATCGAGTATGCCCTCTGTTCTATGACCGTTTTTGGAGAAGCGTTTCCGCTTTGTCTTGCCTCATAGGCAAGTCTCACGCCCAACGTTGCATCCATCCTTCAGCTCACATTCCTCCAGCCGCGTACAAGCTTTTGGTCCTGCATGACTTGCAAGGTGCTGTCGGCCACGTGACCAAGGCGTCTGTGCCACAGCTTCGCAGTTGCTGCTCCCGCATTTTTTGCCGCCACTACGAGCGGCATGGATGGTGTCTTGGCGTTCGGCGATGGTGAAGCTTCCACTCCTACCTCTACCGCCCCAGCGTGCCCTTCCGCGCTCTTTGTCTGCAAAACGTAGAGCCCATCCGTTCATGGCACCTTGGTGACAAGGTCTGACGTAGCGTAAGTAATCGTCACGTCCTCGTTCTTGAGGATGACGGCTTCGTTCTGTGTGAAGACCATCGTCATTGCGTGATCCGTAATCCGCAAGACGGAGAGGAGGTTTGCGATGAAAGTTGGCATGTAGACAACGTTCTGCAACCGCAACTCCTTGTCGGCTCCATTGAGCCCCGTGTGCATGACCTTCTCTCCCTCACCAGCCGCGTACTCGATGCCGCCGTTGGCGCATTGGAACTTGGCCGTGGACAGTGCGAGGGACGAGAAGCCAAATGCCTCGCAAGAGGTGTGGTAGTCTATGCCACTGTCGAGCCTGAAGGCTCCCGGCCGCAGCATCGCAGAACTCTTGGGAGGGGCCTTGCTCTCGGCCATCATGCTCGTGGACGTTGATTCCACCTCCTTACTCACGTTGCTGCTCCCACCACCGCCTCCCTTCTTTGGTGCGTGACACTCCCGCGCCCAATACCCCGCCTTGCCACAATTGTGGCACTTGTCCTTCTTCTTGCCGCTCTTCCCGCCGCCACTGCCTCTGCTGTTGCCATGAGAGGAGGTGCCTCCCGAGCCACTTGCGTACGCGGCGTTATTGATCACGCCGTTGATGCACCGCATGGCCTCGTTTCGGACAAACTCGGAAATACGAGGATACGTGAACTCTGACTCCTCCCAACCACCCAAGGTAGTGATTATGGGGCTCCAGCTTGGTGGCAAGGCCATGAGGAGAATCATGGCCTGCATCTGTTGGTTGAGCTGCCATGACATGGCGTGAGCTTCTTGAAGCAGTCCTTCAAAGTGCTAGAGGAAGTCTGAGATGGACTCCCCTTCGCCCAACCGTAGCCCGATGAGGGGCTGCAGGATGAAGAGTCGATTGGCGAGGGAAGTATACAGGTACACGTTCGTCAGCTCGGTGTAAGCCTCAACTGCCGTCGTACACCCCTCAATGTGGGAGATTAGGGAGGGGCTTATGGAAGTGACGAGGAGTGCAAGAGCGATGTCATTCCTCTCTTGCCATCCTGCATATTCCGCGCTTGCCTTGTCTTGCGGTGCTACCTCCGTCCCTTTCAGCATGTTGAGGTACCCGCGCACGCGCATCACCATTTCAAACTGCCATTTCCACGTGCCAAAGGCTTTGTCATTGAGGCGTGCGATGGCGTTGGCCGCACCCAACTCTATGGGCCGTGAGGTGACTGGAACGATCTCTTGACCCCCTGGCATGATTGTGGTGTGGTCAAGGATGCTCACTTAGTCTCTGCTGTTCTGCTTCGTTGAGGCCGATGTAGGCTGATGAGGCTGATGACTGCTACAGATTTTCAAGGTGAAGTCCGTAGCATACCCCTCCAACCGATGGTCTCCTAGCTATTGTGGAGGAAATGCTCCAACAGACACGGGGTCGTACCCACAAGGGCAGAGCGTGACCCGCTTAGGACTTGAGGGTCACACCAACAATGGCAGAGCGTATCCTTGTTCCTTGTCCGTGGAAAGGAAAAGTGGACCACGGGTCCAACCCGCGTCTGGTCTCTCACAATGCGTACCTTGGACCAAGTGGACCGACGATGAACCAGATGGAGCAGTGGTGTCTTGTCTGCTGCGAAGGTACCTATTACGTGAACTGAGCGGTGGTACAAAGAACCACGTTTCCCGATCAATGTGGGTCCATAACCCTTTGTCACTCCGCACTTAGGCACGGTCTAGAGTAAACGGCACCGACAGGCAAACCGCCGACCGTCCTTGGTATTTCAACCAAACTAGAGATCACCCACGGAGTGGTGTTTCCACACTGAAAGGATCACTTAGCTTGTCCCAACCGTGGCCGGAGAGTGTTCCAAACTCTTACTCAACTGGGACTGCAACACACCAAAGTGTGCACTTGCACTTGTTCTTGACCCTCTTTCTTGGTGGCCAACAAGGGATTAGTTTTCTCCCAAGTCTCAAGAGTAAGAGATGATGATATTATCACATGCAAATGACAGGCCTTATACAGTCTCTAGTCAGTGCTCCCAGTGGCTCCTTGGAGGGACCACCCCCCCAAGGCTACCTTAGATAGTGTCATCAGCTTCGATGACATTGCACCCTCTATGACCGCCAAGTGGCGCTTGATCCACCTTGGACCCTAGAGGCTTCTAGGAAGCTTCCTTGGCCCTTTATAGTCACAAAGAAAATTTGGTCCTGGGAGGATTCGAGCCCGGACCTCTCGCTTGGGAGACGGCACCTTCACCTAGTAGGCTGTAAGAAGTTGTCCTAAGGAGCATGCACCAAGTACACTACCAAGAGTAGACCAAGGGGACTTACTCCACAAGGATGAGTACTGCATGCCTTGTCTCTCTCAGCCTCTCTTACATGTCGTTGGGGGACTTGCGCTACAAGTGTTGTGCATACCCAGTCTAAATCTTTCACTGATTAGACCAGGATCATACACAGAACAGAACAGGTTGTACCTGGGTAGAGCCTTGTTACAATTGATGTGTTTTTCAAACTGACCCCTGCAATGTCAGAAGGCTATCATGTTACATCATATTGTAGGTTGGAGGAGAGAGGGGATGTGAGGTGATGTTGTTCCCTGTCGCAGTTGGGGAAGAGACTGAGCCCGTTGAGAGTGAGAGAGTGAGAAGAGAAGGCTGCAAATTCAAAGGTGTAGATGCGGTGAAGAGGATGGGACAAACAATCGTGCCGCAAAAACAATAAGGTGGAGTGAGGGTTGCTCAGGGAGTGAACTCGAGAGATGCATGATTTGATGGCGGTAGATGAGATGTGGTTTTGAACCTTATCTGGTTATAATGGCAATTTTGGATAATGAGAACGGCAAGTGTAGAGGGATGTGAAGTGTAGATCTGGAGGAGGAATGGTGGAGTAGGTGCTATTTGGTGAATGGAGTCGTTGTTGCAGGTCGAGGGACAGGGTGAAAGAAGGGTACTTGTACTACACCAGGCCACCAAGACTTTTGATAGAGGCAGGAGGTGTTGTTGAGTGTCAACCCATAGGTGAAGGAGGAGGAGACATAGGTGGTGGTGTCTAGATGAGGAGGCTATAGGTGCTGTTTTCATGTGAGTATGCTTTTGAGAAAGGAGAGAAGTAGATAAGAAGCACTAGTGATACTTGTGTGGTTTAGATGGGTGATCGGTGTTCGCAGAGGCGTAGAGGCAAGCAAGAGGACACAGAAACCTGTCGCTCCACAAAAGAATGCTTCAAGCTTGAGACGATGTCCACAGTTATTATGCTTGAGGTTGAATATTGTGATGATACTGATGTTGTGGCTAAGAGCGATCCAAAATGTGAGCCCGCGTTGTTGTTGCAATTGTGAGGCATTCTCTACTTGGTTGATGTGGATGATTGCTTTCATGGCTTCTCTAAAGGAAGAAGAAACGGGCAAGGAAACAGCATATGTTGTTGCGCCATGAGGAGGAAGAGTCTAACTGCAAGGATAAGACCTGTTGGTTGCTAAGTTGATGCTATAGTTTGAACAAGATAAGTGAGGACATGTGGTAGTGGAGGGGACAAATGGTTGTTTGGCATCGTTTACGGATACTTCAGGGAGAAAGATGAGGGGCAAAGAGAAGTAGACAAGGGGATAGCCTCTACCATTACACCACAAGGAGGTTGATGTATTATGGAAGAACCAACTGCTGTTGCTGCTGCCGTGTATGATATTCTAGCTGTTTTATTATGCGCATGTAGACGGAGCAGGAAATGGAGGTAAACATGCGTGCAAGGGGAAATGTGGTGCTGTCGTGCTGTGCAAATGATGAAAATAGATGAAGCTATAACGCATGATGCTGTGCCTTTTGTTTTGATAGAAGGTTGCAAGGAATGGAAGATGCTGTAGTTGTTGAGGAACAGAGACCGTTTGCAAGGACGTAGGCGCGAGCAAGGAGGCAGACAAGGTTGCCGCACCGCAAAGAGGAGGCTTTTCTTGCTGGTGCCAATGTTCGGTGCTGCTACGACCACTGTGGCATGAGGCTTTGAGGTGTAAACCAATGTGACCAGAGAGGCATGATGGCCACAAGAGGATGTTCTTCTCTTGCTATTGCAAAGTTATTTCTTCTTTGCTTTGGAGGAACCCGCAGTACCGCGGTTCAAGATAAGGTTTCTGGCATTTGTCAAGCTGCGACGCGCATGTAAGAGGGCAGATGGGGTAGAAGGCTCTTCTAGCTCTGATACCATGTCAGTAAATTGTATGAAGTAATCAGATGATTGCATGATGCTGATATCAACTGAGGTACTGGTGACAAACTTTGACGCTATTCGATGGACGAGCGCTGGAGGATACATGACACAAATGTTACTCAGCATGGTGTAGAAGCACGAGCGCTCAAAGGCAGACCAAAAGATGTGGAAGTATGATAATAGCAAGGAAGGGAACGAATAGTGGCAATGCCGAGGCACGGGCCGCGAGGCCACAACCATGAGGCATGGGCCAACGAGGTACAAGGGCTGTAACGACGAAGCGCGGTCCATCGAGTAGAGGCAAACGCGAAGCCAGTAACGTAAGTATACGCGATGGCAAAGATGGAGAACCGCAGCGTCAAGGAGTGAACGGAGCAACAAGCAAGGCCACCGCGCAAAGGAGCGGGCTGAGCAACAAATGAGAAGCGTGGAGGCAGGGCAAAGCCTAGAACTCGGAATGATGACCATGAGTTGGACAAAGATAACGATGATGCTGGAAGGCACTATGCAATGGGAGCGGGCCATTGGACACAGTGTGAGTGGGGACGGGGACAAAGCCCGGGCCGAAAGAATTGAGGCAAGTGGAACTGATTAACCACAAAGGTAAAGGGTTCTAGGGTTTCCTCTATACCTAAGTACTATACTTAGCCTAAACTAGAAGTACCACCGACTGTAGTGGACAGAACGAGAAGTGGCGTCCTAGGCGCGCTAACGTCTTGGTACACCCCGGAGTTACGCAGTGATGTCTTACATAGAGCGTGGTTGGTTTCCTGGTATGTGAAAGTCTTGGTAGTGATTCTGTTGGAGGGCTATCCATTTTCGTGTAGCGGGTTTTGGACTGCCTGGAAGATTTGGGTGGCGCTAGGCGGGATCCGTAGGCGTTTGCCGCTTGCCGGTGTGGACGTGGCTGTTGGTTGTTGCATGTGAGCAATTGAGTTTTTTTCGTATATGCCATAACCAAACAAAATACCATTGTTGGAACTATGTTCTGTACCCCTCTGTGAAGGTCCTTTATGGTAACTCTTGGGAAGACTTGGTAGCATGTGTAGGATGCTCGGTGTGCCAAGAACTGGAAAAGATGTACCTGGGTATAGCCTTGTGACAATTGAGGGTGATGGCATTTTGAATGCCATCATCTTCTGCTCCAAATGCATGAAGAATACAAGATCCTTGCTCTCATAGTTCTTGCACAACACGGCCCATCCCTTCTTTGCAGCAGCTTTGTCATTCACATACTAAAGATGCCAATTTGAGATGGTGTCAACACCATTTCAAATCGGCCTGTAAGCCTCCCTATCATTCTTCTGTCACTCCTCATAAGCCAATATTGGAGTTGCAAATAGACTTGTATCTACTGCACCTTTCCACATTGTGATACCACCACCACATGCGCAACGGTGATTCCTTTTTCCTGTGGAACCAAGGCCAACTTCCTGCAGCTCACCAACTCCCACAAGCTTCTCTCATCCCAAAGGAGGGGAGTACACATGTTCCAAAAGGTAAAGCTTACACGTCCCTCCTGCCTAACCAATGACAACACTACTCTCAGGACTCCTGCTGCTACCCTTTTCAGCATTAGTGATGCTCAATGCTTCCCTTTACTAGTAACACAACACGTGTGTGATTAGCCAACCGGATCAATATGTTGAGTTGATCTCGTCTCAAATTATCGTCTCTAGTCTGTGAGGGCTGACTTGTACAAGCTCTACCTCTTTGTGTAATTCATCATTTTGAGTGTTTCTACAACCATTCTTTAGCACCAATAATGCCATTTAGTCTCGTTTCTTTGATGCTCTTGAGAGTAGAGCTATAACCCCAACGCAACAAGCAATGTCCGAAATGATGGTTGTATGGCCATGTTAGGTGCAGATCTAGAACTAGAAATAGACAAAAATGGTACAAGTGTTCAAGTAACAGGTAAACCCCCCGTTACGGGTGAGGCTCGCTAGTCAAGCCCCACCCATTAGCTGCTCAGCAAAGCTTGCCAGCAAACAACAAGGGTCGAGGGCGAACTCCGCCCTCGACTCGGAAAGACACGGCAGGTGCCGTTCGTGCCCACACACAGCCCAGACTAGGCCAGAGATCAACCAAGACTATTCAAGTCCTAAGAACAATGTAAGTTCTTGACCAGGTTTGTGAAGCTTCTGTTAGGAATATCCTAATTTGAGTCAAAAACCTAAAGTAGGTGATGGACCAGGCATGGGCCGACGGCCGGCGGGTGACGTATGACGACTTAGTAGGATGTCGTTGCGTATAGCGTGGATCATAGCCGACAGCCGGATCTGCATGCACTGGACACACACGGCCACACACAAGGCAAAAAATGTATACATAGGGTTATCACGCCCCTTGGCTGAGGGTACTGCATGCATGCAGCCAAGTTGAAGAAGTTATAGAGGAAGAGTTCTTGAGGGTAGCGCTTTTGTGAGGAAGTCTGCAAGTTGCTCGTCCCCATTTAGACCACACACTTGCACCGTGCAAGCTTCTAGTACCTCACGTACAAAGTCATGCTCAACTCTTATGTGTTTTGTGCGTGGGTGCAGCACACCGTCGTTAGGTGTGATGGGACGTGTAGCTCAGTTGTCACTATGAAGTGGTTCAGGTCCCACAGTTATGTCCAATTCCCCCAGTAGCCTACGTAACCATATAGTTTTACACGCTACCTCAGCCAACGCCATGTACTTTGCGTCAACCACACTTCCTGCAACACATGATTGTTTGGCACTTAGCCAAGAGATACTTGTACCCCACATGCAAAACACATACCCACCCCGACTGCATGCATGTCTGTCTCATGCATAATCACTCTCACAATATCCATCAATCAAGATTCATATGGTGGGAGTGAATACAAGACCCAGTGATGCAGTGTGAAACACATAGCGCGACACCTACATCAATGTCTTCTGGTGCGTTGTATGGTGTTGCTGACTGAATTGGACCAAGGTGTTCATAGCACATTAGATGTGGAGTCGTGTGGTTGAGGAGAGGTAGGAAAGGCGGCCAATGATCTATCTCTAGAGGGTAGGATCAGTGTTGGGGCCATAGTCTATGGTGTTTGTGTGAAAAGAAGGTGAGCATACACGTCTAAACTCATGGGAGAATGGTGGCATAGATGGTGATGGACCAAGGGGTCAAACCGTGCCATGAGTTGTGCAATGAATCGACCATGGTGTAAAGTTAGTTTGCGTGTGGCTCTGTCACGTGTGATTGTCATGCCTAGGAAGTTGCGTGCCTCTCCTAGGTCTTTCATTCGGTACTACGCTGTGAGCACTGCATTGGCGTCCCGGATAACAGAGAGTGAAGGGGGGATGAAGATATCGTCAACACAAACAATGAGAGCAATAGGAACAGTTGATCCAGCGAATGAACGAGGGATCAAAGATTCTGTGCATGAACTCCTTGCCTTCCACTGTGCGACGTCTCTCCTTGTTCCAACGTCGTGGTGCTTGCTTTAATCTATATAGTGCTTTCACCAAAAGCACAACCGGTCAGTGCCATCGTCAAAACCTGGTGGTTGTTCCACATATAATTCCTCATCCTGGGGGCCAGTGAAGAAGGCATTTTTTATATCAATTTGATGAATCTCCAAGTCCTTGTGGGACGCGACCCAAGGAAGACATAACAGGAGATGTACTAACCCACTGGAGCATAAGTGATTGTAAAGCATCAACTAGGTATTTGGTGAAAACCTTTGGCCACAAGGTGTGCCTTGTATTTCTCAGAAAGACTGTGTTTGTCTTTATGACCTTGTACATCCACTTCAAGTCAATAGCCTTCTGCCCAGGTGGGAATGGGACATTCTTGTAGACGCCATGCTCCAGTAGGGCATTCAATTCGTCGGCCATCACCTTTTACCACTTAGCCACGTCGGGATGACTCCTTGCCTCTATACAGTCAGTGGCTGTATGAGAGGTCTTATTATGCTGGCTGGGCCGACTGTGTGATATAGCTGTCTATAGTTAACTCTTGCAATATTACACAGTGAACGACAGACCGGGTCAAGCTGTACTACTGCATCTGTGTTCCGTATGGAGGGAGACATAGGAGTTTCTGTTGTTGTATGTGTCTCAGTTGACCCGCATAACGCCTCATGGGTATAACCGGTCTGGTCTGTAGACGGTGGTTGGTCTAGCTGCACTCTGGTAATAGGGACAAAAACTGAAATACTGACATACTCTTGGTAGCGGTCATGGACAGTGAGAATCAGTGCCTGTTTCCGTGTTTTTATGGTTTTGTATGGCATGATATCTAAGAATGATGCATCCAGACACTCAACATATGGGTAATGGACAAGATCCCAAAACCGCCATGCTTTAGAGGAGTGAGATACACCAACAAAACACAACATCCGCCGCGTGGACACAGTTTGTGACTCCGTTGTGGTCGTACAAACCACTCATGCGCCATCGTGCCCCATACTTGGGCGGGATGCAAATCAGCCCTTTGTTTGAACCAACGTCCCCATGGGGTAACTGTCTCGGTAAGGAACCCTTGGGTACCTGATTTCACACCCGGATAATGTACTTCACCGCCTCTTCCCAGAACCTAAAAGACAAGCCTAACTCAGCAAGTAACGCGCGGAGTGCATCCTCTATTGTTCTTTGCCATCTCTCAACCAGTCCATTTTGTTATGGAGTGTATGGTGCTGCAGTTTGATGCACAATGCTTTAAGCCGTAAGCTCCATTTCAAGAGGACCAAGGAATTCCCATCCTGATCTGTGCACAGATTGCTTAAAGAGTAACTAGTTTGCTGGTCATCCACTAGAATCCACTTCATGATTGCTCGTTGTGCGTCGGCTTTGGTTGTGAGCAAAAAAGCCCAAGAGAAACGACTGTAGTCATTTGTAAGTATCAGTATGTACTGTGATGCATACTACACTGAATGAACTGGCATGGGTCATGTGAGGTCTAAATGCACCAGTTCTAGTGGTTCCTTGCTCACATGTTGAGATACGGGAAAACTCTGTCGGTGTGCTTTACGTGCTTGACAATCAAAACAAGTTGTCGCCTTCAAGCTATGTGGACAATCATGAGAAATCAAACCTTGAGCAGGTTGGTGTTTTTGCAGATCAGTGATCAGCTCAGTACTGATATGAGCCAGTCACTGGTGTAGGAGGTCTGTGTGGTGTGAGACAGTGGTGGTCATCACATGTGCTAGTGCTCGTTCTGATGGAAAGGCAAGAAACACTGTCAGTCGGTATGACATGTCATTGTGGACTAGCGCATCAGCCAACAGTTTCCTATTAGCACCATAGATCATGCACTTCTGATCACGCATAACTGTAGCCATGCCCGCTTGTCTGTCCAATTGCCCCCCTGACAATAGCTTCACCTTTAATTGATGGACATACAAGACACCCGTCAGCCACTTGATCCCACCAAGCGCTTATAACGCGATAGTACCAATGCCCTCAACCCTCAGTACCTCCCTATAGCCAGTCCAAACACCATGCACATCATTCGTGGCATACAACAATACAAAAAGGCAACAACGGTGGGACGTATGGTATGAAGATGCTATGTCAAACACCCATTCGTGCATGGTGAGTGTGTCTGCGATGTAGTGATATATGTGTATCCAAGTCACAGACCTGGGGGCTGAGTAGTGGTTGAGGACACTGGCGGGTGTGGTTCTTGAAGCGTCCCTTGAGAGGCGCCAACATGCTCTTCCTACAATGTGCCGTAGATGCACTGAGCCCCCTCATGCCCTAGAACTAGTGTCGTGGCGAATGGTGGGACATAGTAGGGCCCACGATACGCCTATGGCACTGTGATAGGCTGCGACTGGAAGTACTACTACTGCCGCCACTGCTGCTGCTGCCGTGGAGACAGTCCCATTGTGGTTGCTGCCACAGCCTTGCCAACATGATGCCCAAGTACGTTTGATCCTCTAGGCTTAATGGGTGGCAGGTAAACCGTGAGAGTAGAGCTATCACCCCAACGCAACAAGCGGTGTCCAAAATGATGGTTGTACGGCCAGGTTAGGTGCAAATATAAAACTGGAAAACATGAAAATGGTACAAGTGTTCAAGTTACAGGAAAACCACATGTTACGGGTGAGGGTCGCCAGTCGAGCCCCACCCATCGGCCGGTGCGCGAAGCTTGCCAACGAGCATCAAGGGTATAGGATAAACTTGGCCCTCGACACGGAAAGGCACGGCACTAGACGCGCCTGCCCACACACAGCCTTGACTAGGCCGGAGATCAAGCAAACCTACTCTAGTCCCAAAACCCAACAATGTAAGGTCTCGAATAGGTTTGTGAAGCTTCTGTGAGGAATATCATACCACAAGCCAACAGCCTAATGTAAGTGCTGGAGCAGGCATGGGCCGACGGCCGGCGGGTGACATATGACGGCTTAGTAGGATGTTGCCGCGTTTAGAGTGGATCACCACTGATCGCCAGATCCGCATGCACTGCACACCCACGGCCACACACGAGGAAGAAAATGTATACACAGGGTTATGACCTCCAAAGCTACGTCCCTCCTCCAAGTCCCACACGGCCAGATTGTGCCACTATTAGACAGAGCAGGCTATGACTTTGAACATGAAGGGTAAGGATAAAAGCTTGACCAAAATTGACGGTTAATTAGCAAATGTTACATTATGGAAGACAAACTTCCCAAAGAGCTGCATAGTACAAAGATCGAATAGTTTGATAGACACTTATGCTCAAAACGATGTTGGATAGGGCTACTCTGTTGTCTCTTAATACGATTTCCACCTTATGATGACTATAACTTTGTCCTCAAGTAGCACAAGCATGTTTTTTCACATTTGTAAAAAACAAAGTTCCACAGCTTTCCATTGGTGCAAAAATATTTGCATTCCATTACTATGTTTGGGAGAAATCTTGGTTACATTTTTGCTGAACTGAACTAAAGGAGTAGCACTATACCTTGTTTAACAAAGGGCGTATCTTTCATAATCCCCTTTCCTTTTTTTTGGCTAGGAGGGCCTTAGAGGTGAGGGAACTTATGCTGCACCCTTGATGACCACATGGGGTCAATCTCTGGCGAGGGCTTTCAGTCAAAGACTGTGCCCTATGTAACTTATGTTACACCAGTTTAGGTATCCACGAAACCCTCGTTCCATGGATTATGTGGGAGTCTCACCCACTAACCCTCACCCCTAAGAGTATCTTTACCATGGGTCGTAACCTGTTTAATGGGTCCATCTGAATTTTCTTTGTAATAATCACCCTTTCCATAACCATCTTCAATGGGTCCATCTGAATTTCCTTAATCTGAGTTATCTGTGAGTAAATCAGTTTTCAAATGTTCCAACTCTGCTGGTCTCCACAGTCTACATCTGTCAGACATATTTTTGGGACAAAAGTAGCAGTAGATGTAAGGTATTGTTACTATTCAAGGACAGTATTGAGCATCACAAAGGCTCCAAACAGCAGCACAAGGCATCATGGTAGTAGTCGAGGCCTTAGATAGGCTAAAGGGATGCACAAAATCCAGATTTTGAAAGATCTCTTCCTACCTTGTTCATGAGGACATGGGCTCTTGAGAGGTGGTGTACTGCAAAGAGCCGATTCTGTTTCCACAAGGAAAAGGCATTAGCGCAGTGCAAATAGTGGCGGGGAAGAGGTCGTAGAAAGATGGAGTGGATATACTTCTTTTGCAGATGTAATAATGTCATATGAGGATTCAAAGAAGAGGACAAGCATATGTATATCCTGCTTGGAAAAAGCATCTCAAAGTTGCATCTTTCATATGCGAGTGACAATGCTAATGCAAAGGAGGGGTGGCTTGCATTGTGCAATAAGTACAAGAGTAAAGACGTTATATTCCTTGTGCTTTTAGAAGAGGAGATAGTGACGTTGACAATTCATGGTGGAGAAGGGATGGGGGCGTATCTTGGTAACGCAAATAATTTTGCAAAGTAGCTGAAAACCGCCTAGAATCCTATACAAGAGACCCAAGTTATCATTATTTGCTGAGGGGACTCCCAAGAAGCTATGACACGTTGCGAGAGACTATAGAGTGCCAGTTGACTCTTGACCTCTACTTCATTGGCACATATTTGTAGGTGGAACTACGTCAAAATGCTGAATAGTGCAATGGCAAGAGCAGCAATGAAGCAGCGTTTGTGGTCATGGACACGCGTAGTCAACAAAAGCAGCCTTTTGGGCAGCTTAGAGGCCAAAAGAAAGGAAAGTTCCATTATTACTTGAAACATGGGTATCATAAGAAATAGTGCTTCAAGTTTAAGAGGGACCAAAAGGACCACTAGTAGTAGCAACAAAGGTAGTAGTCTCTAGATCAGCAAGGCCATTTATAGTTGTGTCAACGGTAGAAATAGTAGAACCAGACTAGTCTGCACCACTTTAGCAACATGAAGGTGGCCAAGGAGGTGCTCGATGATTTTTTTTGGCAACGTCTCATATGTTATGTGCGAAGAAGGCAAATGTAGCATGGTAGGACTTAAGGTGTGCCAAGAGTCTCATGCACCACAAGGAGTTGTTTACGTAGCAGCTCTCCATTCTCCCCTGACCAATTCTTTGAAGTGATGATTGGGTGGTCTATGCCGAGGGGAACGGGATGTTGAAGATGAGGTTGGAGACCTTGCATGGTGTTTAAGAAGGGTTATTCCATGGTGTGCTATGTAAACCTGATGTTTCATTCAACCTCAGCTTGGTCTCACCCCTTCCTAATACAAGACAATCCGTTTACTTTGACAGTGAATATGGATACATCTTTGACAAGGAAACAACAAAGGAATTGGCTAGGTACGTTCAGGAGGATAACATGCATGACTGTTGGGGACAACCAAGATCCCAGATAAGTAAAGTGTTGTAGTAGTCGTGCAAGCCACAAATTGGGATATCAAGCATGTGCAATACGGCCACATCCGCATGCGCAATGTGGCCAAATTTGTACGTGCACCTTGGAATAACTTCATACAAACAAGATGGTGTGCATGTGGCCCACCATCTCCAACTTTGAGCAGTAGTTGTCTATTGGCTATTTGGATGGGAAGAAGCATCATAAGAAATTATCTAGAGCAAAGAAGCACACTAAGGAGGTGGTGGAAGTGGTCCATGTAGACGTGTGACCCGATGCACACCCAAAGCTTTGGTAAGTGCAGTTTTTTATCACCTCTTTTTATCATTTCATCAATTATATGGTTGTGTACTTCCTTTCTTCCTAAGACTATTGCTTTGACGGGTCCAAGGAGTTCAAGGCAATGTTGGAGAACTAGACTACTAAGAAGACTAGGGCATTATACAATGGTGACTTCATAGGCTACCTGAACAAGGAGTTTCAGGCCTACCTTGCTGCAGCTAGCATCAAGGCGTAACATATGATGCCATTTCCATGCAAACAAAACTGTGAAGCAAAATATACAAATTTCTCCATCGTTGAGTCAGTACGCTCCATGCTACACGTGACCTAGCACACCTACGACTTTGGGTTTGAATCAATGAGCATTGTATTGTACATGAAAAACTATAGTCGTACAAAGACAATGGAGAAAACGATGCACTAGCAGGCATGGCTCGACAAGAAGCCGATGGTGGGTCCCCTCTGTGTATTTTGCAGCTTCATGCGCATGCAGGTGTCCAAGGAGAAGGGGAAAAGTGGGACATGAATATTGCACAGGTGCTACTAGTTGGCTAGGACGTGGCAAGCAAAGCCTATTACCTCTCCAAGAGGGATATTGGCCACATCATCATCTTCATGGACATTGTTTTCAACGAGAGCAACACCATTGGCACTCACATTGATTATGATCAGGCAACAGAACCAATAGAGCCAATTGTGATGAAATTGTGGGAGGAAAACTCCCTCCTACTCTAGTCTCTCTTCATCCTTCCTCCATTGTGAAAGTAGGACAACCACTCTACTATCCCATGTATAATGGTGAAAATACAAAGCCTCATAGATCGAAGCAGAAGAAGGAGATCTGCCACCACCACCAGCACCAGTGGTGCCAATGGCACCATGCCAACTGCTCACTAATGCTATAACACCAGGCTTCTGGTACCCTGTCAAGGTTGCTACAAGCCTGGTGAGCGCGGCCATTTGCGGATACTACAGAAAGTAAAACAAATGTCGGTGTCACTCCAGATTCAGATGAACTAACTTCATACATGATGACCATGACTGTATCGGACATAAAAGATTGTTCATGCATCGTACTAGAATAGATATAGTTATAGCTTGATAACAACATGAGGGAGGTAACTAAGCATCCATTTGGACGCAAGGTGAGTAAGTGCAAGTAGATTTTGAAGAAGAAGCGGGAGAAGATTGCAACCTTGAAAAGTAGCAGACGCGACTGGTTGTCAATGGTTAATTATAATAGGAGGGTACCAAGTGCGTTGAAACCTTTGCCCTTGTTGCAAAGTTTACACTTGTACGTACTATATTCTCTCATATAGCAACGAAGGATCTCAAAACTTACCACATGGATTTCAAAATTGCATCTTTGACCTGTGACTTGGAGGAGAAGACTCACATGCAGAACCTGAAAGGATTTTTAAAGGATGGCTGAGAGCATCTGGTTTGTAAGTTAGAGAAGTCGTATAACCTCACGCAAGTGTAGCATGCTTTGAAGCGGAAGTTAGATGTGGTACTAAAGTACATGGGGTTTGAGCTCAGCGAGTGTAACTATAGCGTCTATTGCTAGCAGCATGAACATGAGATCCTTATCATCATTGTCCATGCGGATGATATGCTCCTTCTTTCTCGTTGCATGTCTCCACTACAAAAGTTCAAACAAATAATGTAGGAGAACTTCTAGGTGCATGATCATAGAGATGCATCATACTTCCTTGATATCCAAATCATGCATGAACAAAATACTCATACCCTCTGGTTACAACAAATCCGTTGTATGAAGGTTGTCTTGGACCTTTTTAGCATGGCAAAGGTAGAACGCATAAGCACGCCGATTGAGATGTTATAGCATCTCCTAAGCTTGAGTGGAGTAGTAGATGTTATTGAACGACAGAAGTATCAAACCGCTGCCAGTAGTCTCATGTACCTGATCATGGTAACCATGCGAACTCTTGCACAGGTTATGAGCATTGCCAGCAAGCACATGACATGCCCCAGACCTGAGCACCAGACGGCAGTGAAGTGCATCTTCTACTACATTGTTCGAACCATTAGTATAAGCATCACCTACAACACTGCCAATGACAACATCATTCGCTATAAAGGCGTTGATTGTGCTTTAAATCCAAATGGACAACAAGTCCGTCTCAGTATGTTTTCTTTTCATCAATGGAGGTTCTATCACTTAGTGCAGTAAGCAGCAGGTGGTTATGGCCATTTGAAGCATGAAAAATGATTACTTACGTCTAACGGTAGAGATGGATGGGATCATAGCAGTGTTTATTCCTATGCGCATGGAAAGCCAGAGTGTGATTACACTTGCCCAAAAACCCTGAGCATTATGTTTGTACAAGCACATTGACATCGCCTATCACTTCATCAGGCACATCATGCAGGAGAGTGTTATCAAGTTGGAGTGTAGCCCAACAAGCAAGCAAGTTGCTAATGATTGCACCAGACTAGTGCCTCGTGAGAAGTAGCAGTTTTGTATAAAAGCATGTGGACTCAATCCACTCCGACAAGTACAAAGTAAGAGATTTCTGGGCAATGAGCCATCTGGCTTGGTTTTAGGTCCACGAGAATAGGTCCAGCAGATGCATGCTGTGCAATTTTAACATGTGAAAACCCAGGCTGCAAACCATCCACCATTTACGTTTCGAATAATCCAAACGTCGGATTATGAGATTTGAATTTTTTTAATTTATAGAATCATTAATTGCCGGTGTGTGGATGAATACGGGTTACCATGTGAAAAGAAGAAGGTAAGAGGTCCTGGGTTAAGACTTCATGGGACAAGTCTCCAAAAAGGTCCTTGATCATAGAATTACCTTGTCGAAGTGTGTTGACTAGTAAACAAGTACCTTTTGTATATTTTGAGTGAGGTGGGATCGTTGTGTACTAACCATGGACACATGGTTGTTGTTTGTTAATACCCCTTGGCCACTACTATGGCCTAGCAGGCAGACTGGGGATGCACTTCCCCATTCGAATAAGTCCCATAAACCTTGTGCGAGGTGCAAGTCCAAGCAACACACTAGAAGTGTACTGTAATGAATAGTATGTTGGACTAAGGAACGGCAGGTCCTGCAATGAAGTACCCATGTGAGTTTGAATGTTTTGACCAGTAGATATATCCCCATGCACGAGGAGCATGTGCCACTTTACCATCAGTGGATACGCCAATTGGTGAGATAGTGAGGTGATATGGAGAGGTCATCTCCAAAAGTGCCACTATCTAAACACCTTAGATGAAAGGGCTAAGACAGTACGTACCAAACACATTCATCATTCTAAACATACAATCTGGTCTTAGGTGCTCCTCGAAAAGCTTTCCAACTAAAGAATGATATGAATAAGGCACCAGTTAGTTTAAGTCCCAAACGTTAGTCTCTGGCTAGTAACTTGCACAAAAGTGATCAAGTGCTAAGTGGACACGGTTGTTAGCAAGTGATTGCCTATAAACTGCTCAGTGTAGAACCGCAATCATGAGGGTGATGCCTACTCCTAGTTAAAGTGCTAGGAGCGGACGGCAATTGCCATTCTGTCAAGCCTGCTTTCTAGTTCGTTTACATTAGACTGGTTGACAAAGGATCATGGGCCCACACCGACCACCCGTTAGGTGCACCTTGCTCAACTTTGGTATGCTGTCTCTGAATGTGCACATTAGCTCCATCAGCTCCATGAGCTTCTGCTGCACTAGCTCCAACAACTCGGGTTGCACTTAGCACACACACACCAAGGACAAGCTCTGCCCTTAGAGGCACGACCCTAGGGCCCCAACCACGACGAGCTCTACCTTTGGAGGTAAGACCCTTTGTGTGCTAGTGTAATCTATCTTCTATGTTTGCACATAAGCAATAGCTGAAGGGGTATGCAACGGAATTACACCTTGAAACCGGTAGCAGACATCAGTTAACATCAGCCTACATCGCTCTGAATGGGATAGAGACATGTAAAGGAGAAAAGGGCAGGTAAAATTGCCAGCCCATAAGGAATAGTGGGGGCTGCCATAAGGAAGTCTTCAAACTCAGTAGGAGTTGGCACAAGGAAATCCTAAACCTCGACATGGGCTACCGTTTGGCAGTCCTCAAACTCAACGGTAGCTACTACAGGACATGCCAGTAGAAAAATCAAAAGTTCTAGCATACTTCCACAAGGTCTTTGACCTTTGGGAGGAATCACCATCTTTAAGAGGAATGACATCTGTTTTGGAGATGGCAGTTCGAGCTCACAACGAAGTAACACAGCTTCATCATGCTTCATATGGAAGGAGAGCATGTTCTTATGAAGGGTACACCCGAGCACGAGGTAAGGATGAAACAAAATGATAATTTCATGTGATTCCTCAACAATGTAGTATCCAAGAAGTACGTACCAATCATTACCGCATATACACTTGCTTTTGATGCTTAGCACAAGCTTAAGCGTGTGTAGAAATTGACCTTCCTTGAATATAAACTCTTCATCCTACAAAATCCTATGAACATGCAAGTGAATGAGGGGGAGTCAACCCCGGAGTTCATAGAGGGGTTTGAAGGACTTCTTGGTGAGGCTCACCAGACAAAGTCGGATCTTGGCAAAAACATCCAAGCCATGATCCTCCTCATGGTACTATCGGACAGCTGAAGCCCAATGATCACTGTCATGGATGGTTGGAAGGAAGATGACCTGACGTACGCGGCAATCTTTGAGCACGTGCAAAACAAGGCCATGCATTGCAATGGAAGTGAAGCTAACTTATCAGCTTGTGTTCTATGCAACAATGGCGGTAGGAACCAAGGGCCAGCCTTTGTGTAGGGAAGTATGAGCTGAAGTAGTAGCAGTAGAGGTAACAATGGCCACAAGGATCCCAAGCAATATGGCAACTGCCACAACTACGACAAACTTGGGCACTTGGGAAGATAGTATAGGTTGCTTAAGAAGGAAGATGGGGGAAGTGGCAGGAATAAAGCCAGAAAAAAGGGTGGCAAAGAAGCCAATAACACGATGGCTCTAAGCACGCCTCCAATCATAGGATCGGTCCTACTTAGGCCATGAACCTTTGAGCTTGACTCAAACACTGCTCACCACTTTAGCAACGACAAAGCTAGATTCATCTCCATCGGCCCCAGTGATCAATGGTTCAGATGTACAAATAGCAGCATTGTGAGAGCAAATGGCAAAGGAGACAAGGTGGTAAACATCAATCTTAATACTACATAGAAGGATTTACGGCTACGTGATGTGGTCTACATTACATCCTTTGCAACAAACCTCTTCTTTGTGTTAAAAATTACGGATAGCAACTTGATGGTGGTGTTCAGGCAAAAGAAGGCGGTCATTGCCAGAAAGAAGGAAATCAAGGTCCTTTACGCCAACAAAGATCACGTTGCACAGGTCCCATGAGTTGACATGCTTTACACACTACAGAGAACCACAAGAGAAACATCAATCAATGATTGTCATGTAGGTGTAGGACACACAATATCTTGGTACTTGCATACGAGTGCACACAAACAGAAACCAAAAAGGCATCATTTGCCACAAAGGACAAAGACGCTGACCTCTGGCATAGAGACTTTAGGCATGTTGTAAACAGCATCCTCCAAGTCATCCAGCAACACCTGCTAGTCTGGGCATGGAAGGATGCAAGAAGGATGCGGCTGGGTGTGACAGCCTGTGTGAACCTTGCTTTTAAGGCATGACCAAGAGAAAGCACTTTGAGCACAGTGGTTGCCGGGCTGAAGCAGCCCTTGACCTGATTTATACCAACGTGTACAGGCCCTTTTGCATTGGACAAGTTGTGCTAGCAAGTAATTTCTGACCTTCATCGTCAACCACAACCCCAAGGTGTGGATCTAATTCATCAAAACGAAGGAGAGGTCTAGGAAATATTGTAGGACATTATTGCTATGGACAAGTGGGAGACTAGAAAGAAGGTCAAGGCAATACAAAACAACGTCGATGGAGAGTATGAAGCATGCAAGGGCTAGTTGCAGCATAATGGGATTAACCACAAGCCTACTTATCCCTACACGCCGCAGCGCAATGGCATGACGGAGCGAGTGAATCAGAATATCCTCGGCATGGAGCGTAATATGTTCTTTGATGCAATACTTCCACAACAATTCTGAGAGGAAGTGGCAAGAATGGCATGCTACACTGTCAACATGACTCTTCTGGCTATCGAAGCAGGCAGGGAAAGAAAAAGGACAAGTAATAGATGACACCACAAGAAATGTAGTTTAGAAAAAGGCCGGATGCATCACACCTCAAAGTCTTTGGCTACACTGCATGGGCAAAGGTCCAGGTGGGAGAGGATGGAGGTAAGCTGGATATAAGAGTGCAAACGTACATGTTGGTGGAACATTCGACAACCCACCAGACATACCGCCTATTGAACGAGGAAGAAAGAAGACTCATTACCTACCAAGACAGTACGTTTGATGGAAAAAGACTAGGCAATGAAGATATTCTTGATTCCATACAAGCTCTCAAGCATGGAAAGGTATTGTTGCGGCAAGAGTGGAGAGATCAAGCTCCTGATAACTTACAAGTGTTGCCATTTTGGTAGACAGTGGAGAAGACTGGTGGTGGAAGGAGAGTAACTACATAGGCTAGCACAGCGCCTGGCTCTGACACAGATTTGGAGACGTTCGAGACGTCCGAGACCACCTCGGAGGCTAGTGACTCTTCACTAGAGGAAAGATTAACTTAAAGGCAATCCACACCACAGGAGAAACAACAAAGCAAAGATGAGGCACCAGGAGTGCATCAACCGAGCACATGGAAAAGGAAATGAATGCCAAATTACAACGCTGATACCGAAAGCTAGTCTCTGCTTAGCTGGTCACGTCTAGCTCACAAAGCGCCGCATACTGCGGCTGAGGTTATGGCAAGGCCTGATACGGCCAAATGGAAGGAGGCGATTGATAGCAAGTTTGTATCCATCAAAGAAAAGGGCATATGGGTACTAATGGACGGATCCGCTCACGCTCACCTAGTGTTCAAAAAGTAGGTGTTCAATTTGAAGTGGAAGCAAGACAGAAGCATCGACAAGTACAAGGTGAGGGTTATGGCCAAAGGATTCTCTCGGCGTGTAACGTCTTAGACCTTTGCACCGGTCATCACGTTTGCCCCCATCAAGTTCTTCCTGGCCGTTGCTACCGCCAAAGGCCTAGAGATCAACCAAATAGACATGCAAACAGCCTTCATTCATGGGAAGTCAGACAAAGAGGTGCTCATGGATGTACCAAAGGGGCTGTATGCACCCGCAGGAAAGGTGTGTCGGCTGGTGAAGGCGTTGATACCTAGAGTCATCCGTTGGTGATTCAACCACTTTGCCAAGGAACATGTTCAAGTATACATACATCCCCATGACAATCTCAAATTATATAACCACTATGTGGTTTAAGGGTTACCTATCCATGTAAACTTTAACATGCAACCATTGACCTCAACAAAATGGAGCATCATAGGCTTGGTCATCCTGCTGCTCTACTACTCCCCCTCTCTGCTCTGTTCAGTCTGATGTAGGCTAATGGAGGCTGCTATTTACAAATTGTTTGGAAGGTGCGTATCTGATGCTTACCCTTCATCCGTGATCACATGCAAAGAAAGTAGAATGCACCATAGTAAACCCAGGATCCTACGTCCACATGCAGAGCTCATCTTGGTTAGGGACCAAGAGTCATCTCTCCAAGGAAAACTCCTATCCTTGGCCCTTGTTTGCTACGGGCCACAATTTGCAATGTAGCTGATTGCGTGGATGGAGGAGATGAAGCTGAGAGACTTGATGCATGTTGCCAAAAAAAGAGGGCAAAGGAGTTTTTCGGATTGATAAATTGCCAACGGCAATGCACTAGAAAACAAGGTAGACAAAATGGCACTTCCTGGCCGGTCCTAGTATTTCAAATAGAAGGAGGTATCACCATTTGAAACACACTTCTACTGGCCTCATTGTATCGTGTCCCTAGCACATGGTCAATTTTGCATGAGGAGCTCATTATTGGAGCTCAAACTAATCAATGCCTTGTTAGTCTCTGCCTTAGGTAGACTATGCCATTAGGAGTCACAAAAGAAAGGTGTGTAATATAACACAAGCAACTAACAAGTGCTTCTAGTCCTAGAACTAGCCTCCAGCCTAAGCATGTAGAGGCTCCTCCGATAAGTTACTTTAGGAGCAATTTAGATTGCATCCACTACCCCCTGTACATGGTGCTTTTTGGTGATTGCAAAGTAACTCCAGCCACCTAGAAGGGACTTGGAGTATTCAGATACATCTGCCATAACCTTCTTTTCCTCTTTTTGGTCATAGAGAAAATTAGCCACCCTTGGATTTGGAGGAGAGAGGTGACCTTGGAGTAACAAGCATGTACGGGTGAAAGGGCATCAATATTGCTGAAGAATGGTTCTTGAATCACTCAAAATGATGGAGTACATATAGAGCTAAATCTTGGGGATGTCAGCCCTCTCACAAGCCGCACTTCTTGGCCATGGAGGCTAAGGCCCACACAGTACAGTCCATAATTTCTCACAAGAGAGGCTTACCCTAACACCGGCGGTCAATGACCACAGAAATTTTGAATGTTCATATCTCCCTATGCAATTGTTGGATCGGCCGAAAACATGGATTGTAGACATTCATCCATTTCTTCTTTCCAATGGTGAAGTTAAGTAAACAATCGGATTAGGCATTTGGTAGTTTCCTTTAACTTGCCCTTGTGGACCTGAAATGGATCCGGATGGCCCCTTTCCCAATAGAATCCGACTTTGCCCCAATGTGAGAGGGATGAGTCCACACGCCTCCATGTAGAAGTATTGCTTCTCATGAATCACTGGCTTGGTGTGAAAATGAGCGACGTGCTTGCTTGTTGAAGAGAACACCACCTTGATAGCACCCTCCTCCACCATGTGCCTGAGGAAGTGAGTAGAGATGTGAATGTGCTTGGTTTGTGTATGGTGCTCAAGATTCTTTGCCAGTGCAATTGCTCTCTGATTGTCAACGCGCATAAGAATATGAACATTTGTACTCCCATTCATATGTTCCATAAGACATGGGAGCCAAAAGGCTTCCTTGGCTCCAAAGCTCGGGAAGAAAGGTTTCTGTGTAGTCAATGTTCTCTTACTGCGAATAGCCCTTTGCAACCAGCCTTGCCTTGTTAAGTTTTGAGGTTGCTATATGCTCCCTGATTTCTCTTGAAAGCCCACTTGCACTTGATTACCTTGCGCCCACGTGGGTGCTCAGCTAGCTCCAATGTGCCATTGTCAAGCTGCAATTGTATCTCCTATTGCATAGCTTGCTCCCAATCAGCTACATCAGGTGCAGCAATTGCCTCCTTGTAACATGCAGGCTTATCTGAATGTACTACAACTACAACGGTCATGTTTTTTCATTTCTGCAACACCAAAATGGCCGCAATCTTTGGGCTTGTAGCGCACCCTAGGAGAGTACCTAAGACCTATTGTTGGAGTGTTTCCAGGCGGGTCACGTGGTGCTGCTTATACAATTGCTACTGTTGGTCATTTCAACTCTCTCTCCTTACGTCTGCCAGTAAAGTTGTTGTGTCTGTGACATTGGACATCGGAGAGTAAACTTGTTCTCCCATTGTCATGATAGAGGAAGGATCAGGATAGACTAGGTCAGGAAGGCAATGTGCTCCCATAACCTTGTGAGTTGTTGGTCTGGCTACCTCTTAAAAATGATGTTTGTCCAGATGACATCGCTCTCGTTTAAGATGAAATCCATGGAGATGATAATGTGGCATGTATCCCTCTCATAGAGATGATACAACTTTCTTGCAAAATCATAGTCAATCAGTAGCATTTGTGCGCTCTTTGCATCCCACTTAGGACGTTCCTCCATGAGCACGTGCATGTGCGCCAAGCTGCCAAATGCAAACAAGTGGCCCACGCTTGGATTATTGCCAAAGTATGCCTTGTATGACGTTATCAGCTCAAGTGCTTAAGTTGGACTATGGTTCTTGATGTACACCATAGTACTCACTACTTTGGCTCAAACGTTGTAGGTGAGCCAAGCTTTGTGCGGCATGGAGGACACCAACTCCTTTATTGTGTCCTTGTAGGGGATGTAGCCGCAGTCATCATTTAAGACGACGTGCAATCCTGTATTGGTTAGAAAGGAGTCTGTGAAATGGTTGAACGCAACATTAGGAACATAGATCATGCCATGGAACACTCCCACTTTAATGCCATGCAAAGTCTTCAACAATATCTCCACACTCAAAATCCCTTGACCAAACATCACACGATCATCACCCAAAGTAATAGGTCGAGAAGGGACTGACAGTAATGGTGAGAACCACTCCTTGTGCTGCCTCACACTCTTGACACACTTTGAGTCCTTCCACCATGTCAGATCTGCCTTCTCCACCTGCCACATTTTAGAATTTTCCATGAAGACGCAGACGTGTACCTCCTTGGCCACATACACGTTGCTATAGTGGTGTACTCTATCTTGATTTTGCATGTGCTTCTATTAATGATGCCATGACTGTTACTGGTGCTGCCGTTGTAGAAAATATTGATTTTGCTATGGTTGTTGCTACTCCTATCTCGTTTTGTACTTGAAGCACTCTTTCTTGTACTGTCCCACTCTCTCGCAGTAGTCGCACTTGCCTTCCCTCTTGCCTCTCGGCTAGCTAGGGTACTGTTGCTAGTGGTAGTTGCGTGAGCCCATCCCTATTCAAATTGCTTTGCTGCTCTTGGCGCCATTGCGTATTCTTGCATCGTGACATAGTTCTACTTGCATGAGGTACATGCAGATGAAGTTGAGTTCAAGAGTTAGTTGGCAATCTAGCATCTTTGGCACTGTGTTGTAACTCATTTGGAGTCCCCTGAGCAAGATGAGGATGAAGCACATATCTTCCACAGGGTTCTTGTTCGCATTTTGCTACCTTGCTAGATCGTTTGCCCTATCCAAGTACACCTCCATCCCATTTCCACCCTTAAATTCAATGCCATCATTGTTTCCTCAAAAAGCATGATGAATGTAGGATCCTTGCTCTCATCCTTCCTTCACAATGCATCCCACATCACCTTTGCAGTAGCCTTGTCACTCACGTACTAAAGAAGCAAGTTGGAGATGATATCAAAAAGCAACTTGTAGACATCCCTATCCTCCTTTTTCTACTCCTATGCCACAGCTATTGTTGTAGATGAGCTTGCATCTGTTGCACCTTTTTGTAGCGTCGACCCGACTGCCACGTGCCATGCAATGATGCCTTTTGCTTATGGTTTTGGAGTTGGCTCGTTGCCGCTCACCACCTCCCACAAGCCCCTCTCATCGAAAAGGAGGCAAATATGGATATTGCAAAGTGTAAGGTTGGCGCATCCTTTCAGACTGTCCAAAGGCTCGGCTGCTGCCATTTTGAGCTTTGGTAATGCACAACGCTGCCCTTAAGTGGCAGCGCTACTCCTGCTAATGCTGCGACTTTTGCAAAAAAATCTATCTCACGTGAAATGGACTATAGAGGACAGCAGATTTTGAATTTGGAAAAGCCCAATCCACAAATAGAAAATGCAGCTCGAAACATTTTAGATGGACCCATATTAATGAGTCATTAGCCGGGGGTTTTCACATATATGCCCTTTTGAAAACAGGGTTTGCAAATACTCCTACTTGAGCTCTGACCAGCCAACTTTTAATAGGTGCTTATCCCAAATGCTTCGATAGAATGCAGCTATTTTTATACCAATGGAAAGCTTAGGAGAAATGTTTTACTTATAATGTGCCATGTTTTAACGTTGAGCAAGAAACAATGGAGGTGTGGTCATTTCAAGGCAATTGTCTTACTCAAAGGAAAACGAGTAACCCTGACGGACCTTTCTTCAAACATAAACCTACATCTCATTGTTAAATTGCCGCAATTTTTAGCTCGTCGGGAAGCTTGTCTCTTGAACTTGGTCGAGGTTTGACCCTAACATGCCACTCATAAAGTGGCGACCAGTGCTGAAACTGGCATAGTGTGGCTCTCATACCAAGTGTGGGATTTCAAGGAGAAAGGTGACCTTGGAGCATTGCGCATATGGGACTAAAAATAATCCTTTATGATGAGGAATGGTTGTTGAATCACTCAAAACGATGGAGTTCATATAGAGCTAGAGCTTGGACAAGTCATTCCACTCACAAGCCACACCAGTCAGCCATGGAGGCTAAGGCTCGCACACAAGAGTCCATAATCTCACACAAGAGAGGGAATCAACCGAGCAATTAGGTTGACTACTGACACAAAACCTGAATAGCAAGAAAGTGCTTTCATCGCACACTCCTAGTAGTCTCATAACCCACAATCCCAGGGAGAATCACCATGTCTTTGTGGCTAGCACAGAAGGACCTCACCTCACATAAAAAGTAAGGAGAGGTCCATTTTTCCTATTCAGTATACTTTAACAAGGCAATCCATAAATTTAGGACCTTTTGGATATTTGTCCCATCAGATCTTCATCCTGGCCCCCTTGCCTTTTTTTTTCTCAGGTCAGGGCATGGGGCTGTCGCCCATGGTCACCCGAACACCGGCGCTCGGTGACCTAAGAATTTATTAAAAGTCATGTTTCGCAATCAGACTAATTGATCAACCTGAAACTTGGATTGTAGATATTTCCCCCCTAATGTTTCCGTTGGTGAATTTGGATTGACGATACAAGCAGGCATCTCCTAGTTTTGTGGAACTTGCTCCCATGCATCTGAAACTGAGCCGGATGCCCCATTTCCTAACACCTCCAGGTGGGCTTTGACCCAATGAGCTCTCGCTCTAGAGAATATCTTTGGAATATCTAAGGCACATAAGTTGTCATAGGTAGTATTTGCTGGCTATACTACCGCGGTTTAGCCAAAGGAGACTCTCTCAATAGGATCAAGGCATACCTTGTCTATCATAAGCAGACATAGGGAACTCTCTCAAGAGAAGTAGAACATGCCAAGTCTCCCCTATGCCAATTAACTTAATGTTTGCACAAGGAGACCATAAAGCTAATGATTTGGAGTACAAAATGTTCTAAGGTAGTAGGTAGAGCTGGAGAGAGTACATGGGAGGTGTTGTAGCTAGTCCATGATTTCCGTGTAGCCGCTGGCATCAAGCAAAGCGAACTACGCCATACTCATCGTAGCAGAATGGTGTGGTAGAACATGCCATGTAGACAATGGTCAAAATGGAGCGCTCCATGCTGCACACGGCTAAGCTCCCTTATGCAGTCGATTCTAAAGATGTGATAACTATTACATCAAGAGCCATAGTCCAACAAAGGTACTAGAGCAAAGGATCCAATGCAAGGCATTGCTTAGTAAAACGCCAAGCGTGCATCATGTTCATGTATTTTGTATCTTGACGTATATGCAGGTGTAAAGCCACATGCCTCATACTTGATGGTGTTTGTCTGCAATACTTAGTCAAGGTCCAAGCAGGTGAAGGAACTAGAAAGCTCAATGCACGTGCTTTGAAGTGTGAGATGGTCAACTTTGAAAATGCATACAAGGCATGCACGCAGTGGGTCCAAGTAATTGGAAGGCTCATTGAGAGCTAAGACGTGGAGTTCGATGAGAGGATATTAGGAAACAAAGAGAAAATGGATCCTAACAATGCTCCTAAATGAGGAGAGTGGGTTGTGTTGCTCAAGTAAACTTATCAAGCACCTGCGAATTAGAGCATGATCTCAGTGAAGTGAGATGATGGTATAGTAAGGAAAGTGGTTGTATACGCTCAAATAATAAATGATTGTAAGAGTGATAATGAGTCATATTAAGCTTCTCCTTCCAGCTCAAAGGCTCATGAATCTTCCTCAAATTAAGGATCATCGACACAGCAAGGGACATCTCAACAAGGGTAACAAAAATAGCCCAACCTTCAAGCACCACCAACTACTCTCCGGCATAGTACATGGCGGAATAAATCTTTGCTAAACTATAACGCTAAGTTTACCAAATGGAGGAGACTCAGCTATCATGTTTGATTCACGAAGAGCCTTTGAGCAAAGCAAAGGTAAAGATCATGCCAGATGTAGCCAAGTAGGGGGCAATGCAAAGTGAACTTACATCCTCTAAGGAAAGTGGAATTAATATGTCCAGCAATATGTGTTGGATAGGCTCCAAAACACCCACATAGTGGTGTCAAAGTGGGTGCTCCGGAAGAAGATAAAGTAGGATAGCATTATTGACAAGTGAAAGGTAAGAGCTGTCACAAAGTGATTTTTTTAGCGTGTTGGCTTGGTATAAAACGGTGATTTTACATGTGATATCTTCCACGAGTCAAAATACAAAGAGCGGATAACAACTGCCATTATAGTTGCCTTATTTTGTAGAGTGCTGCCTTAGGTTGGTTCACTTAGGCTTAAGGTCCTTATTGGCTGATTGAAATGTATGCTTCAAAGTGCTCATCTGGCCTCTCCCTTTTCTTTTGCGCATTGGGTCCATAATGCTCCTCTACATCCTTCAAGTCGATGAGCTCTAATGGCGGCTGCTAGCATTAGCAAACATGAGCCAAGGACAAGCTATGCGTAGGGAGGCATTATCCTTGGATCGTATCCAAGATACGTTTTACTTGTGAAAGGAGGACTCTTAATTCAATGGAGTATGTTACTATCAATTCATGGACAATCTAAACATAAGGGAGTAAGCAATGGATTTGTACCTTCTAAATTAGTATGGGACAATAGAATACATCAGCCTAGCATTAACAGGACAAACAAAATAGGTTGGAAAATAAGGCGGATAGAATGGCACTTGCCGTCGATTCCTAGCATTTCAACTGGGATGAAAGTTCACCCTCAAAATCACTGTTCAAAACTGAGCAGTTCATAGGAATCAATTCTTTGCATTGTGTCCTTAGCACCTGGTAATGTTTGTGCAAGGAGCTAACTCCTGAGGCTTAGAACAATTCATGATTCTTTAGTGTCTACCTTTGGCCGAAAACTCTATGAAGAGTCTCAAAGATATGAATTCAAATCAACCATAGGCAACTTACAGGTACTAATAGTCCTAGAGCTAGCCTGTAGCCTAAGTGCGCAATGGCTCTTTGGATGAGTCACTTTGGGAAAAATCTAGATTGCTTCATCCCCCTTGCCTACATGGCTCTCTATGTGACCACAAGGTGGCGCCAGCCAAGAGGAAGGACCATGGAATGATCAGAGATGTCCCTTCTAACCTTCTTGACCCCCTTTTGGCGAGAAAGAAAAAAAGGTCACTCACGTGGGATTTCATCAAGAGACCTTTTGCTCTAGAGACTATCTCTTGAACGTCTAGGCCACAAGGAGATTTCCTAAGCATTATTTGCTTGTTATACTATCCAGTTGAGACCAAGGGGACTTGCTCCAAAGTAGCAATACAACCATTGTCTATCTGGACCAGACTTAGGGACTTACTCTAAGGGAGTAGAGCATGCCTAGTCTTTCCTGAGCCTGTCCAAATGTTAGGTATGCACAAGGGACATATCATATCAACAAACTCTCCCTTGCACCTTTTTCCATTTTCTGTGACATATATTCTCTCCCTAGGGCTTGGCCTTAGTCTTCATCCATTGCGTCGATGTTACGGATCCCTTGGGTACGTGTAGGATGGAATTGGCTATCAAGTGCCATGGTCATGCGATTTGGAAGCATCTTCTTGGTCTCCACGTATTGCAGGTCCACAATCTCCTTTGTGACCAGGTCATGTGACTGATTGTATCTAATGTCAATATGCTTGGTCTGTCGGGAGATGATGTCACCATGTGCCATCTGCATGGCATTCTTGTTGTCAATGAAGACCATTGCTACTTTTGTCTGTGGCATTTACGTCTGACGAAGTAGGCTACATGGCTTCTAGATGAGCAACTAACACTCTACCTTAGTAATAGATAGGGAGCGCAATATGCTTTTTGCTTTTCCAAGAGACTGCACCACCATTCAAGAGGCACACAACGTCCAAAGAGGATTGTTTTTCATAAAGTCTTCTTCTCTAGTTGGCATCTTTATAGCACACAAAGTGGAGCGGGTCAGATCCTTCTATGCCTCCAGACTATAGTTCCATGTGTCATGCCTTCTGTAGGTAGCAGATGATGCGCTTCATGTTCTGACTTGCCCTCGTGGAGAGCGGAAACAACACTTGTTTCCATGTGAAGGATGATGAGCAAGGCTTTACGCTGGTATCACTGTATGTGGACGACTTGACATGTGCCGTATGATGACGACGATCATATCCTTGTTGCCAATCAAGCTATTGGACAAGCAGACGCCAGATCTCATTAGCAGGTTCAAGATAGAGGACATCGGTCCGCAAAAGTTTTATCTTGAGATGGCGGTCCACCATAACTGAGTATGAAAAACCATTGACGTAAACTGGATCAAGTATATCATGAATGTTTTACGAGTCCAACATGGAGGAATGTAAGTCCATGAGCATACCCATGAGAATATAGTGGAAGGTCTCCTCTTCCATGAGGTCAAGCATGGAAGCATAATGGCATAAGATAGTTGTGTATGCATTGGTATGAATGCGCCTTGATATTTGTTATCTTGTGAAAATGTTGAGTAGGTTTATGGCCAACCCTACAACCTGGCACGAGGAGGCCATGAAGCGCATTATGCGCTATCTACTAAAGACACGACACATGGATGAGCCACTTTGGTAGACATCTGAACTACATCCTTTTGTTGGGAAAGGAGCCATCCGGCTCGCTTTCAGGTCCACAGGAGCAAGTTCCAGGAAAGTACCAGATGCCTGCTCCGATGGTCGATCCAACTTCTCCATTGGAAAGATCAGGTGGCAAAATGTCTACGGTCCGAATTTCAGGCCGATCCGACGGTCGGATTGGGAGATATGAATTTTCAAAGTTTCAGGGGTCATGGACCGTCGATGTCTGGGTGGGCATGGGTGATGGCTCCATGCCTTAGCCTGAGAAAAGAAAAAGGCAAGAGGTCCAGGGTCGAGACCTGATGGGAGAAATATCCAAAAAGGTCCTTGGTCTTAGGATTGCCTTGTCAGAGTATGCTGACTAGGATAAAGGTACCTCTCCTTACTTTTTAGGTGAGGTGAGATCCTTGTGTGCTAGCCATGGACACATGGCGATTCTCCATGGGTTTGTGGGTTATGTGACCACTAGGAGTGTGCCATGAGAGCATTATGTAGCTTTCTAGGTTGTGTGTGAGTGGTCAGCCTGATTGCTAGGCTGATTTCCCCCCTTTGGTGAGATTATGGACTCTAGTGTGTGAGCCTTAGCCTCCATGGCTAAGTGGTGTGGCTTGTGAGAGGGCTGACTTGCCCAAGCTCTAGCACTATATGTACTCCATCATTATGAGTGATTGAACAACCATTCTTCAGCGCAAGTGATGCCCTTCAAATCACACATGCTCGCTGCTCCAAGGCTCCCTCTCTCCTCAAGTTCCAACATTTGGTATCAGAGCCAAGTTGTGCCACTTTCAGCCAGCACAGGCCGTCACTTTGAGAGTGACTAGTTGAGGTTAAACATTCACCAGATTTGACATTCGACCACTAGATCTTCAACTTCAAGAGACAAGCTTTCCAACAAGCCCAAGATCGCAAAGATCCAACGGTCGGATTGAGAGTTATGCTCAAAACGAGGTCGGCCAGGGCTACACTCTTCTCTGTGAGTAAGACTGTCGCCTTGTTATGACCATAACTCTCTCGTTTCTTTGTCAAATTTAAAACGTGGCACCTGCAAATTGTAGTATTTTTCCTAAGCTTTCCATTGGTGCAAAAATATTTGCAATCCATTGATTTCTTTGCGAGGAACGCCGTTTACAAGCTGGCTGGTCTGAGTTGGAGTAGGAGCAGAAGCATACCCTGTTTTCAAGAGGGCATATCTTTTGAAATCCCCTGTTGATGACCCTGTTTTATGGGTCAATCTGAAAGGATTTGAGCTGAATTGTCCAGTGGTGGGCTCAGTTTTTCACAACTCCCAGTCTGCTGGCATCTACAGTCCATTTTCTGTCAGACAGATTTCTGGCAGAAGCAGCAGCAGAAGTAGGGGTACCGCCGCCATCCAAGGGCAGCGCTGAGCATCACCAAGGCTCAAAATGGCAGCAGCTAGCGTTGTAACAGCAGCCCAGCCTTTGTAGAGGCTGGAGGGACGTGCCAACTTCACGTTTTGGAAGATTCGTACCCGCCTCCTTTTGGAGGAGAGGGGCTTGTGGGAGGTGGTGAGCGGCGACGAGCCGGCTCCAGTTCCACAGGCAAAAGGCATCACCGCAGCGCAGGTGGTGGCGAGGAAGACACCGCAAAAGGGTGCAGCTGATGCGGCTTCTTCTGCAGCTGTACTAGCGAAGTATGAGGAGTGGANAGAGGCTGGAGGGACGTGCCAACTTCACGTTTTGGAAGATTCGTACCCGCCTCCTTTTGGAGGAGAGGGGCTTGTGGGAGGTGGTGAGCGGCGACGAGCCGGCTCCAGTTCCACAGGCAAAAGGCATCACCGCAGCGCAGGTGGTGGCGAGGAAGACACCGCAAAAGGGTGCAGCTGATGCGGCTTCTTCTGCAGCTGTACTAGCGAAGTATGAGGAGTGGAAGAAGAAGGACGGGCAGGCCTACAGGTTGCTTGTCAACACCATCTCCAAACCGCATCTTCAGTACGTGAGTGACAAGGCTACTGCAAAGGAGGGGTGGGACACGCTGTGTAAGAAGTATGAGAGCAAGGATCCTACATTCCTCATGCTTTTGGAGGAAAAGATGATGGCGCTAAAAATGCAGGGTGGTGAAGGGATGGAGGCGTATCTGGACAAGGCAAAGGAGCTGGCGAAGCAGCTGAGAGCAGCCGGCAACCCTATGGAAGAGACGCGCTTCATCCTCCTCTTGCTGAGGGGACTCCCAACTAGCTACGACACAGTGCAAGAGACGCTGGAGTGCCAGCCAACTCTCGACCTTGACTTTATCTGCACACACCTGGTGCAGGTGGAATTGCGTCACAATGCAGCAAAGCGTAATGATGGCAGCAGCAGTGAAACAGCTTTTGTGGCCACAAGCTCACGCAACCAGCAGCAGCAGCACTAGTCTGGGCTGCAGAAAGGCACAAAGAAAGGCAAATGCCACTACTGCCAGAAAGAGGAACACTACAAAAAGGAGTGTTTCAAGCTCAAGAGGAACCAGAAGGGGCAGCAGGAGCAGCAGTCATCGCAACAGCATCAGCAAAAGTAGCAGCAGCAACAGGAACAGTCATAGCAGCGTCAGCAGTAGCAACAACAGCAGCAAAACCAGGCTGGTGTGCGCCACTTTGGCAACATGAATGTGGCCAACGAGGTGCGCGACCGTCTCTTCATGGCGAAGTCTGACATGTCGCAGGTGGAGAAGGCGGATCTTGCATGGTACAAGGACTCAGGATGTACCAAGAGCCTCACACATCACAAGGAGTGGTTTATGCAGCTGCTGTCCATCCCTCCCCGTCCTATCGCTATGGGTGATGATCGGGTGGTGTATGGTGAGGGGATTGGGATTGTGGAGATGTGGTTGGAGACCCCACCTGGCATTCAAGTGGGAGTGTTCCATGGTGTACTGTATGTACCTGTTGCTGCATTCAACCTCCTCTCAGTCTCCTCTCTTACAAACACAGGACTGCGCGTTGTCTTCGATGATGACTATGGCTACATCCTCAACAAAGATACAGGAGAGGATTTGGCCAGGTCGGTGAAGGAGGGCAACATGTATCGCCTGCTGGGGCCAACCAAGATCTCGCGTGAGGAGAGTCTTGTAGCACTGGTGCAGGCGACAGATGGCGAGATCTGGCATGCACGCTACGGCCACATCGGCATGCACGCCTTGCAGCAACTTCAAGCAAAGCAGATGGTGCGTGACCTACCTACCATCTCTAGCTTTGAGCAGCAGTTATGCATTGGCTGCTTGGAGGGGAAGCAGCACTGCGAGGCGTTCTCTAGAGGAGGGGAGCGTGCGAAGGAGGTGTTGGAGCTAGTCCACACGGACTTGTGCGGACCGATGCAGACCCAGAGTTTTAGAGGCTCTAGCTATTTCCTGACCTTCATGATGATTTCAGCCGTTACACTTCTGTGTACTTCCTTCCTTCCAAGGACCAGTGCTTTGACACGTTCAAGGAGTTCAAGGCCATGGTGGAGAACCAGACTGGCAAGAAAATCAAGGCGCTGCGTAGCGACCGCGGTGGAGAGTACCTGAGCAAGGAGTTCCTGGACTACCTCGCAGTAGCTGGCATCAAGGCGCAGCGTACCGGGCCGTACTCGCCGCAGTAAAACAGTGTACCAAATAGCGCCAACCGTACCATTGTGGAGTCGGCGCTCTCCATGCTGCACCCGGCTTTCCTGACTTACGACTTCTAGGCTGAAGCCGTGAGCATTGCGGTCTACTTCAAGAGCCGCAGTCCAACGAAGGCGCTGGAGCAGATGACGCTGTACGAGGCGTGGTTCGGCAAGAAACCGAGCGTGGGTCATCTCTGAGCATTTGGCAGCCTGGCGCACATGCACGTGCCCAAGGAAAAGCGGCAGAAATGGGATGCAAAGAGTGCGCAGATGCTGATGATTGGCTACGACGTGGCAAGCAAGGCCTATCGCCTCTACGAGAGGGATACAGGCCACGTCATCATTTCCAGAGATGTCGTCTTCAACGAGAGTAACGTCATAGGCACAAACATTATCTGTGAAGAGGCAGCAGAACCAAAAGCTGACGAGACAGTGGGAGCAGAAATCCTTCCAGACCCATTCTCTCCCAATCTTTCCTCTACAGTGACAGTGGGAGAATCACTCTTCTCTCCCATGTCTGATGTAGCAGATACAGCAGCCTCATCGGCAGAAGCAGAGGAGGGAGATGTAGCACCACCAGTAGCAGCAAATGTGCCAGCAGCAGCGCGCTAGCCGCCCGTTAACGCTCCAGCACCAGGTCGCAGGTACCCTCTTAGGATGCGTTACAAACCTGGTGAGCGCGGCCACTTGTGGATGCTGCAGAAACCAGAATAGATGAACGTCGCAGTTGCAGCAGATTCAGATGAGCCAACGTCATACAAGGAGGCCATGGCTGCACCAAATGCAGCACATTGGACACAAGCCGTGCAGCACGAGATACATTCGCAGTTAGACAACAGCACGTGGGAGCTGACCGAGCGTCCACCTAGACGTAAGGTGATCAAATGCAAGTGGGTGTTGAAGAAGAAGCATGGAGCAGATGGTAACCTGGAAAAGTACAAGGCGAGGCTGGTCGCCACGGGCTACTCGCAGCAAGAGGGCATCGACTACACAAAAACGTTTGCCTCCGTGCAAAGTTTGCCTCTATGCGCACGCTCCTCTCTTATGCAGCAACTGAGGACTTCGATGTTCACCACATGGATGTCAAGACAGCATTCTTGAATGGTGACTTGGAGGAGGAGATCTACATGGAGCAGCCAGAGGGGTTCGTCATTGATGGCCAAGAGCACCTGATTTGCAAGCTGCAAAAGTCACTTTACGAATCAAGCAAGCGTCGCGTGCTTGGAATCAGAAGTTGGATGCGGTGTTGCAGTGCATGGGATTTGAGCGCACTGAGTGTGAAAACAACGTCTATCGTTGGCAGCATGGTCATGAGGTGCTCATCATCATCGTCTATGTGGATGACATGCTCCTCCTTTCCAACAACATGTCTGCACTGTAGGAGTTCAAGGAAGCCATGCAGGAGCGCTTCCAGATGTCTGATCTCGGTGAGGCATCATACTTCCTCGGTATCCAGATCACGCGTGACCGCAAGTCACGCTCTCTCTCCCTAAAGCAGAACCGCTACATCAAGGATGTTTTGCAGCGGTTTGGCATGGCAGAGGCAAAACCCATCGGCACGCTGCTGGAGTTGCGGCAGTACCTTGTGAGCTTCAATGGAGAAGCAGACGCAGCCGAGCGATAGAAGTACCAGAGCGCCGTCGGCAGTCTCATGAACCTGATGGTGGCAACCAGGCCGGACCTTGCACAGGCTCTGAGCGCTGTGAGCCAGCACATGGCCAATCCCGGACCGGAGCACCAGAAGGCAGTGAAGCGGATCTTCTGCTACCTTGCTGGAACCATCAACATCGGCATCACCTACAACGGCAATGATAACAACATCATAGGCTACATAGATGCATATTGGGCTTCAAATCCTGAGATGCACAAGTCCATCTCTGGACATGTATTCCTCATGAATGAAGGAGCCATTAGTTGGTGCAGCAAGCGGCAGGTGGTCGTGGCCACCTCGAGCACAGAAGCTGAGTACGTCTCTCTCAGCTTTGGAGCCAAGGAAGCAGTTTGGCTTCAACGTCTCATGGCAGAGATGAGTTGCAGTGCAGCAGTTCCAGTTCCTGTGTGCGTCGACAACCAGAGCGCAATCGCACTCGCCAAGAATCCTGAGCACCATGAACGCACCAAGCACATTGACATCGCATATCATTTCATCAGGCACATGGTGCAAGAGGGTGCTATCAAGCTGGAGTTTACTCTAACCAGCAAGCAGGTCGCTGATTTCTTTTCCAAGCCAGTGACCCGTGAGAAGCAGCAGTTCTGCATGAAGGCATGTGGACTCAGCCCACTCTGACTGCGGCAAAGTGGGAGATTGTAGGGAAACGAGCCATCCGGCTCGGTTTCAGGTCCAGAGGAGCAAATTCCGGGAAAGCATCAGATGTCTGCTCCGATTGTCAATCTGACTTTTGCGTTGGAAAGATCAGGTGGCAAAATGTCTACGGTCGAAATTTCAGGCCGATCCAACGGTTGGATTGGGAGATATGATTTTTCAAAGTTTTGGGGGTCATGGACCGTCGATATCTGGGTGGGCATGGGTGATGGCTCCATGCCTTAGCCTGAGAAAAGAAAAAAGGCAAGAGGTCCAGGGTCAAGACCTGATGGGAGAAATATCCAAAAAGGTCCTTGGTCTTAGGATTGTCTTGTCAGAGTGTGCTGACTAGGATAAAGGTACCTCTCCTTACTTTTTGGGTGAGGTGAGATCCTNAAAAAGGCAAGAGGTCCAGGGTCAAGACCTGATGGGAGAAATATCCAAAAAGGTCCTTGGTCTTAGGATTGCCTTGTCAGAGTGTGCTAGCTAGGATAAAGGTACCTCTCCTTACTTTTTAGGTGAGGTGAGATCCTTGTGTACTAGTCATGGACACATGGCAATTCTCCATGGGATTTTGGGTTATGTGACCACTAGGAGTGTGCCATGAGATCATTCTCTAGCTTTCTAGGTCGTGTGTGAGTGGTCAGCCTGATTGCTAGGCTGATTTCCCCCCTTGTGTGAGATTATGGACTCTAGTGTGTGAGCCTTAGCCTCCATGGCTAAGTGGTGTGGCTTGTGAGAGGGCTGACTTGCCCAAGCTCTAGCACTATATGTACTCCATCATTTTGAGTGATTGAACAACCATTCTTCAGCACAAGTGATGTCCTTCCAATCACACATGCTCGCTGCTCCAAGGCTCCCTCTCTCCTCAAGTTCCAACACCTTTCTCCTACCTTTATGGCGCTCTCTCTCACCACCAAGTAGCAATAGCCACAGAGACTCACCTTGGAATGTTCTCAAATATCTATTAGAACCTTTATGGCCCCCTTTGGTAAAAACTATATTCTCGAATATAGCGAGATGTGAGCCAGTGACCTCGTCCTAGAGAAACCAGTTCTTAAACGTTTGAGCCACAAGAATTTTTCCTATATAGTGGTTTGTCTTTGTTTGCAAGTGATAAATGGTTAAGGAGAAAGTAAAGCATTAGCACCATCCAAATAAATATCACATAAAAGCATACATTGTCCTAGATTTGTCTCAACAAAGTAAAGAAACAGAGTAGTAGAAAAGCACAATGATGACACCAACAATGTTCATTCTTGAGCACGTCAATGGTGGCATGTCAAAATTCACGGGGATAGGTTTTCCCTTGTAGGCATGGCTACTTAAGGTTGAAATGAGAGTGTGCAGCTCCTTGGCAATGTTCATTGGAGAAGAGGTTGAACTATTAACAAATGACCTAGGAGTATGGAGCATAAAGCATGAAAATTGCATGGTGCTAGCATCCTTGACCGACAAGTGCATGAGTCATAGCTATTGGAAGTTGAAGATAGACATACCCTTGGAGCGGGAAGTATGCGGGACTTGAAGGACATGAGTTGTGCTAAAGAATAGTTGTTGAATAATTGGAAATGATGGAGTATAGATAGAGCTATACGGTGGTCATGGCGACAACTCCTCTTCTGATCAAAGCGGCAACGGAAGTGGTGGCGGTAGAGATAAGGGCAATGGTGGCAGTGCAAAGGGTTCAAAGCGTCCTGGGGCGTGCCATAACTGTGGCATGCCTAGACAATGGGCACGAGACTTTAGGGCTCCTAAGAAGGAAGACAGAGATCATGGTGGTAGAAATGAGGGCAAAGAAAAGGGTAAGGAGTTGACAATCATGATGGCTAAGAGCATGCCGGCAACCAAGGGAGCGGCATTGCTCAAGCGTAGAACCTACACACTTGACTCTGGTACAAACCACCATTCTTCAAGGGAGAAGGATGGGTTTGTCCCCATTGGGGACACTAAACGTCGCTTCAGATGTGCCAACAACAGCTTTGTCCATGCGCAAGGCGAGGGAGATAAGCTTATTGGCATCAACATGAACGGTGCTGAAAAAGACTTGAAGCTAGAAAACGTTGTCTACATGCCGTCTTTTGCGGCAAACCTCCTCTCCGTGTCTAAAATCAAAGACCACGACATGACGGTCATCTTCATGGAGGCGGAGGCCGTGATTGTCAAGAACAAGGACATCAAGATCTCCTATCCCAAGAACAGTCTTGTCGCACAGGTCCCAAGAGTTGATGGGCCCTACGTGCTGCAGACCACGCTCTTTCAGAGGCAAAATGAGGGATATGGGGCGGTTGAAGAGCCCAAGTCTCAAAAGCCTCCTGTAGCACCACAAGCTATCACCATGGCAGCCAACTCCACCAAAGATCACACACTGAGCAATGACACAGGTGGTTTGGCCATGTGGCTCACAACACACTGCAAGCTATGTAGCAACACGAAGTGGTTCATGTCATAAAGGGATGCAGGACCAAGGATGAGGAAAGGTGGAAGAAGCTGTCTCAGCCATGCCTCCAAGGCAAGGCAAACAGAAAGTCCTTTGAAAGTAATGGGCAACGTGCGGCAGCAATCATGGACCTGATTCACTTTGATGTGTGCGGACCATTCCACACTCCTTCGAATAGCGACAGCAAGTATTTATTTACCTTCATCGATGATCAAAGTTGCAAGATGTGGATCTACTTCCTCAAGACAAAGGGAAAGGTCATGGAGAAGCTTCAAGAGTTCATCGCGATGGTAGGGCGGCACACAAGCAAGAAGGTCAAGGCAGTCCGCACCGACAACGGTAATAAGTACAAGGCATACAAAGACGGGTTAAGCCAACACGACATCAACCACCAAACCAACACGCCTTACATCCCCCAGAGTAATCGTGTTACCAAGCAAATGAGCCAGGCTATCCTTGGCATGACACGAAGCATGCTCTTTGACGCCAAACTCCCACCTTCCTTCTGGTATGAAGCTGCATGACTGGTGGCCGGCGCCATTTGGCGGTCACAAGGAGTGCCATATGGGCAAGGAGGATGATGCAATCTAGATTGTCCCCAAAGTGGCTCATCCAAGGAGCCACTGCTTGCCTATGCTAGAGGCTAGCTCTACGACTATGAGAACCTGTTAGCTCCCTGTCATTGAGTATAGTTCTTATCTTTGAGACTCCTAATAGAGTTGTGCACTAGAGGTAGACACTAAAGAAGTATTGGCTGGTCTAAGCCAAAGGAGCTCGCTTCTCGCGCAAAAGTGACCAGGTGTTAAGGATAGAGGTAAAAGGAAGTGATTCCTATGAAGTACTCGGTGTGGAACCTTGGCTGTAAGGGTGATATCTTCTCTTGGTTGCGGTCGGCGGGAACCATTGTGTCAGAACCTCTTTTCTAGACTGTTGCCTTATGTAGGTTGACAATTCCATCCCTCTTTTCTTGTTGCCGTCTCTTTTACAGACCAAAGAAGTGGATTAGAGATGGCTTTGACAAGCAACATATAGGCCTTTGTGTTCTTTTTCTCCACACCTCATACGCCACAGCTATAGTTGTACATGAGCATTTATGTGGTGTACCTTTCCACGGCTTCCTCCACACCACCACCTACAGCACAGTGATGTTCCTTGCGTGCGGATTTAGACCTACTCGCCACCGCTTATCGCCTCCTGGAAGCCCCTGTCCTCCAAGAGTAGTTGGGTATGCATCTTCTTAAACCAGAAGTTGGCGCGTCCCTCCAGTCTCTCCAAGGGCTCTGTTGCTGCCACAACTAGAAAGTTCAGCGTAAAACCTTTCCAATCAATGCATAGAAAAAGGTCGTCAACAGGGGATTTTGAAAGATATGCCCACTTGAAAACAGGACATGCTTCTGCTCCTCATCAAACTCAAATCAGCCAGCTTGTACATGGTGTTTCTCACAAATGAATCAATGGACTACAAATAATTTTGCTTCAATCTAAAGCTTCCAAAAATACTACAATTGGCATTTGCCACTTTTTAAATCCCATAAAGAAACTAGAGTGTTATGGTCTTTACAAGGCGACAGTCTTACTATAAACAAGAGTGTAGCCTTTACTGACCTTGTTTTGAGGAGAAGATTCAATCCAACCATTGGACCTTCCCAATCACAAGCTAGTTTCAAAGTTTGTCATTTGAACCTGAAGATCACAGGTGGATTGTTTATTTTGATCAAGTTTTGACCCTAAACCATCACTCTCAAAGTGATAGTGTGTGCTAGCCAAAACAGGTAAGACTTTGCTTTGATACCAAGTATTGGATCTGGAGGACAGAGTGAGCCTTGGAGTAGTGAGTATGTGGGAATGAAAAGCGCATCAGTTGTACTGAAGAATGGTTGTTAAATCACTAAAAATGATGGTGTACATATAGAGGTAAAGCTTGGACAAGTCAGTTCTCTCATAAGCCACACCATTTAGCCATGGAGGCTAAGGCTCATACAGTAGTCCACAATTTTACACAAGAGAGAAAATCAGCCTAGTAGTCAGGAGAACCAGTCACAAACAACATAGGGAGCTAGAGAAAGCTCTCATGGCTCAGTTCTAGTGGTCACAACATCCAAAGTCCCGTGGAGAATCACCATGTATCTATGGCTAGCATACAAGGATCTCACCTCACCTAAGATGTAAGAAGAGGTACCTTTATCCTAGCCAGCACACTCTGACAAGGCAATCCTAACACGACTTGACCCTGGATCTCTTGTCTGTTTCTCCTCTCAGGCTAAGGCATGGAGCCGTCACCCATGGTAATCTAGACATTGGTGGTCCATGACCCAAAAACATAGAAAATCAGATCTCTCAATCCGACCGTTGGATCGGCCTCAAATTTGGATGGTGAATAATTTGCCACTTCATCTTTCCAACGAAGAAGTCAAATCGACGATCGAAGATTGCATGTGATGGTTTTTTGGAACGTGCTCCGGTTGATCTTAAACTGAGCTACATGACCCCATGTCCAACACCTGGTGGTGTTGTATTCCCTTCCTCTACTTAAGCCAACGAGGCCATTGTATTCAATACATAAAAAATGGAAGAGAAGACTGGTTCTCCTATAGTGACAATGGACAAAGGATTTGGAGAGAATAGGTTTGGAAGGGTGTCCGCTCCCACTACCTCGTAAGTTGCTAGTTGTGTTGCCTCTTGACAAATGATCTTGGTCCCTATAATATTGTTCTTGTTGAAGAGGACATTCCTGTGATAGAGGGTATGTGCCCTGCTCGTCAGATCTTGGCTGATCATTAGCATGTGTGTGTTTGTCGCGTCCCATTTTTGCCAATTTTCATTGGACACATCCATGTATGACAGGCTGCGAAACGCTGAGAGATGACCTACGTGTTCGAACTGGAGGAGAGGGAGCCCTTGTAGCAGCGAACATATGGGACTTAAAGGGCATCAGTTTTGCTGTAGAATAATTGTTGAATCACTCAAAATGATGGAGTACATATACAGCTGGAGCTTGGGCAAGTCAGTCCTCTCACAAGCCATACTTCTTAGCTATGGAGGCTAAGGGTCACACACTAGAGTCCATAATCTTACACAAGAGAGGAAATCAGCCTAGCAATCAAGCTATCCACTCACACACAACCAAGAGAGCTAAAAAAATCTCTCATGGCACACTCCTACTGGTCACATAACCCACAATCACATGGAGAATCGCCATGTGTCCATGGCTAACACACAAGGATCTCACCTCACCTAAAAAGAAAGGAGAGGTATCCTTTTCCTAGCCAGCACACTCTGACAAGGCAACCCGAGAATCAAGGACCTTTTTAGATATTTTCCCCATCAGGTCTTGACCTTGGACCTCTTTCCTTTTTCTTTTCTTAGGCTAAGGCATGTAGCCGTCACCCATGGTCACCAAGATATTGGCGGACCATCACCCTGGAAACCTCAGAATTCATATCTCCCAATCCAACCAGTGGATCGGTGAAAACACTTTGGCCGTAGACTCTTTACCACCAGATATTCTTGATAGTGAGGTTACATTGTCAATCGGAGCATGCATTTGGTAGTTTCCTGGAACTTGCTCCTGTGGACCTCAAACTGAGTTGGATGGCTCCTTTCCCAGCAATCTCTGACTTTGTCACAGTCAAAGTGAGCTGAGTCCACATGCCAAATGCAGAACTGCTGCTTCTCACGAGTCACTGGCTTGGTTCAAAAATGAGCAACGTGCTTGCTGGTTGGAGTGAATTCCAGCTTGATAGTACCCTCCTACACTATGTGCCTGATATGCAATGTCAATGTGTGTGGTGCGTACATGGTGCTTGGGATTCTTTGCGAGTGCAAGTGCGCTCTGGTTGCAGGTGCACATGGGAACTAGAATCGCAGCACTCCGACTCATCTCCGCCATGACACGCTAAAGCCAAACTACTTCCTTGGCTCTGCAGCTGAGAGACACGTACTGAGCTTCTGTCCTTGAGGTGGTCATGACCACCTGCCGCTTGCTGCACTTGCTGATGGCCTTGCCATTCATGAGGAACACATGTCTAGGGATGGACTTGTGGTCCTCAGGGTTTGAAGCCCAATCTGCATCTCTATAGCCGTTGATGCTATTGTCGTTGCCGTTGTAGGTGATGCCGATGTCGATGGTTCCAACGAGGTAGCAGAAGATCCGCTTCACTGCCTTCTAGTGTTGAGGTCAAGGATTAACCATGTGTTGGCTTAGAGCGCTCACAGCATGTGTGAGGTCCGGCTTGGATGCCACCATGAGGTACATGACATTGCCGACAGTGCTCTCTTAACTTTGTCGCTTTGCTCCATCCGCCTCTCCATAAAAGCTCACGAGGTACTGCCGCATGTCTAGCGGCATGCCAATGGATTCGGCCTTTGCCATGCCGAACCGCTGCAAGACATCCTTGACATAACAACTCTGCTGCAACGAGAGAGAGCGTGAATTCTGGTCACACGTGATCTGGATGCCAGGGAAGTATGACGCCTTCCCGAGAGGAGACATCTGGAAGCGCCCATGCATGGCCTCCTTGAACTCCTACAGTACAAACATGCTGTTGGAAAGGAGGAGCATGTTATCCACATAGACAATGATCATGAGGATCTCATGCCCATGCTGGTTACAATAGACGCCGTAGTCACACTCGCTGCGCCCGAACCCAATGCACTATAATGCGGTATCAACTTGTGGTTCCAAGCACCCGACACTTGCTTGAGGCCGTACAACAACTTGTGTAGCTTGCAAACCATGTGGTCTTAGCCATCCATGACAAACCCCTCCGGCTGCTCCATGTAGATTTCCTTCTTCAAGTCACCATTCAATAATGTCGTCTTCACATCCATGTGGTGAATCTTAAAGTTCTCAACTGTTCTACAAGAGAGAAGCATACGCATAGAGGCAAACTTTGCAACAAGAACAAAGATTTCGGTGTAGTCAATGCCCTCCTGCTGCGAGTAGCCCTTGGTGACGAGCCTTGCCTTGTACTTTTTGAGGTTCCCATCTGCGCCCCACTTCTTCTTGAACACCCACTTGCACTTGATTAACTTGCGGTCAGGTGAACGCTTAGTCAGCTCCCACGTGCCATTGTCGAGCTGCGACTGTATCCCCTATTGTACAGCTTACACCTTTTGTGTTGCATTTGGTGCATCCATAGCCTCCTTCTATGATGTCGGCTGATCAGAGTCTACTGCAAGTGTAACGTTCATTTGTTTTGGTTTGTAGAGCATCAAAAAATGGCAACGCTCACCAGGCTTGTAGCGCATCTTAAGACGGTACCTGCGACCTGGTGTTGGAGCGATGGCAGGGTGTTGGCACGGTGTTGCTAGCTCAACTACTGCTCTTGGTAGTGGTGCATCTCCTTCCTATGCCTCTATTGATGAGGCCGATATATCTGCTGCAATAGACATGGGAGAGAAGAGTGGTTTTCCCATTGTCACAGTGGAGGAAGGGTCAAGAGAGACTCGGTCAGGGCATTTGCTCCCACAATTTCGTTTGATGCTGGTTCTGCTACCTCTTCGCAAACAATATTGGTGCTGATGATGTTGCTCTCATTGAAGACGACATTCTCAGAGATGATAACATAGCCGGTATCCCTCTCGTAGAAGCGATAGGCCTTGCTTGCCACGTCATAACTGATCATCGACATCTGCGCCCTCTTCATGTCCCATTTCTGCCGCTTCTCCTTGGGAACGTGGGTGTGCGCCAAGCTTACAAACGTGCGAAGATGACCCATGCTCGGCTTCTTGCCAAACCACGCCTCGTACAGCATCATCTGCTCCACGGCCTTGATTGAACTGCGGTTCTTGATGTAGACCGTGCTGCTCTCGGCTTCGGCCTAGATGTCCTAGGTCAGCTAAGCCGCGTGCAGCATAGAGCGCGCCAATTCAACGATAGTGCGGTTGGCGCCTTCTGCTACACCGTTCTGCTGCGGCAAGTATGGCATAGTACGCTACGCCTTGATGCTAGTTGCTGCGAGGTAGTCTTGGAACTCCTTGATCGGGTACTCTCCACCGCGGTCGCTATGCAACGCCTTGATCTTCTTGCCAATCTGGTTCTCCACCGTTACCTTGAACTCTTTGAACGTGTCAAAGCACTGGTCATTGGAAGAAAGGAAGTACACAGCAGTGTAATGGCTAAAATGATCAATGAAGGTTTTATTATACCTGGAGCCTCCAAAGCTCTTGCTCTGCGTTGGGCCACACAAGTCTCTGTGGACCACCCCCCGCACCTCCTTTGCACGTTCCCCTACTCCCGAGAATGCCTTGCGATGCTGCTTCCCCTCCAAAGAGCCGATGTACAAATGTTGTTCAAAATTGGAAATGGTGGGCAAGTCACACACCATCTCCTTCATTTGAAGCTGCTTGAAGGCGCGCATGCCGATGTGGCCGTAGACCACATGCCATATTACCCAAACTGTTGCCTATACCACTATTCCAAGACTCTGCTCATGCGAGATCTTGGTTGGCCCCACAGGCGGTACATGTCGCCTTCCTTCACCGACTTGGCCAACTCCTCTCTCGTTTCCTTGTCCAAGATCTAACCATAGTCGTCATCAAAGACGACACGCAATCCTGAGTTGGTTTGAGAAGAGACTGAAAGGAGGTTGATTGCAGCATCAGGTACAAACTATACGCCATGGAACACTCCCACTTCAATGCCACGCGGGATCTCCTACCACATCTCCACAATCCCAATCCTCTCTGCATACACTACCCAATCATTACCCAAAACAATCAGTTGGGGGGGGGGGGAATGGAGAGCAGCTGCGTAAACCACTCCTTATGATGCGTGAGGCTCTTCGTACACCCTAAGTCTCTGTACTATGGGAGATCCGACTTCTCCACCTGCGACGTATCAGACTTTGCCATGAGGAGGCGGTCACGCACCTCCTTTTCCATGTTCATGTTGCAAGAATGGCGTACTCCTGCCTGGTTCTCTTGTTAGTGGTACTGCTGTTGATGATATTGTGACTACTGCAGCTCCTGTTGTGGAGATTACTACTTTTGTTGCTGCTACTGCTGCTCCTTCTGGTCCCTCTTGAGCTTGAAACACTCAATTTTTCAGTGTCCCTCCTTCAAGTAGTATTGACATTTGCCTTTCTTCTTGCCTCTCTGCTGCCTTCTTGCGCGAGCTCGTGAGGATAAAAGCTCCTTTAGTAATGCCAGCACCATTGCGCTTTGCTGCATTGCGATGCAATTCCACCTGCACCTGGTGTGTGCACATGAACTCGAGGTCATGAGTTGGCTGGCACTCTAGCGTCTCTCGCACCATGTCGTACCTGGTTGGCAGTCCCCTGAGCAAGAGGAGGATGAAGCGGGTTTCCTCCAAAGGGTTGCTTGTCGCTCAGAGCTACTTCACCAACTCCTTTAAGCTGTCTAGGTATGCCCACATCCCCTCACCACCATACTTTTTTAGTACCATCATCTCCTCCTCCCAAAGCACAAGGAATGAAAGATCCTTCCTCTCATACATCTTACACAACGTGTCCCACCCCTTCATTGCAGTGGCCTTCTCACTCACGTACTGAAAGTATGGGTTGGAGGTGGTCTTGACAAGCAACCTGTAGGCGTACCTGTCCTTCTTCTTCCAATCCTCATACGCCACTAGTACAGCTCCTGAAGAGCCAGCATCAGCTCTACCCTTCTGCGGCGTCTTCCCTGCCACCACGTGCGTTGCGGTGATGCCCTTTGCCCGTGGATCTGGAGCGGACTCGTCCTTGCTCACCACCTCCAACAAGGCCCTCTGCTCCCAAAGGAGGCGGGTACGGATCTTCCAAAACGTGAAGTTGGCGCATCCCTCCAGCCTTTCAAAAGGCTGGACTGATGTCATAATGACTGTTGCTGCCATTTTGAGCCTTGGTGATGCTCAGTACTACCATTGGGTGGCGGTGCTACCCTTGCTTCTGCTGCTGCTCTGCAAGAAATCTGATTGACATAAAATGGGCTATACATGCTAGCAGACTTGGAATTTGGAAAACCTGAGCCCAGTAGTGGAAAATTCTGCTCAATACCGTTTCAATCGACCCATGGAAAAAGGGTCATCAACTGGAGGTTTCGAAAGATATGCCCTCTTCAAAACAGGGTATGCTTCTGCTCCTACTCTAACTCAGATCAACCAGCTTATAAACGGCGTTTGTCCCAAAAAAATCCATGGAATGCAAATGTTTTTACACCAATGGAAAGATAAGGATACAATTGGCATCTACCACATTTTCAATTTGACAAAGAAACCACAGAGTTATGGTCATTACAAGGTGACAGTCTTACTCATAAAGAAAAGTGTAGCCCTAGCCGACCTCGTCTTGAGTGTAACTCTCAATCCGCCTGTTTTATCTTTGCAATCTTTGACTCGATGGAAAGCTTGTCTTTTGAACTTGATTATCTTGTCGTTGATTGTCAAAGTTGGTCCACCTTTGACCCTAACCGATCACTCTCAAAGTGATGGCCTGTACTGGCTGAAAGAGGTAGAACTTGGCTCTGATACCAAGTGTTGGAACTGGTGGAGGGCGGGAGCCTTGGAGCAACGAACATGTGGGAGTACAAGGGCATCACTTGTGCTGAAGAATGGCTGTTGAATCACTAAAATGATGGAGTATTTATAGAGGTAGAGCTTGGGCAAGTCAGCCCTCTTACAAGCCACACCACTTAGCCATGGAGGCTAAGGTTCACACACAAGAGTCCATAATCTCATAAAAGAGAGGAAATCAGCCTAGCAATCAGGCTGTCCACTCACACAAGACCTAAAGAGCTAGAAAATACTCTCATGGCCCACTCCTAGTGGTCACATAACCCACAATTTCATGGAGATCGCCATGTGTCCAATGCTAGCACACAAGAATCTCACTTCACCTAAAACGTAAGGAGAGGGACCTTTTTCCTAGTGAGCAAACTTTGACAAGGCAATCCAAGAATCTAGGACCTTTTAAGATGTTTTCCCTATCAGGTCTTGACCCTGGACCTCTTCACGTTTTCTTTCCTCAGGCTAAGGCATGGAGCCATCACCCATGGTCACCCAGACATCGGCGGACCATCACCCAAAAAACTTCAAAAATTCATATCTCCCAATCTGACTATTCGATCGGCCTCAAACTTTGGCCGTAGACAATTTGCCACCTGATATTTCTTCTGGTGAAGTTGCATTGACAATTGGAGCAAGCATTTGGTAGTGTCTCGGAACTTGCTCATGTGGACCTCAAACTTAGTCGGAGGGCTCCTTTCCCAACACTACGCTGAGCTTATTGTCGAGTCACGCCTCGTGCGGTGTCATCTACTCCAGCATCTTAGTTGGACTGTTATTCTTGATATTCATCAAAGTGCTCATGGCTTCGGTCGAAAGGTTGTATGTGAGGCAAAGCACATGTAGCATAAATCATACTGCCAAAAAAATGGAACATTTGGCACGTTGTTGATCTACGGCAAGTATGGCGCCGTATGGTACGCCTTGATGTCCACTACTACAAGGTTGTCCTCGAATTCCTTGTTCAAATACTCTCCACTGCAGTCGCTATGCAATGCCTTGATTTTCTTCCTAGTCTCATTGTTCACCATTGCTTTGAGCTCCTTGAGCTCAAGGCCATGGTGAACTGCGAGGTTGTCCTTGGATGCCTTGCTTTGGTACTCATAAAATACCTAGAGCCACGTAAGCTCTTGTTCTGTATTAGGCCACACGAGTCTATGCAAACCAGCTCCAGCACCCTTTTTGGGTGTTTTTCTATTCAAGAGAAGGCCTCACGATGGTGCTTTGCCTCATAACAGCCGATGCATGTTTGGTACTCAAAGTTGGAGACGGTGGATAAATCACTTACCATTTTATTTTCCTTGAGGCTGCAACGAGGTACGCGTACTGAGGTGGCCATAGTTCACATGCCAGATCTCACAATCTATTGCATGTACCACTCCTACAAGAACCTACTCACGTGGGATCTTACTTGCTTTAAACAAGGTGTACATGTCACCCTCCTTACGGGACTTGGCCAACTCCTCTCTTGTGACCTTGTAAAGGATGTAGCTGTAGTCATTATCAGAGACAACGCACAGTCATGTATTGGTCAGAGACGACACTCAGAGAAGGTTGAATGTAGCATTAAGTACATAGAGTAGGCCATGGAACACTCGTATTTTGAATACCATGCAAGGTCTCCAACCACATCTCTACACTCCCAATTCCCTCTTCATACACCTCCTGGTCATCACCAAAAGCAATAGGTCGAGGGGAGATTAACACTAAGCACAATAACCTTCCTTGTGGTGCGTCAAACTCTTTGAGCATCCTCAACCTTCTCCTCACCTCACCTAAAAGTAAGGAGAGGTACCTTTTTTCTAGTCAGCACACTCTGACAAGGCAACCCAAGAATCTAGGACCTTTTTGGATTTTTCTCCCATCAGGTCTTGACCCTGGATCTCTTGCCTTTTTCTTTTCTCAGGCTAAGGCATGGAGGAATCGCCTACGGTCACCTGGATATCGGCGGTCAATGACCCCCGAAACTACGAAAATTCATATTTCCCAATCCGACTGTTGGATCGGCCTCGAAATTGAACTGTAGACATTTTGCCACCTGTATTTCAAATAGTGAAGTTGGACGGAGGATCGGAGCACGCATCTAGTAGTTTCGTTTAACTTGCTCTTGTGGACCTGAAACTGAGCCGGATGGCTCCTTTCCCAACAAGGCTAAGGATAAGGAAAAGTGCAAGAACATGTGTGAGCCGTCCCCAAGGCGAGGTAAAGAGAATGCATTTTGAACAAAATGGGCAATGTGCGGCAGCAATCTTCGACCTGATTCACTCCAATGTATGTCGACCATTCTACACTCCCTCAAACAGTGGCACTAAGTAGATCTCGACTTTCATTGATGATCTTTGTCGCAAGATGTGGATCTGTCAAGCTGCCTAAGGCGACGGTCTAGAAAACGGGTTCCAACACAAAGGTTCCCACCGACCGCTCTCGATATTCCATCCAAGAGGTGATATCACCCTCAGAGTCAAGGTTCCACGCTGAGCAGTTCATAGGAATCACTTCCTTGTACTATGTCCTTTGCACATGGTCACTTTTGCGCGAGGAGCTAACCCGTCGGGCCTAGACCAACCAATCATTTTGTAGTGTCTATCTCTGGTGGAAAACTCTGTTGGGAGTCTCAAAGGTAAGAACGGTATTCAACGACAAGCAACTGACAGGTTCTTATAGTGCTAGAGCGAGCCTCTAGCCTAGGCACAGAGTGACTCCTTGTGCCAGTCCAAATCTCAGCGATAGACAAGGAGCATATCAGGTCAAGAAACTCTCCCTTGTACCTTTGTCCATTACCTGTAAGATCTCTCCGCTCTTTAGTAGGTTTTGCCTCAGTTTTTGTCTGTTGCGTTGATCATTTTGATACCTCGATTACCTGCAAAGTGCGATTTGCTGTCGAGCGCCTTTGTCATGCAATCTGCGAGTACGTTCCTGGTCTCCACATATTCCAGGTCCACACTCTCCTTTGCAACTAGGTCGTGTGAGTACTGGTACCTGATGTCGATGTGCTTCGTCCGCCTGGAGATGACATCATCCTATGCTATTTTCATGGCACTCTTGTCATCGATGTGGACCTGTGCTGCCTCTGTTTATGGCACTTTCATCTCGATAAGCAAACTGCATAGCCAATGTGTCTCCTTGCATGTTTCTGACAGAGTGATATACTCAGCCTCTACGGTAGAGAAGAACACACAGTCTTGTTTTCTACTTGCTCTAAAGAGTGTGCCATGGTTTAAGAGGCACACAAAGCTCGAGGTGGACTTTCTCTCATCGATTCTTCCTCTCCATTCGGCGTCTGTATAGCACACCAGGCGCAACGCGTCAGATCCTTCTTGGCCTCCAGACTCAAGTTCCTTGCTAGTGCTGTGGCTTCGGATTGGAAATAAAACTGCTCACTTGTCCCACACCATAGCTTATGTTGGGGCGTGTTCCTACCATGGCATACATGATGCTCGGAACAGCAAACTGGTAGGGAAAGTTTTCCATCTAACGCCGCTCTGCTTCGGTGTTGGGGCTTATGGAGGACGAGAGCTTGATGTCTGTTGTCTTGGGTGTGCTAATCGGCATGTACTCCTCCATGTTATAGCGCTTGAGGACCTCCATGATATACTTGGTTTTGTTCAGCACAATGGTGCCTGCTGCTCAATCCTCGTGGATGGATCTCCCGAAGTAAAAATCGAACAGACCCATTTCCTTCATCTTGAACCTGGTGCTGCGATCTATCTTCAGCTTGTTCAAAAGCTTGACCGACGACAAGCAGATGATCTTGTCATCCACGTACAGTGTAACCACATTCAAGCCTTGCTCATCCTCCTACACACAGACACTAGGGTCATTCAGGTAGTGCCTGAAAGTAAGCCCCGACATGAGGCCGTCCATCTCCTTGTACCACATCCTTGGGGACTATTTCAGCCTGTGGAGTGCTTTGACCAGTTTGTAAGCCTTGCCCTCTGGAGCTTTCACTCCCTCAAGCTCTTCCATGAGCACTTCCTTGCCTAGCTTCTTGTAGAGGAAAGCTGTCTTGACATCCATCTGGTGGACCTCCAGATCTTTTGTAGTAGCAATGCTTAACATGGATCTGATGGAGACAAATGTGACGAAAGGCGCGAAGGTTTCCTCGTACTCTAAGCGTGCACGCTGGGAAAACCCCTTCGCCACAACTCTTGCCTTATTCTTATGGATAGTACTATCCTACTTGAATTTTTTCTGTAGTACCCACTTTCATCCCACCACGTGCGTGTTTGGGAACCTGTCTACCAGAACACATGTTCCGTTCTCTTCAATGGCTGCGAGGTTGCTATCCACTGCCTCCTTCCACTTTGTCGCATCTGGCATGTTCATAACCTCCATTACGGTCACTGGCTCTCCCTGAGCCAAGCATGACCAGCTAAGTTTGGTCCATTCTACACTTTCAGCATCGTACTTGGGCGGAGGTTTCTTCTTGCGCGTACTACGCGAGAGTGATGCTGGTGGTGCTTTCAGGCTTTTGTTGCTTTTAATGCTCTTGCGCTGCGAGTGATCCGTTGTTGGGGGAAGAGCCACCGGCCTCAGAGTTTGACTCAGAGGCCTCGAACGACTCAGACTCAGTGTCAAATACCGTCGTTTTGTCTGCGTGAAGAGCCACTCTCCCTGTAGCACCATCCTTTATTGGCACCATCTGCCAGTTCTCAGGTGCGTGATCAGCTGACTCGAGCAACACAACCTACTCTCCTGATTTGGGGGCATGGACAGGATTCAGCGACTCTACCTTGTCGAGCGTCTTTTCTTCAAACTTGACAACTTGGCTCCTGCAGAGCTTTCAAGCCCCTTGGTTCCACAGCCAGTATGCCTCGTGTGCGGTATTGTATCCAACCATTACACACTTATGAGCACCTGCATCGAGCTTGCCACTTCCTTCTCATACTTGGACCTTTGCGGAAGCTGTACAACCAAAGATCCTCAAGTGTGAGGCATCTGGCTTCTTCCCTGACCAGGCTTCCCGTGGCATCCTGAGCTGCTCCTCTTGCAACTTCTTACGACGCCTTCCAAGCGCGACTGCCAGAGTGAGATTCACAAGGTAGGAAGCAGTTCTTGCAGCTTCAGCCCAGAAGCGAGGTGGGAGTTTGGCATCGAAGAGCATGCTTTATGTCATGCCGAGGATAGTCTGGTTCATCTGCTCGACAACGCTATTACTCTGGAGGATGTAGGGTGTAGTAGTCAGGTGGTTGATGCCTTGTTGGCTCAACCAGCCTTTGCACGCCTCGTACTTACCACAAGTGTCCGTGCGCAGTGTCTTGATCTTCTTGCTTGTCTGCGGCTCTACCATTGCATCTTATCCTTGACCTCTCCCTTTGTCTTGAGGAAGTGAATCCACATAGTGTGACTGTGGTCATCAATGAAGGTCAAGAAATACTTGCTAGTGCCATTCAAAGGATCGCCGTATGGTCAGTACATATCAGAGTGTATCAGGTCCAAGATTGTTGCTGCACATTGCCCATTATGCTCTAAGGGCTTTCTCTTTTCCTTGCCTTCGAGACATGGGTCAAACAGCTTCTTGCACTTTCCCTCATCTTTGGTCCTACATCCCTCCATCACATGAATCACTTCATGCTGCAGCATAGCCTCTAGTATGCTGTCGGCCATATGGTAAAACCGCGTGTGCCACAACTCAGCATCTATGTCGGCGGAGTGGTCGCCATGGTGTTGGCCTGTGGTGCAACAACAGGCTTTGGAGACATATCCCTCATTTGTACTCTGAAGGGGTTTGGTGTGCAGCACGTAGAGCCCATGAACTCTTGGGACCTGTGCCACAACACTCTCCTTGGGATAGATCTTGATGTCATTGTTCTTGGCAATCACAGCCTCCTCCTCCGTGAAGATACCCTCATGTTGTGAGCCGTGATTTTGGACACTCACAAGAGGTTTGCCGCAAAAGACGGCATGTAGACAACGTTCTCCAGCTTCAACTCTTTTTCTGCAGTGTTCACGTTGATGCTGATCAACTTTTCTGCCTCGCCTTGCGTATGGACAAGGCTGTTATTCGCACACCTAAAGCGATGTTCAGTTTCCCCACTGGAGATAAATCCATCCTTCTTCCTTTAAGAGTAGTGTTTCGTGCTAGAGTCGAGCCTCTAGACTCCACAGTTGAGCAGTACCGCTCCCTTGGTTTTTGGCATGCTCTTAGCCATCATGTTCATCAACTCCTTATTACCCTTTATTTTGCCCTCATTTCTACCACCATGATCTGCGCCTTCCTTGTTGTCAACCTGCCTGAGGCGACGGTCTTGAAAACGGGTTCCGACACCATGGTTCCCGCCGACCGCTCTTGGTATTGCAACCAAGAGTTGATATCACCCTCAGAGTCAAGTTTCCACACTGAGCAGTTTATAAGAATCACTTCCTTATATTGTGTCCTTAGCACCTGGTCACTTTCGCGTGAGGAGCAAACTCCTGGGACCTAGACGAACCAATGCTTCTTTAGTGTTTGCCTCTGGTGGACAACTTTGTAAGGAGTCTCAAAGGTAAGAACTGTACTCAATGACAGGCAACTGACAGGTTCTTATAGTCCTCTAGCCTAGGCCCGCAGTGGCTCCTTGGATGAGCCAATTTAGGGGCAATCTGGATTGCGTCTTCCCCCGTGCCTACATGGCGCTTTGTGTGATTGCCAAGTGGTGCCAACCGCCAAAATGGACCTTGGAATGTTCTAAGATGTCTCTGAAAACCTTCCTGTCCTGCTTTTGGTCACTAAGAGAATTAGTCGGTGGGATTTGACTTAGTGACCTCTCGCTCCAGAGACTAACTCTAGAATGTCTAAGCCACAAGGAGTTGTCCTAGGTAGTATTTGCTGGCTATACTATCTAGATTATACCAAGGCAACTTGCTCCAAAGGAGCAGTGCATGCCTTGTCTATGTGGACCAGACTTAGGGGACTTACTCCACGGGAGCAGTGCATGCCTAGTTCGTCCTGTGCCTGTCCAAATATCAGCCATGGACAAGGAGCATATCAGGTCAACAAACTCTCCCTTGCACCTCTGTCTATTAGCTGTGAGACCTCTCCTCTCTCCAGTAGTCCTGGCCTCAGTTTTCATCCGTTGCGTTGACCATACCGATACCTCGAGTACCTGCAGAGTCCAATTCCTGGCCAGCGCCTTTACCATGCAATCTTCGAGCAGCTTCCTGATCTCCGCGTATTCAAGGTCCACGATCTCCTTTGCGACCTAGTCGTGTGAGTTGTGCTACTTGATATCGATGTGCTTGGTCCGCCAGGAGATGACATCATCCTGTGCCATTTTCATTGCGCTCTTCTTGTCGATGCAAACCTATGTTGCCTCCGTTTGTGGCAGTTTCATGTCGGCAAGCAAACTGCATAGCCATTGTGTCTTCTTACATGCTTCTGACATAGCGATGTACTCTGCTTGAGCAATAGAGAGGGAGACACACTCTTGCTTTCTGCTTACCCAAGAGATTGCAGCACCGTTCAAGAGGCACACAAAGCCTGAGGTGGACTTCCTGTCATCAATTCTTCCTCCCCAGTCGGCGTCTGTGTAGCACACCAGCCACAGCGGGTCAGATCCTTCTTGGCCTCCAAACTGGAATCCCATGTGTCGGGCCTTCTGTAGATAGCGCATGATGCGCTTGACTGCTTGCCAAAGCTGTGGCCCTTAATTGGCCACAAACCTTCTTACCTGTCTCATAGCATAGCTAATGTTGGGGCGTGTTCCTATCATGGTACACATGAGGCTGCCAATAGCAGACTAGTAGGGAATGTTCTCCATCTCACGCCATTCGGCTTCCGTGCTGGGGCTCATGGAGGAGGAGAGCTTGATGTTTGTTGTCATGGGTGTGCTGATGGGCTTGCAGGCCTTCATATTGTAGCGCTTGAGGACCTCCATGATGTACTTGGTCCGGTTCAGCTCGATGGTGCTTGTTGCTCGATTGCGGTGGACGGTTATCACGAGGTACAACTCGAGTGGACTCATGGCCTTCATCTTAAACATGTTACTCAGATCTGCCTTGAGCTTGTTTAATAGCTCGACCGATGACGAGCCGATGATCAGGTCATCCACGTACAGTGCAACGAGCATCAAGCCTTGCTCATCGTCCGGCACATGGACACTGGGTAATTCTAGCTGTGGGTGAAGGTGAGCCCGGCCATGAAGCCGTCCGTCTCCTTGTACCACATCCTTGGGGCCTATATCAGCATGTATAGTGCTTTGACCAGTTCGCAAACATTGTTATCTGGAGCTCTCACTCTCATAGGCACTTCCATCAGCACTTCTTTGTCTAGCTTCTCGTAGAAGAACCTGTCTTGACATCCATCTCATGAACCTCGAGATCTTTTACAACAGCAATGCCCAACATGGATCTGATGGAGGCAAAGGTGAGGACAAGCACGAAGGTCTCCTTGTACTCTGAGCCTGCTGGAAAAACCCCTTTGCCACCACTCATGCCTTGTACTTGTTGATAGTACCATCCTGCTTGAACTTTTTTCGGAGTACCCACTTTGACCCCAGCACGTGCGCATTTGGGGGCCTGTCCACCAGAACCCATGTTCCGTTCTCTGCAATGGATGCGAGTTCGCTACCCACTGCGTCCTTCCGCTTGGTAGCACCTGGCATATTTGTAGCCTTTGTTACCGTCACAGGCTCTCCCTGAGTCAAGCATGACCAGCTGAGTCCAGTCCATTCTGCACTCTCAGCATCATACTTGGGCAGAGGTTTCTTCAAGCGCGTATTACGCCAGAGTGTTCCTGGTGGTACTTCAAGGTTTAGTTGCATCTGTTGATCCTACGCTGTCGGTGATCCGCTGTTTAAGGAAGAGCCACCGGCCTCAGAGTTTGACTCAGAGGCCTCGGATAATTCAGATATTAGAGTCCGTTGCTATGTCAGCATGCACAGCTACTCTCCCTCGAGCACCATTCTTCACTGGCATCATCTGCCCGTTTTCTGGTACATGAGCACCTCATCCAAGCAACACAACCCACTCTCCTGATTTGGGAGCATGGACAGGGTCCAGCAACTTTCTCATGCTCAGTGTCCTTTTATCAAACTCGATATCTCGGCTCCTGAGGAGCTTTCCAGCCGCTTGGTCCCACAGCCTGTGCGCCTTGTATGTGGTATCGTATCCGACCATTACATACGAGCGCGTGCATCCAGCTTGCCACTTCCTTCTCCTACTTGGACCTTTGCCTTGGGAGTATGACAAAGACCCTCAAGTGTGAGGCATCTGGTTTCTTCCTTGACCAAGCCTCCTGTGGCGTCCTGAGCTGCTTGTCTTGTTGCTTCTTACCACGCCTTCCAAGCGCGGCTGCGGAAGTGAGATTCATTAGGTAGCAAGTAGTTCTTGCAGCTTCAGCCCGGAAGTGAGGTAGGAGTTTGGCGTCATAGAGCATGCTTTGGATAGTCTGGTTCATCCGCTCAGCAACGCCATTACCTTGGAAGGAGTAAGGCGCGGTGGTCTAGTAGTTGATGCCTTGTTGGCTAAACGAGCCTTTGCACACCACCTACTCACAACCGTTGTCCGTGCGCAGTGCCTTGACCTTCTTGCTTGTCTGCCGCTCTACCATCACGAAAAACTCTTGCAGCTTCTCCTTGACCTCTCCCTTTGTCTTGAGGAAGTAGATCCACATCTTACGACATTGGCCATTGATGAAGGTCAAGAAATACTTGCTGCCGCCGTTCGAAGGGGTGCGGAATGGTCTGTACACATGAGAGTGAATCAGGTCCAAAATGTCTGCCGCACTTTGCCCATTACGCTCAAAGGGTTTTCTTTTTGCCTTGCCTTGGAGGCATGGCTTGCACAGCTTTTTGCACTTTCCCTCATCCTTGGCCTTGCATCCCTCCATCCCATGAACCACTTCATGCTGCTACATAGCTTGTAGTATGCTGTGAGCCACATGGTCAAACTGCCTATGCCACAGCTCAGCATCTGTGTCGTTGGAGTTGGCCGCCACGGTGACGGCTTGTGGTACAACATCAGGCTTTGGAGACTTGGGCTCTTCAACGGCCGCATATCCCTCATTTGTACTCTCAAGGGATTTGATCTGGAGCACGTAGAGCCCATCAACTCTTGGGACTTGTGCGACAAGACTCTCCTTGGGATAGGAGATCTTGATGTCCTTGTTCTTGACAATCACAGCCTCCTCCTCCGCGAAGACGACAGTCATGTCGTGGTACGTGATTTTATATACTAAGAGGTTTGCCACAAAAGACGGCATGTAGATGATGTTCTCTAGCTTCAAGTCTTTTTTAGTACCGTTCACGTTGATGCTGATCAACTTATCTTCCTCACCTTGCGGATGGACAAGGCTGCCGTTGCCACACCTAAAGCGACGTTCAGTATTCCCAATGGAGATGAACCCATCCTTCTCCCTTGAAGAGTGGTGGTTCATGCCTGAGTGAATCATGTAGGCTCCATGCTTGAGCAATGCCGCTCCCTTGGTTGCAAGCACGCTCATAGCCATCATGCTCGTCAACTCCTTCTCACCCTTTCCTTTGCCTTCATATCTAGCACAATGATCTTCGTCTTCCTTCTTGGGAGCCCTACACTCCCGTGCCCAATGCCCAGGGTTACCATTGTTATGGCACTTCCAAGGACGCTTTGAACTCTTTCCACCGCCACCATTGCCTTTTCCTCCAACGCCACCGCTGTTGCCGCTGTTCTCACCAGAAGAGGAATTGTTACCACGTCCACAGTACCGTGCATCATAGGCTAAAATGTTGACCTCACTACAGCTGCGACGCATGGCCTTGTTGCGTACGTACTTGCAAACTGTCTCATTTAACAAATCCTCCTCCTTGCAACCGCTAAACACTGGTGATCAGAGGACCCAAGATTTCAGGTAGCGCCGTGAGGAGGATCATGACCTGTATGTGGGTGTTGATTTCCCAGTTCATTTGGGTCACTTGTTGCACTAGTCCTTCAAACTGCAACAGGAAGTCCGGAATCGTCTGTCCCTCTTTCACCCTCATCAAAATCAGCTTTTGAAGGATGAAGAGGTGATTTGCGAGAGCTGTTGATTGGTTTACACGTGCACGATTCTCATAAGCCTTTGATGCATGTGTGATACCTTGGAGGTGGACATGGTGTGGCTCATGCAGTGATGTCACAAGAACCGCTATTGGGAAAGGAGCCATCCGGCTCAGTTTCAGGTCCACACGAGCAAGTTTCAGGAAAGTACCAGATGCCTGGTCCGATCGTCAATCGGAACTCACCATTGGAAATATCAGGTAGGAAAATTCCTACGGTCAAAGTTTCAGGCCGATCCAACGGTCGGATTGGGAGATATGAATTGTCGAAGTATTCAGGGTCATCGACCGCCGATATCCGGATGACCATGGGTGATGGCTCCATGCCTTAGCCTGAGAAAAGAAAAATGCAAGAGATCTAGGGTCAAGACCTGATGGGAGAAATATCCAAAAAGGTCCTAGATTCTTGGGTTGCCTCGTCAAAGTGTGCTGACTAGGAAAAAGGTACCTCTTCTTACTTTGTAGGTGAGGTGAGATCCTTGTGTGCTAGCCATGGACACATGGCGATTCTCCATGGGATTGTGGGTTATGTGACCACTAGGAGTGTGCCATGAGAGCATTCTCTAGCTCTCTAGGTCGTGTGTAAGTCGTCAGCCTGATTGCTAGTCTGATTTCCTCCCTTGTGTGAGATTATGGACTCTAGTGTGTGAGCCTTAGGCTCCATGGTTAAGTGGTGTGGCTTGTGAGAGGTCTGACTTGCCCAAGCTCTAGCTCTGTATGTACTCCATCATTTTGAGTGATTTAACAACCATTCTTTAGCACAAGTGATGTCCTTCCAGTCCCATGTGCTTTCTGCTCCAAGGCTCCCTCTCTCCTCCAGATCCAACATTCACAAGTGCCATGACATTTTTGACACTCCACGCTTCATATCCAGGATCTGTTTTTAGAGGTTCAACCTCTTCTCCAAGGAACATCTTCAAGTAGCCACGCACCCTCATGAAAATCTGGAACTGTTATCTCCACAAGGGAAAACCAAACCTTGTGAACTTTGACATCCCACTATTGACCTGCTCGAGAGTGAGCGTCGCGCATTTTGTCATACTACTTCTCTGCTTCTCTGTTTCTGTGCTTCATTGAGGCCGATGTAGGCTGATGTAGGATGTTGTCTGCTACCGGTTTATAAGGTGCAGACCCGTCGCTTACTCCTTAGCTGTTGATCACTTGCAAACAGAGAAGAAGGCACACTAGCAAACCCAGGATCGTGCCTCAAAGGGTAGAGCTTATCCTGGTTAGGGCCCAAGGATCGTACCTTCGAGGGCAGAGCTTATCCTTGGCCCTTGTTCCCTAAGTGCGAGTACTCGCCATTGGAGCTAATAGAGGAGATAGAGCTGACGGAACTGATGCGTGCTGTAACTCAGAGAGGGTGAGAGAGTGCGCAGAAGCGTGCCCGACAACTAGTAAGTGTGGGTCCATAATCCTTTGTCAACCTGCCTGAGACAACGGTCTAGAAAACGGGTTTCGATACAATGGTTCCCGCTGACTGCTCTTCGTATTGCAACCAAGAGATCATATTACCCTCAGAGCCAAGGTTCCACAATGAGCAGTTCATAGGAATCACTTCCTTGCACTCTGTCCTTAGCACCTGGTCACGTTTGCGCGAGGAGCAAACTCCTGAGCTTAGACCAACCAATGCTTTAGTGTCTGCCTTTGGTGGACAGCTCTCTGAGGAGTCTCAAAGGTAAGAACTGTACTCAACGACAAGCAACTGCCAGGTTCTTATAGTCTTAGATCCAGCCTCTAGCCTAGGCACATCGTAGCTCCTTGGATGAGCCACTTTGGGTGCAATCTGGATTGCGTCATCCCCCTTGCCTACATGGCGCTCCCTGTGACCACCAAGTGGTGCCAACCACAAGGAAGGACCTTGGAATGTTCTAAGATGTCTCTTAGAACTTTGATGTCCCCCTTTTTGTCACAAAGAAAATTAGTCACCGGGCTGGGATTTGACCTGGTGACCTCTTGTTCCAAAGACTAACTCTGGAATATGTAAGCCACAAGGAGTTTTCATAGGTAGTATTTGCTTCCTATGCTATCCATATGAGACCAAGGGGACTTGCTTTAAAGGAGCACTGCATGCCTTGTCTATGTAAACCAGACTTAGGGGACTTACTCCACAGGAGCAGTGCATGCCTAGTCCGTCTAGTGCCTGTCCAAACATCATCCATGCACAAGGAGCATATCAGGTCATCACTTCTTGGGAGCCCTATACTCCCATGGCCAATTCCTAGGTTTGCCATCCTTACAGCACTTCCCAGGACGCTTTGAACCCTTTCAACCGCCACCATTGCCTTTTCCTCCACCGCCACCGCTTTTTCTGCCACTCTGACCTGAACAGGAATTGTTGCCACGACCACTGTACTGTGCAACATAGGCTGAAATGTTAGCCTCACTACCGCTGCAACGCATGGCCTCGTTGTGCACGTACTCGCACACTGCCTCATACGTCAAATCCTCCTCCTTCCAGCCTGCAAACTGAGAAGAATGAACACTAGTAAGGGTAAGTTTGGGTAACCTCGCATACGCTGCGACGATCGCACACCTCAGCGAGGGTCGCACGGTTTGTGCGGTCGACGGCATGGAACTCTTGTTTGGTTCGTTCGATGGTTGTGCAGTCTGATATTTCCTGCAAGGAATCAGCTCTGCCACATTGACAGAGGGATGCTGACTGGACGACCTCCGCACAGCACCTAGTCGGCAGAAACAATCTTCTCGGAACGGGCGACGACATCACGTAGGAAATCAATCAATTTTTCACAACACCAGTTTGCACGTCAAGAAACGCGTCAAACTCGCGCACGCCTTTTCCCAAAGGGTACGCGCGTACATCGTTAAACAATGGGTGTACGCGATATGCCCGATAGCGACCAAAGTCATCCTAGGCGTCCGATTTCCAAACATCCCATGAACAAAGGTTTTTGGGGACCAGTACCCAGGACCCAGGACCCACGACCCAGGACCCAGGACCCTAGACGCTAGAACACAAAGGGGGAATGTCGAAACCCTAGGTCGCCGTCCAACTCCCATCGATCGCTTTTGCAAGTCGCAACCATGCAGACGTACATCCCTCACGCGTTGCCTCTCCGGCCTTCCCTACACCGTCGAATAACAACGATGCCCTCACTTCAAGGCAGCGGCAGAGGATTCTTGCTACAACTCTGACGCGTCTACAGGATCGTTTCCTCATGGAAAAGTTCGCCGATGTCGTAGTCAACAATAACTGCTTTGCCGACGGGGGAAAACTGAAGAGCACAGACTGGAAGCCCGTTGTGGATGCTTTCAATGCGCACTTCACTCCTCATGGGCTGAAAGAAGTCTTGTAGAAGCAACTCCAAGACCGTCGCAACAAGATAAAGGCAAAATGGTGTCGGTACAAGGCGTTGCGCGACTCAACCGGCGGTGGGTGGGACAGGGAGAGCGACACGCCTCATGCAAGGTCAGAGATATGGCTGCAGCATTTGAAAAGGTTTCCTGGTGACATAGACTTTGCAAATGGATGGGAGTTAGTACCCTACTGTGAGAGTTTTTTTGCAAAGGCAATTACCAGTGGGACCGATGGAAGGGCGGCTAGTGGGGATGGCGCAGCCGATGCAAAAGGGGGAGGGGATGACGACGGCCCCATTGGTGGGGCTCCAACTACCCAAACGGCCGGCGAGGAGGAGGACGCCGATGACGAAGACGTCGCAACAAGCCAGCCCCAGGAGGACGACAGCCCACCATATGAGGCCTGTGGGAGCAAGCCCACAGGCCTCATGGACATGCTTTCTCAGGTGAGGTTGCCATCCGTATGTCCCAGCACTGCACAAAACTCCCTTGGAACCGAAAGCCTTGTAACTCGTACATTCCGTCCCCAACCCCTTTCAATGATCATTTCATGTCACTCCCATGTAGTGCTGCTTTTGTTCCGTGGCAGAGCCATCTGCATCTTCTTGAAAGCGATCATGCCCGACCTCGCCGGAAGAACGCCCGCGTGCAAGACGTCGTCCTACCGCAACGTCAAGCATGGCTGATGGGCTGCAGAGGCTGGCAAAGACCGGTGTACTGCTCGCGGAGGCTGCTAAGGAAGACGGTGACGACAACTCTGTTCTGCGAAATGCTATTGCCAAGGTCCAGCGCGAAGAGCGCGACGACGACATAGCAGCGCGTGCTGTTGTTCTGTTTGAGAAGCATCCACGCAAGGCACTAGCCTATGTTGAAATGCGGCCCAATCTTGCCTCTACGTGGTTAGGCTATGAAGTTGGGCATAGTGGACATGGAGTGCCAAGTGCCGGCTGGTTTGGTGAAGGCCATAGTGCATATGTGGATGGCGATGGGGCTGGGATGAGAGGTGAGGGATTCTAGTACCGTTGTATTGTTTTTAGACAAGAAGACTCATGAGCAATGATATGGGACATTGAAGACTGCCCTACTCAAGTTATGTTTTTTGCTTTGCGTAATGTCCAATGATGGAAGTAGGTTCATACATGATGGAGAAAAATGGGTTACATCCACGACAATACCATTGTAATGCACAAGGTGTCTATGCACGTGTTCACTTGAAAGGGAAATGGTCCCCATGGTTGACAATCTGTGAATACCATGAACATGGGTGGACATTGAGAAGTAGTCAGGCATAATGCATTTCTTCCATACATGAATCGTCATTGGAAACATGGGTTTTTATGAAAGAAAGAATTTGAACATGGCAAAAATAGCATGAAGACAATAGATGGAAATTGATTCATAATGTGCAAAAAATCACAGAGGACAGAATTTCTCTGGAGCATCATATGGTCTATTGGGCCATGCATTGAACAATTCCCTTGCAATGACCCAACGTTTTGCCTCAAGCTCACGTCGATGCCTGGCAAATAGCTTTCCAGTGTACAAATCTCGACTGTAGCATGGAGGATCTACATCCTCAGGCGACTGCGACCGTCGCACCTCAACCATGAAATCAGCACTACAGTTGGGTCCAAGGCACAGACCGTCATGCTCCATCATGAAATTGAAAAGAGTGGCACATGCCAAAACGATGTTGACCTGAGTTTTGAAGGGGAACCTTTCCATCTTCTTAAGGATTCGGAACATCCCCTTCAAGCACCCAAACGTGCGTTCCAGGATGCCACGCTTGGCAGCGTGGCGCTTGTTGAATAGCTCTTGCGCGTTTTGAGGTCGACGTTGCCCAAGCCGCCATTCCTTCAAATGGTAGCGAGTATTGCGATATGGCGTAAGGGCGCCAAAGGTCAATGGGTAGCCCGAGTCGACGACGTAATAACACCCCACTGGTATCTTGAACCCCTTGTCCATTGCATCCCAAAATGTTTTTGAATCGTGTGCCGAGCCCTCCCATCCGGCAACAATGAAGACAAAACGTCCATCTAACCCCACGGCAGCCATAACGTTCTGGGAAATGGTGGTTTTTCGATCTCTGAAGCGGCCTTGCTCGGCCTCAGGTACCACCGCGCCAATGTGTGTGCCGTGGATTGCGCCAAGGCACCCCAAAAACGCCCCTCCATTGAGTTTGTCACGTTCAGCCCAAAGCCGACCCTCACGGACGGTCGGCAGGCGAATGTAGTCCTCTTGAAGTGCAAGTATTGCGCAAAATACAACATAGAATGCTCGATGGACAGTCTCCCCACTGTGTTGGAATGTGCGAGAGACACTATGGTTGGTGTCGGCATTGGCAACAATGGAGAGGAAGATGAGAACTTGCTCTTTGACAGAAGTCCCCTTGCGAGTTGTGTGCAGTAGGTCGCGTGCCTCCAATATGTTGCACAGCTCACGGAATGCCGCACGGTCCATCCTGGCCACCTCCTTGAACTGCACCTCACTGCCTCTGAGAAGGATTTCTGTCCACTCTCTGCCACGGGAGCGTTGGCAGCGTACTAGGCGCCTCTGGAAATGTAGCGTGAGCAAAGGGAGGAGCTGCTGCATCACCATTGCCCACCACTTCACAATTTTCTTGCGCCAGGAGAGCTTTTTCAGCTCCATAGGTACTAGTTGGTGTGGTCTCCCTGGATGATTTGCGAAGACTGCGGAGAGGCGGGTGGGAGGAACGATGGACGATGTTTACAAATGGCGAGGCAATTTGTGGTGGTCGCTTGGCAAGCGGAGCGTGTTTCGTGGGAAACCGTGCTTTTGTTTTCCCCCCAGAGTGGTTGTCGGCAACCACTCCATCGCACGGCCCATTGAGAAGAAACCCTCAATGCTTGTTGAAGAAGAATCGTGACTTTTCTTGCTTTGTGAAGGAAACATTCCGAACCGGCACAAAGTCGTGGAGTTTGCAAGCCAACGTGCGAAGATAACAAAGTATCCGCGTTTTCTCCCTTGGGATACTCCTCGTCGCTCAGAATCCATGTCATTCAAGAAATGCCTTCCACTTTGTGGACGTTCTCTACGCCGCAAGGGCTAACGGCCAATGCCTGACGGCTGACACGTGCATTTGACGTGGCCCCGTCGATCGTCAATCCACCGCCGGTGCAAAAATCTGATCGCAGCGATAGCGTGCAACCGTCTTCTGTTCCGCACGATCGCCGTCCGGAATCCCTGTATGACCGTCACTTTTTTGTCGTTTTCCCTCAAATCGCAGTGTTGTGCGACGTGCGACGTTACCCAAACTTAATCTAAATCTAGGCTCGTGCCTCCAAGGGCAAAGCTTATCCTGGTTAGGATCCAAGGGTTATACCTCCAAGGGCAGAGCTGATCCTCGGCCCTTATTCACTAAGTGTGAGCACTCGCTGTTGGAGCTAATGGAGCAGATAGAGCTGATGGAGCTGATGCGCGTTGCAAGACAGATAGGGCAAGAGAGTGCAAAGCGTACCTTACAACTAGTCAGTGTGGACCTATAACCCGTTGTCAATATGCCTGAGGCGATGGTCTAGAAAACGGATTCCGACATAATGGTTCCTGCGAACCGCTCTTGGTATTACAACCAAGAAGTGATATCACCCTCACAGCCAAGGTACTATACTGAGCATTTCATAAGAATCACTTCCTTACACTGTGTCTTGAGCACCTGGTCATTTTTGCGCGAGGAGCTAACTCGTGGGACTTAGACCAACCAATGCTTCTTTCATGTCTACCTTTAGTGGAAAACTCTATTAGGAGTCTCAAAAGTGATGGGGATACTCAATGACAAGCAACAAACAGTTTTTCATAATCATAGAGCCTGCCTCTAGCCTGGGCGCGTAGTGCCTCCTTGGATGAGCCCTTTTGGGGTAATCTGGATTGCATCATCCCCCCTGCCTACATGGGACTTCCTGTTACCGCTACGTGGTGCCAGCCACCAAGAAGGACCTTGGAATATTCTAAGATGTCTCTTAGAACCTTCCTGTCTCCCTTTCGGTCATAAAGAAAATTAGTCACTGGGTTGGGATTTCACCCAATGACCTCTCGCTGAAGAGACTAACTCTAGAACGTCTACGCCATAAGAAGTTGTCCTAGGCAGTGTTTCATGCCTATATTATCGAGTTTAGACCATGGGGAACTGCTCCAAAGGAGCAGTGCATGCCTTGTCTATCTGGACCAGACATAGGGGACTTCCTCCAAGGGAGGAGTGCATGTGTAGTCCGTCTTGTGCCTGTCCAAATGTCAGCAATGGACAAAGAGCATATCAGGTTAACATGATCTACTTCCTCAAGACAAAAGAAGAGGTCCAGGATCAGTTGCAAGAGGTTATCGCCATGGTAGAGCGGCAGACAAGCAAGACGGTCAAGGCACTGTGTACGGACAATGGTGCTATGTACGAGGCGTGCAAAGGCTGGTTGAACCCACACGGCATCAACCACCAAACTACTACGCCTTACACTCTCCAAAGCAATGGCGTAGCCAAGCACATGAATCAGACTATCCTCAGCATGACACAAAGAATGCTCTTTGACGCCAAACACCAACCTCGCTTTGAGGCTTAAGATGCAAGAACCTCTTGCTACCATGTGAATCTCACTCAGGTAGCCGCGCTTGGAAGGCGTGATAAGGAGCAGCAAGAGAAGTAGCTCAGGATGCCACACGAGACTTTGTTAGGGAAGAAGCTAGATGCCTCACACCTGAGGGTCTTCGACTATACTGCCTAGGTAAAGGTCCAAGAAGGAGAAGGAAGTGGCAAGCTGGATGCACATGCTTGCAAGGGTATAGTGGTCGGAAACGACACGACACACAAGGCGTACGGGCTATGGGACCAAGACCCTGGAAAGCTGATCAAGAGCCAAGAGGTCGAGTCTGAGGAAAGACGCTCGGTAAGGGAGAGTCGCTCGATCCTGTCTATGCTCTTAAATGAGGGAGTTAGGTTGTATGACTCGCGTCAGGTGATCAGGCACTTGAGAATTGGTAGATGGTGCCAATGAACGATGGTATTGCAGGGACAGTTGCTATGCAGGCTGACATAACTACGGACTCTGACACTCAGTCTGAGTCGTCCAAAGCCTCTGAGTCAAACTCTGAGGCCAGTGGCTCTTCCTCGAACAACGGATCATTGGCACCGCATGAGCACTAGAAGCAACTAAGCCTTGAAGCACCACAAGCAAAAATTTGGCATAGTTGGCACCACAAGAAACCTCTGCCCAAGTACGATGTCGAGAGTGCGGAATGGATCGGACTTAGCTGGCCATGCTTGGCTCAGGGATATCCTGTAACCGTAACGAAAGGCTATGAACATGCCAGATGCGGCAATGGGGAAAGAGGCAGTGGATAGCGAGCTCACATCCATTCAAAGGAACGGAACATTGAACCTGGTGGATAGGCTCTAAACGCGCACGTGGTGGGGTATAAGTGGGTAATTCGGAAAACGTTCTAGTAGGATGGCACTATTGACAAGTAAAAGGCAGATTTTATGGTGATAGGTTTTCCCTGTGTTCAGGCTTAGAGTACGAAGAGACCTTCGCGCCCATTGTCACTTTTGCCTCCATCAGATTCATGTTGGGCATCGCTGCTACAAAAGATTTGGAGGTCCACCAGATAGACGTCAAGAAGGTTTTCCTCTATGAGAAGCTAGACAAAGAAGTGCTCATGGAAGTGGTTGAAGGAGTAAAACCTCCTCAAAGCAAGGTTTGCAAACTGGTCAAAGTGATAGAGTGCAACGGGGGAGCTCACTGAGTGTACACCTAGACGTAAGGTGATCAAGTGTAAATGGGTGTTCAAGAAGAAGCAGGGAGCAGATGGTAACCTGGAAAAATGCAAGGCGAGGCTCATCGCCAAGGGCTCCTTGCAGCAGGAGGGCATCAATTACATTGAAACCTTTACTCTTATTGTAAAGTTTGCCGTTGTACGTATGCTCCTCTCTTATGCAGCTGCTAAGGGCTTCAAGATTCACCGCATAGATATGTAGACGGCATTTTTGAATGGTGACTTGGAGGAGGAAATCTACATGGAGCAGCCAAAGAGGTTCGTCATGGATAGCTAGGAGGACCTGGTTTGCAAATTGCAGCGTCGCAATACGGCCTCAAGCAAGCGTTGTGTACTTAGAACCAGAAATTGGATGCGGCGCAATAGTGCATGGGGTTCACGCGCAGCGAGTGTGAGTAGAGCGTCTATGTTGGAACAAAATGAGAGAGGGAGCCTTGGAGAAACAAGCATGTGGGACTAAAAGGGCGTCAGCTTTGCTGGAGAATTGTTGTTGAATCACTCAAAATGATGGAGTACATGTAGAGTTAGTGCTTGGGCAAGTCAGCCCTCTCACAAGCCACACCACTTAGCCCTGGCGGGCAAGGCTGACACACTAGAGTCCATAAATTCAGAAGGGAGGAAATCAGCCTAGTAATTTGGTTGACCACTCACACATGACATAGAGAGCTAGAAAATGCTCTCGTGGCACACTAGAAACATCACATATCCCACAATCCCATGGAGAATCACCATGTGTCCATAGCTAGCACACAAGGATCTCACCTCACCTTGAAAGTAAGAAGAGGTACCTTTTTCCTAGTCAACTCACTCTAACACGGCCAACCAAGAATCTAGGACCTTTTTGCATATTTCTCCCATCAGGTCTTGACTCAGGACCTCTTGCCTTTTTCTTTTCTGAGGCTAAAGCATGCAGCCATCGCCCATGGTCAACCACACATCAACAATCGATGAACGTAGAAATGTTGAGAATTCATATCTTCCAATCTGATCGTAGGATCGGCTTGAAACTTGGACCGTAGACAATTTGCCAACTGGTCTTTCTAATAATAAAGTTGGATTGATGATCAGCGCAAGCATCTAGCAGTTTCTTGGAACTTTCTCTTGTGGACCTAAACTGAGTCCGATGGCTCCTTTCCGAAGAGTCTATTGCAAGGACCATGGGCATGCCATTATCATGATCATTGTCCATGCAGATGATATGCTTGTCCTTTCCAATAGCATGACTACAATACATTAGGTCAAGGTGGCCATGCAGGAGTGCTTCTATATTTCTGAGGCGTCGTACTTTCTTTGCATCCTGATCACGCGTGACCCCAAATCACGCTTTCTCTGCTGCAGCACGGTCGTTGTGTCAATGATGTCTTGCAACGGTTTCGCATGGCAGAGGCCAAACTCATCGGCACGCGTAAGGAGACGCGGTAGTGCCTTGTGAGCTTCAATGGAGTGGTATAGGTACCACAACGCCGTCGGCAAACTTATGTACCTGATGGTGGCAACTAGGCCGGATCTCGCACATGCTGTGAGTACCGTGAATCAGCACATGGCTAATCGCGGACCTGAGCACCAGAAGGCAGTGAAGCAAATCTTCGGCTACCTTGCCCAAACCGTCATCGGCATCACCTACAACGGCAACGACAACAACATCATGAACCACACAGACGTAGATTGGGCTTCAAACCATGAGGACCGCAAGTCCATCTCTAGACACATATTCCTCATAAATGGCGTACCAATGAGCTCGTGCAGCAAGTGCAAATAGTTGTGGCCATCTCAAACACGGAAACTGAGTATGTTTTTGTCAGCTTTGGAGCTAAGGAAGCAATTTGACTTCATCGTCTCATGCCGCAAAAGAGTTCGAGTACAGTAGTTCTAGTTTGTTGGAACTGGAGGAGAGAGAAAGCATTGGATCAACGAGCATGTGTGATTGGAAGGGCATCACTTGTGCTGAAGAATGGTTGTTGAATCACTGAAAAAAATGGAGTACATATAGAGCTAGAGCTTGGGCAAGTCAGCCCTCTCACAAGCCACACCACTTAGCCATGGAGGCTAAGGCTCACACACTAGAGTCCATAATCTCACACAAGGGAGGAAATCAGCCTACCAATCAGGCTGACAACTCACACACAACCTAGAGAGGTAGAAAACTCTCTCATGGCACACTCCTAGTGGTCACATAACCCATAATCCCATATAGAANGGGCATCACTTGTGCTGAAGAATGGTTGTTCAATCACTCAAAATGATGGAGTACATATAGAGCTAGAGCTTGGGCAAGTCAGCCCTCTCACAAGCCACACCACTTAGCCATGGAGGCTAAGGCTCACACACTAGAGTCCATAATCTCACACAAGGGAGGAAATCAGCCTACCAATCAGGCTGACAACTCACACACAACCTAGAGAGGTAGAAAACTCTCTCATGGCACACTCCTAGTGGTCACATAACCCATAATCCCATATAGAATCGCCATGTGTCCATGGCTAGTACACAAGGATCTCACCTCACCAAAAAAGTAAGGAAAGGTACCTTTTTCCTAGTCATTACACTCTGACAAGGCAACCCAAGAATCTATCACCTTTTTGGATTTTTTGCCATCAGGTCTTGATCCTTGATCTCTTGCCTTTTTCTATTCTCACGCTAAGGCATGGAGCCATCGCCCATGGTCACCCAGATATCGGCGGTCGATGATCCCGAATACTTTAAAAATTCATATCTCCCAATCCGACCGTTAGCACCCTCTTGCACCATGTGCCTGATGAAATTATATGTGATGTCAATGTACTTGGTCCGTGCATGGTCCTCTAGATATTTTGCAAGTGCGATTGCACTCTGGTTGTCAACGCGCAGAGGAACAGGAACTGCTGCACTCCCACTCATCTCTGCCATGAGACGCTAAAGCCAAATTGCTTCCTTGGCTCCAAAGCTGAGAGAGACGTACTCAGCTTGTGTGCTTGAGGTCGCCACGACCACCTGCCGCTTGCTGCACAAGCTGATGGCCCCACCATTCATGAGGAACACATGTCCGGATATGGACTTACAGTCCTCAGGGTTTGAAACCCAATCTGCATCTGTGTAGTCGATGATGCTGTTGTTGTTGCTATTGTAGGTGATGCCGATGTTCATGGTTCCCCTAAGGTAGCGAAAGATCCGCTTCAGTGCCTTCTAGTGCTCAGGTGCGGGGTTTTCCATGTGCTAGCTCACAGTGCTAACAGCCTATGCGAGGTCCGGCCTGGTTGCCACCATCAGGTACATGAGGTTGTTGATGGCGCTCTGGTACTTCTGTCGCTCAGCTGTATTTGCTTCTCCATTGAAGCTCACAAGGTACTACCGCGTCTCCAGCGGCAAGCCGATGGGTTTTGCCTCTGCAATGCCAAAACGCTACAAAACATCCTTGATGTAGCAGCTCTCGTGCAGTGAGAGGAGCGTGATTTGCGGTCACGCTTGATCTGGATACCAAGGAAGTATGATGCCTCCCTGAGATCAAACATCTAGAAGCGCTCCTACATGGTCTCCTTGAACTCTTGTAGTGTAGACATGCTGTTGGAAAGGAGGAGTATGTCATCCACATAGACGATGATGATGAGCACCTCATGACCATGCTACCAGCGATTGACGCTGTAGTCACACTCACAGCATTTGAACCCCATGAACTGTAACGCCGCATCCAACTTCTGGTTCCAAGCACGTGACCCTTGCTTGAGGCCGTACAGCGACTTCTGCAGCTTGCAAACCAGGTGCTCCGGGCCATCCATGACGAACCCCTCCCGCTGCTCCATGTAGATCTCCTCCTCCTAGTCACCATTGAAGAATGCCGTTTTGACATCCATGTGCTAAACCTCGAAGTCCTTTGCTGCTGCATAAGAGAAAAGCGTGCGCACAGAGGCAAACTTTGCAACAGGTGCAAACGTTTTCGTGTAGTCGATGCCCTCCTGTTGCGAGTAGTCCTTGGCGACCAGCCTCGCCTTAAACTTTTCCTTGTTACCATCAGCTCCGCGCTTCTTCTTGAACACCCACTTGCACTTGATCACCTTACGTCCAGGGGGACGCTTACTCAGCTCCCACGTGCCGTTGTCCAGTTGCGACTGTATCTCCTGGTGCATGACTTGCGCCCAATCTGCTGCATCCGGTGCAGCCATCGCCTCCTTGTATGACGTTGGCTCATCTAAATCTGCTACAACTGCTACGTTCATCTATTCTAGTTTTTGCAGCATCCAGAAGTGGCCGCGTTCACCAGGCTTGTAACGCACCCTAAGAGGGTACCTTCGACCTGGTGCTGGAGCGTTAGCGGGCGGCTCGCACGGTGCTGCTGCCACAACTGTTGCTATTGGTGGTGCTACATCTCCCTCATCTGCTTCTGCCAATGAGGCTGTTGTATCTGCTACATCAGACATGGGAGAGTAGAGTGATTCTCCCACTGTCATTGTAGAGGAAGGATCAGGAAAGACTGGGTCGGGAAGGATTCCTGCTCCCATTGTCTCGTCAGCTGCTGGTTCTGCTGCCTCTTCACAGACAATGTTGGTGCCGATGACGTTGTTCTTGTTGAAGATGACATCTTGGAGATGATGACGTGGCCTGTATCCCTCTCGTAGAGGCAATAGGCCTTGCTTGCCACGTCATTGCCAATCATCAGCATCTGCGCACTCTTTGCGTCCCATTTCTGCCGCTTCTCCTTGGGTATGTGCATGTGCGCCAGGCTGCCAAATGCTCGGAGATGACCCACGCTTGGTTTCTTGCCGAACCACGCCTCTACGACATTATTTGCTCCAGAGCCTTAGTTGGACTGCGATTCTTGATATAGACTGCAGTGCTCACGGCTTCAGCCTAGAAGTCGTAGGTCTCCTGAGCCGCATGTAGCATGGAGAGCGCCGAATCCATAATGGTACGGTTGGCGCGTTCTGCTACCCCGTTTTACTACGGCAAGTACAGCGCGGTACGCTACGCCTTGATGCCAGCTGTTGTGAGGTAATCATGGAACTCCTTGCTTAGGTATTCTCCACCGCGATCGTTGCGCAGCGCCTTGATCTTCTTGTCAATCTGGTTCTCCACCATGGCCTTGAACTCCTTGAACCTATCAATGCACTGGCCCTTGGAAGGAAGGAAGTACACAACAGTGTAACGGCTGAAATCATTAATGAAGGTCAGGAAATACCTAGAGCCTCCAAAGCTCTAGATCTGCATCAGTCCGCACAAGTCCGTGTGCACCAGCTCCAACACCTCCTTCGCACACTCCCCATCTCCAGAGAATGCCTCCTGATGCTGCTTCCCCTCCAAACAGCTGATGCATAGCTGCTGATCAAAGTTAGAGATGGTAGGCACGTCACGCACCATCTGCATTGCTTGAAGCAGCTGCAAGGTGCGCATGCCGATGTGCCCATAGCGCGCATGCGAGATCTCGCCATCTGTCGCCTGTACCACCGTTGCAAGACTCTACTCACGCGAGATCTTGGTCGCCCCCAGCAGGCGGTACATGTAGCCCTCCTTCACTGACCTGGCCAACTCCTCTCCTGTATCCTTGTTGAGGATGTAGCCATAGTCATCATCAAAGACAACTCTCAAACCTGTGTTTGAAAGAGAGGAGACCGAGAGGAGGTTGAATGCAGCATCAGGTACATACAGCACGCCATGGAACACTCCCACGTCAATGCCATGTGGGGTCTCCAACCACATCTCCACAATCCCAATTCCCTCTGCATACACCACTTGATCATCTCCATAGCGATACGACGGGGAGGGATGGACAACCGCTGTGTAAACCACTCCTTGTGATGTGTGAGGCTCTTGGTACACCCTGAGTCCTTGTACCATGTGAGATGCGCCTTCTCCACCTGCGACATGTCAGACTTCGCCATGAAGAGACGGTCGCGCACCTCCTTGGCCACATTCATGTTGCCAAAGTGGCACACACAAGCTTGGTTTTGCTGCTGCTCCTCCTGCTGACGCTGTTGTGACTGGTGCTGCTGCTGTTGCTGCTTTTGCTGCTGCTGCTGTGATGGTTGCTGCTGGTGTTGCTCCTTCTCGTCCCTCTTGAGCTTGAAACACTCTTTCTTGTAGTGTTCCTCTTTCTGGCAATAGGGGCACTTGCCCTTCTTCTTGCTTCTCTGTAGGCTAGACTGCTGCTGCTGTTGGTTGCGTGAGCCCATGGCCATGAAAGCTCCTTCACTGCTGCTCTTGCCGCCATTGCGCTTTGCTGCATTGCAACGCAGTTCTACCTACACCAGGTGCGTGCAGATGAAGTCGAGGTCAAGAGTCGGCTGGCACTCCAACGTCTCTTGCACCGTGTCATAGCTCGTTGGGAGTCCCCTCAGCAAGAGGAGGACAAAGCGCGTGTCTTCCACAGGGTTGCCGGCCGCTTTCAGCTGCTTCGTCAGCTCCTTTGCCCTGTCCAAGTACGCCTCCATCCCTGTGCCACTCTGCATTTTCAACACCATCATCTTCTCCTCCAAAAGCATGAGGAATGCAGGATCCTTGCTCTCATACTTCTTGCACAACGTGTCCCACCCCTCTTTTGTAGTAGCCTTGTCACTCACGTTCTGAAGATGCGGGTTGGAGATGGTGTTGACATGCAGCTTGTAAGCCTGCGTGTCCTTCTTCTTCCACTCCTCATATACCGCCGCTGCAGTTGTAGATGAACTTGCATCTGGTGCACCTTTCTGTGGCATCTTCCCCGCCACCACCTCCGCTACGGTGATGCCTTTTGCATATGGAGGCGGAGCGCGCTCGTCGCCGCTCACCACCTCCCACTAGCCCCTCTCCTCCAAAAGGAGGCGGGTTGTTGAAATAGTATGCACCTTGTCCACTGCCTAGCTGGCTAGCTACACATACAGACAAGGCATGCACTGCTCTATGGAGTATGTCCCCTTGGTCTGTTTTGAGATGGGCAAGGAATGCACTGCCCATAATGGGTATGTCCCGTGTGCCTCATCATAGGAACCATACCTTTTGGGCTTGGTTCATTAGGCACCGGAGTCTCAAACCAGAGGTTGCAGGTTCAAACCCCGCGACGGCCGCAATTTTTTTTGTGGCCCAAACTGGGACAGGAAGCTCCTAGGAAGCTTACTAGAGCCTGCCTTGAGGATGACACTCAGCGGTCTAAGGACACGTCAAGTAGGACTATAGGTTGAGGTTGGCTCCAGTGGAGCCACTACAAGCAAAAGCTTTAGCAAAGCTTTGCAAGTATAAAAGCCTGTACTTTGCATGCATCCATTTACAGTTCTTGCCTTTGAGACTCCTCACAGAGTGTCCAACCAAAGGTAGACACTAAAGACCAACATGCGGACTTTGTGAGGTTGCAAACCAAACGAACCTAAAGTGTGGATCCCTCGTTCGAGGGTGATATGTTATCTTGGTTGCAATACCAAGAGCGGTTCGCGGCCTCCCATGTCGGGACCCGTTTTCTAGCAGGTTGCTATGCTGCGCATTGACAAAGGGTTATGGGCCCACACTTCTGGTTCTAAGGTACGCTTCCAAGACCAACTAGCGCGTTGTCTTGCAAGGCGCACAAGTACAAGAGGGACACGACCATCGGACGGCTCCATCTGCTCCATCAGCTCCATCGGCTTCTTCAGGTAGGGTGCGCGCACGTGACGGACTAGGGGACGAGGAATCGCTCTGTCCATGTTGGACAAGACCCTCAAGCCCCAACGGGATTAAGCTCTACCCCTTCTTAGAAGGTGGTACGACCCCGAGTCCGTTCTCTCACGACGGCACCATCGCCTTAGGCAATCATCGCCGGGAGGGGTATGCAACGGAACCAACTGCACCTTTGACAACGGTCGTAGTCAGCAGCCTCATCAGCCTCATCGGCCTCAACGAAGCAGAGTAGCAGTGAAGCAGAAAAGACGAGCAACCGCAAGAAATGGCGGATCCGACTCCAGCCCGCCTTGAGGCGGGTATGTCCAAATTCACGGGGACAGGTTTTCCTTTGTGGAAACGGCAGTTTGAGATTGTCATGAACTTGCGTGGCTTCCTCGACATCCTAAAAGGGACCGAGATAGCACCAGCCGATGCGACGGTGACGACGCATGCGGCTGACCTTGCAGCATGGACAATGAAGAACAACATGGCTCTCGCAATTCTTGTGACGTCCATCAACGAGACTCAACACTCCCACATCACAGGATGCACATTGGCTCCCAAGGCCTACGCAAAACTCGCACGCGTGTATCAATTGAATGCCCTAGAAAACCGACTCTTCATCTTCCAACGGTTGATGTCGATGAGGGTGAGCGAAGGAGAATCGATACCCGCATTTTTGCAGTCGTTCGACAACGTGCTGCAAGAGGTCCAGCAAATGGAATGGAGTCTCAACTCCAATATGCATGCCATGATCCTTCTAATGGCGTTGCCGGAAAGCTGGGGGTCCTTGATCACCGTATTTGGCGGTTGGAAGGAGCAGATCTGACGTACGAGGCTATCGCCGAACACGTTGGCAACGAGTCCATGCGACGCAGTGGCGCCGAGGCAAACATCTCAGCATATGCCTCTCGCTTTGGTGGACAAAGTGCAAGCTCTCGCTCCAGTCAAGGCAACAACGGAAGCGGTGGCGGTGGAGGGAAAGGCAATGGTGGCGGGAAGAGTTCCAAGAAGCCCAGCAACTGTCACAACTGTGGCAAGGCTGGGCACTGGGCTAGGGACTGCCGTAGTCCCAAAAAAGAAGGCGGGAATAAAGGTAGAAAGGAGAAGAAGGAGCTCACCAACATGATGGCTAGGGGGCTACCCATGAAGGGTGCACCAATCCTTAGGCCCGGGGCATTCGCCCTTGACTCGGGCACCAACCACCACTCATCAAAAGAGAAGGGTGGATTTGTCTCCATGGCCGAATCTGTCATACGCATCAAGTGTGCAAAGGGTGACATCGTCTAAGCCATGGGCGAAGGGGACAAGGTGATCACGTTCAACGTGAATGGTACGGAGAAGGCAATCAACCTTCAAAAGGTGGTGTACATGCCCTCCTTCGCAGCCAACTTGCTGTCTGTCTCACAAATCACCGACAACAACATGACAGTGATGTTCACCAACAAGGAAGCGGTGGCCCTCAAAAATGAGGACATCCAGATTTTGTACACCAAAGACGACCTCATGCTTCAAGTTCCAAGAGTCGACGGCCTCTACGTCCTTCAAACCAAAGTCACCAAGGCGTTGGATGAGGGACTCACATGTGCCACCAAGACAGCGGCACCGGAGCCGAAGGATGCACCACTGGCGACCGCTGTGGCCGCCACATCAACCAAGGACAGAGATGCTGAGCTGTGGCACCGGCGATTTGGCCACGTGGCCAACAGCACGCTGCAAAAGATGTAAGAGCAAGAGGTAGTCTGCGAAATGGAAGGGTGCACTATCAAGCATGGCAAAGGATGTACGTTGTGTGAACCATGCCTCCAAGCGAAGGCAAAGAAGAAGCCGTTTGGGAGAGGAGGTCAACGAGCGGAGCACGTCTAGAGCTGATACACAGTGACGTGTGTGGACCCTTCCGCACACCGTCTAACGGAGGAAGCAAGTACTTCCTGACCTTCATTGATGACCACAGCCGCAAGTTGTGGATCTACTTCCTCAAAACAAAGGGAGAGGTCAAGGGGAAGCTCCTCGAGCTCGTCGCCATGGTGGACCGGCAAATGTCCAAGAAGGTGAAGGCGCTCCGAAGTGACAACAGGGATGAGTACGAGGCATGCAAGCCTTGGCTCAAGCATCATCGCATCCGCCACGAGCAAACCAACCCTTACAACCCCCAAAGCAACGGCGTTGCCGAGAGGATGAACCAGACCCTACTCGGCATGGTGCGAAGCATGCTCTTCGACGCCAAGCTCCCACCTCGCTTTTGGGCTGAAGCAGCAACAACGGCTTGCTACCTCTTGAACCTCACACCAGCGACCGTTTTGCGGAAGCGTGGAAAGGAGCAGGGCAAGCAGCTGAAGACCCCGTAGGAAGCATGGTCGGGAAAGAAACCCAACGCATCTCATCTGAAGGTGTTCGGGTCAACTGCATGGGTGAAAATCCAGTCGGGAGAAGGTGTAGGCAAGCTTGACGCACGCTCCAATAAGTGCATCATGGTTGGGTATGACACGTCACACAAAGCCTATCTGCTTTGGGACCAAGCAGCAGGCAAGCTCGTGAGGAGCCGCGACGTCGTGTTTGACGAACGCACCCTTGGAAAGGGAGAGCTGCTGGACCCGACCCTCACTCCCAAAGCGGGAGAGTGGATAGTGTTGCTTGAGTGTGGAGACCATGCACCCAACAACTAGCTCGCCTTGCCAGCATGTGGTGGGAATGGGAGAGGGGCTGCGAAGGATGATGCAGCATCTGACATGGACGCGGATACCGAGGCGTCCAAGGCTTCCGAGTCTGACTTGGAGTCTGAAGACTCTTCTGACGAGGACGCCGACAACAAACCACCACCTATGGAAGCACCAGCACCAAAGCAAGAAGTGGCACCACTACCTCGGCGCAGTTTGCGACCAAAGAGAGCACCTTTGCGGTATGAGGATGATTGGACTGGCCTTAGCTGGTCGTGCATGGCTCAGGGAGAGCCATCCACAGTGGCGGAGGCCATGAATGGCCTAGATGCGGCCGAGTGGAAGGAGGCAGTGGATAGCGAGATCGCATCCATTGCCGAGAACGGCACGTGGGTGCTGGTGGATAGACCCGACAAGGCCCACGTGGTGGGATCCAAGTGGGTCCTCCAAGTGAAGAAGAAGCAAGACGGCAACATCGACAAGTTCAAGGCAAGGGTAGTGGCTAAGGGGTTCTCTCAACGCCCGGGCTCCAAGTACGATGAGACGTTCGCGCCCGTCGTGGCCTTTGCCTCCATCCGCTCTCTCCTTGGCATTGCTGCCGTAAAGAACTTGGAGATACACCAGATGGACGTCAGGACAGCTTTCCTTTATGGGAAGCTTGACAAGGAAGTGCTGGTGGAGGTGCCCGAAGGAGTCGAAGCTCCCAAGGGCAAGGTGTGCAAGTTGGTGAAAGCGCTCTACGGGCTGAAACAGGCCCCAAGGATGTGGTACAAAGAGATGGACGGTTTCATGACCGGCCTCTCCTTCGCGCATTGCGAGAATGACCCGAGCATGTATGTGCGGGATGATGGGAGAGGGCTGATGCTGGTTGCGCTGTACGTGGATGATCTGATCATCTGCTTGTCTTTGGTCGAGCTGCTGGATGGGCTGAAGTGTGACCTCAGCAAAAGGTTCAAGATGAAGGACATGGGTCCTCTCGAGTACTACCTAGGGATTGCCATCCACCGCAACGGAGTAGCAGGCACCATCGAACTCAACCAAACCAAATACATTGGTGAGGTGCTGAAGCGCTACCACATGGAAGACTGCAAACCTGTCAGCACCCCAATGACGACCGACACAAAGCTGAAGGCCTCCATGTCGCCAAGCAACGAAGCAGAACAAAGGGAGATGCAAGACATCCCCTACCAGTCCGCCGTGGGTAGCATCATGTACGCCATGGTAGGGACTCGTCCGGACATCTACTATGCTGTGGGATAAGTGAGCAGATTCGTGGCCAACCCTGGGCCAGAACATTGGCAGGCACTCAAGCGCATCTTGCGCTACCTGCAGAAGACACGTCACATGGGCCTCGTCCTTAGAGGCCAAGAAGGAACAGACCCCTTTTGTGTGAAGTGCTACACCGACGCTGACTGGGGAGGAAATCTTGATGACAAGAAATCCACCTCTGGATACGTGTGCATCTTGAATGGCGCTGCCATCGCATGGGCCAGTAGGAAGCAGGATTGTGTTTCCGTGTCCACGGCTGAGGCAGAGTACGTTGCTTTGTCTGAGGTGTGCAAGGAGACTCAATGGCTCCGCAACCTGCTTGGCGAAATGACAATGCCACAGGAGGACGCCACGATCGTACACGTGGACAACATGAGCACCATCTCGATGGCTGAAGATGAGATCATCTCCTGGCAAACAAAGCACATCATCATACATTACCACTACTCACGTGACCTGGTCATGAAGACATGGTGGACATACAACACTGCGGAACAAAGAGCATGCTTGCTGACTACATGACCAAGCCGCCGGACAGCAACTTGCATTATGCAGGCATTCGTGGATTCGGCATGAGGAGTGCGGCAAAGGAAGGGTGAGCTCCAAGGCATTGATGGAGCCGAACAAGGGACAGATAGACAAAGGTGCAAGGGAGAGATCTAAGGACGTGCCAAGTAGGAATGTAGGTTGAGGTTGGCTCCAGTGGAGCCACTACAAGCAGAAGCTTTAGCAAAGCTCTGCAAGTATAAAAGCCTGTACCTTGCATGCATCCATTTACAGTTCTTGCCTTTGAGACTCCTCACAGAGTGTCCAACCAAAGGTAGACACTAAAGACCAACATGCGGACTTCGTGAGGTTGCAAACCAAACAAACCTGAAGTGTGGATCCCTCGTTTGAGGGTGATATGTTATCTTGGTTGCAATACCAAGAGCCATTGGCGGCCTCCCATGTCGGGACCCGTTTTCGAGACCGTTGCTATCCGGCGCATTGACACGGGTACGGATCTTCCAAAACGTGAAGTTGGCGCGTCCTTCAAGCCTTTCCAAGGGCTGGGCTGCTGTTACCACGCCTGCTGCCACGATTTTGAGCCTTGGTGATACTCAGCGCTACCCTTGAGTGGCAGTGCAACCTTTTTTCTATTGCTGCTTCAGCCACAAATCTCTCTGAACGAAAATGGACTCTAGAGGCCAGCAGAGTCGGAATTTTGAAAACCTAAGCCCACCACTGGAAAATTCAGTTCAAAAACTTTCAGATCGACCCAGAAAACAGGGTCATCAACAGGGGATTGTCAAAGATATGCCCTTTTGAAAACAGGGTATGCTTCTGCTCCTACTCCAGCTCACACCAGCCAGCTTGTAAATGGTGTTTCTCCCAAACGTACTATTGGAATGCAAATATTTCTAGACCAATGGAGATTTTAGGAAAGATACTTCAATTCGTATGTGCTAATTTTTAAATTTGACAAAGAAACAAGAGAGTTATGGTCATCACAAGGCGACAGTCTTACTCAAAGAGAAGAGTGTAGCCATGGCCGACCTCGTTTTCAGCATAACTCTCAATCCAACCGTTGGGTCTTCGCAATCTTCGGCTGGATGGAAAGCTTTTCTCTTCATTTTAAAGATCAAATGGTCGATTGTCAAATTTGGTGAAGGTTTCTTTCCATCCCGTCACTCTCAAAATGATGGCGTGTGCTGGCTGAAAGTGGCAGAATTTGGCTCTGGTACCAAATGTTGGATCTGGAGGAGAGGGGGAGCTTTGGAGCAGCGAGCATGTGGGACTGGAAGGGCATCACTTGTGCTGAAGAATGGTTGTTCAATCACTCAAAATAATGGAGTACATATAGAGCTAGAGCTTGGGCAAGTCAGCCCTCTCACAAGCCACACCACTTAGCCATGGAGGCTAAGGCTCACACACTAGAGTCCATAATCTCACACAAGGGAGGACATCAGCCTAGCAATCAGGCTGACCACTCACACACGACCTAAAGAGCTAGAAAATGCTCTCATGGCACACTCCTAGTGGTCACATAACCCACAATATCATGGAGAATCGTCATGTGTCCATGGCTAGTACACATGGATCTCACCTCACCTAAAACGTAAGGAGAGGTACCTTTATCCTAGTCAGCACACTATGACAAGGCAATCCTAAGACCAAGGACCTTTTTGGATAGTTCTCCCATCAGGTCTTGACCCTGGACCTCTTGCCTTTTTCTTTTCTCAGACTAAGGCATGGAGCCATCACCCATGGCCACCCAGACATCGACGGTCCATGACCCCCGAAACTTCGATAATTCATATTTCCCAATATAACCGTTGGATCGGCTTCAAAATTGGACCGTAGACATTTTGCCACCTGATCTTTCCAATGGTGAAGTTGGATTGACAATCGGAGCAGGCATCTGGTACTTTCCAAGAACTTTCTCCTGTGGACCTGAAACTGAGCCGGATGGCTCCTTTCCCATCACTTGCTAGCAACTATGTATACTTAACACTTGGTCACTTTCAGATCAACCCATCAAAGAGGATCATCAACAGGGGATTTTGAAACATATGTCCTCTTGAAAACAAGGTGTGCTTCTGCTCCTACTCCAACTCTTATCAGCAAGTTTGTAAACGCCGTTTCTCCCGAACAAATCAATGGAATGCAAATATTTTTACATCAATGGAACTTAGGAAATATACTAGAATATGCATGTGCAACCTTTTGAACTTGACAAAGAAATTATTGTTTGTCAATGGAATTTGTTGGATCTTTGCAATCTGGGGCTTCATGGAAACCTTGTTTTGGAAACTGGAAGATCCAATGGTCGATCATCAAATTTGGTCAAGGTTTGTCCCTAACCCATCAATCTCAAGGTGACGGCCTGTGCTGGCTGGAATAGGCAGAACTTGGCTTTGATGCCCAATGTTGCATTTTGAGGACACAGAGAGTATTGGAGCAACGAGTATGTGGGACTCAAAGGGCATCTGTTGTGCTAAAGAATGGTCATTGAATCACTCTAAATGCAGTCTTGGTCTTGGTCCATCGCCAATCGATGCCCATTGATGCCCTTCGATCCATCGATTGACCCCTATCCGGGGGTATCAATGGAGTCCCTTATGCAAGGGGCATTAAACTGCCAAGAAATGCACAGATACTTTGTGTTTGGGGACATTCATAATATGTATATGGCATCCACATCTTCTAAAGCACATTAAAATCCAGAGTGACACCATCATCATTCTTTCATCCATTTTTTTGCACTTTGGCATGGCAATACATAATCCCACGGTCACATTCATATCCTACTGTTTACACACATTCATGTGGCCTTATGTACAATGGCTTACAATTGTTAGCCCTTATATGACTTCTCTGCATTCATGTCCACTTAAAAGACTACATTGCTTGAATTTCCAAATAAGAACAAGTAAATATTGCAAAGGGGAGAGGAGAAAACATTGCTTGATAGAATGATCCGAGACAAGTGACAAGCAATAACAATAAAGACAATGAGAATCTTAATCTACTTCTGCTTGCGCTTTGCTACCTTCAGTGCAACAACCCTGATTGCTACAGCTGTTGCATGCTTCACAGTTGCTGCTTTGGCTGCACCAGACTTTGCTGTGGCCTTTGTAGCAGGGCTAACTGTGGAGGCTGTAATGGATCACTTCTGTGTAGCTGGTACTACAGTATCCTACATCCCTTGCTCTTTGCCTGGTGTCATTCCTGCTCTACTAGCAGTAGCTGGCACATCCTAGACATGCCCACATTCACACCCTTCACCCTGTCCATCCCCTTCACCTTCCCCACCCCCTCCACCCTACTTGTTGGTGGCTTCCTCATCTGCTCTCTGCTCTATATCTTGCCCATGTGTAACTCTCCCATCCTTCTCTTTCTCCCCTTCATCATCATCCTCCTCATTATTGGGAAAGGAGCCATCTGGCTCAATTTCAGTTCCACAGGAGAAAATTCCAGAAAACTACCAAATGCCGCTCTTATCATCAATTCAATCTCACCATTAGAAAATCAGAAGGCAAAATGTCTACGATCAAAGTTTCAGGCCAATCCAACAGTCCGATTAGGAGATATGATTTGAAGTTTCCGCAATCATCGACCGCTTGTATCTGGGTGACCAGCGCAATGGCTCCATGCCTTAGCCTGAGAAAAGAAAAAGGCAAGAGGTCCAGGGTCAAGACTTGATGGGGGAAGTATACAAAAGGGTCTTTGATTCTTTGTTTGCCTTCTTAGACTGTGATGACTAGGAAAAAGGTATCCATCCTTACTTTTTAGGTGAGATAAGATCCTAGTGTGCTAGCCGTGGACTCAAAGTGATTCTCTATGGGTCATGTGACCACTAGGAGTCTGCCATGAGAGCATTTTCTAGCTCTCTAGGCCGTGTGTGAGAGGTCAGCCTGATTGCTAGGCTGATTTCCTCTCTTGTGTGAGATTATGGGCTATAGTGTGTAAACCTTAGCCTCCATGGCTAAATGGTGTGACTTGTGAGAGAGCTGACTTGCCCTAGCTCTAACTCTATATATAATCCATCATTTTGAATCATTCAATAACCATTCTGTGGCAAAACGGATGCCCTTTTAGTCCCACATGTTTGCTGCCTCAAGGCTCCTTCTCTTCTCTAGTTCCAACACTTGGTATCAGAGCCAAGTTCTACCAATTTCAGCCAGCATAGGCTATCACTTTGAGAGTGACAAGTTAGGGTGAAACCTTCACTCAATTTGACAATCCAGCACTGGATGTTCAAGTTCACAAGACAAGATTTGCAACAAGTCCCTAATCACGAAGATCATACAGTCGGATTGAAAGTTATGCTCAAAACAAGGTTGGCCATGGCTACATTCTTCTCTCTGTAAGATAGTCGCCTTGTCATGGCCATAACTCTCTCAATTCTTTGTCAAGTTAAAATCATGGCACATGCAAATTGTAGAGTTTCCCCTTAGCTTTCCATTGGTGTATCATATTTGAATTCCATTAGTATGTTTGGGAAAAACGCTGTTTCCTAGCTGGTTGGTGTGAGGTGGAGTATGAGCTACAGCATACCCTGATTCAATAGGGAATATCTCTGAGAATCCCCTGTTGATGACCGTGTTTACGGATCAATCTGTGAGATTTAGAGCTGAATTTTCCACTGGTGGGCTCACTCTTTCCAAATTCTCTGTCAGCATGCGTCTACAGTCTATTTTCTCTGAGACAGATTGTCAACCTCCCTAAGGCGACGGTCTAGAAATGGTTACCACCAACCACTCTTGGTATTAAAACCACAAGATGATATCACCCTCAAAGCCAAGGTTCCACACTAAGCAGTTCGTATGAATCACTTCCTTGCACTTCGTCCTCAACACCTGGTCACTTTCGCGCAAGGAGCGAACTCTTAGAGCTTACACCAACGAATGCTTCTTTAGTGTCTACCCCTAGTGGAAAATATGTTAGGAGTCTTAAAGGTAAGAACTATACGCAATGACAGGCAACTGACAGGTTCTTTTAGTCGTAGAGCCAGTCTCTAGCCTAGGCATGCAGTGGCTCCTTAAGATAAGCCACTTTGGGGGCAATCTGCATTGCTTCATCCCCCTGTGTACATGGCACTCCATGTGATCGCTTAGTGGTGCTAGCCACCAAGGACCTTGGAATGTTCTAAGATATCTCTTAGAAGTAGTAGTGGGTTGGGATTTGACCCAGTGACCTCTCGCTCTAGAGACTAACTCTGGAACCTCTAAGCCACAAGGAGTTGTCCTACGTAGTGTTTTTTGGCTATACTATCAGTTTAGACCAAGGGGACTTGATCCAAAGGAGAAGCGCATACCTTGTTCATCTGGACCAGACTTAGGGGACTTACTCCAAGGGAGAAGTGCATGCCTAGTCCGTTCTGTGCCTGTCCAATATCAGCAATGGACAAGGATCACATTAGGTCAACAAATTCTTCCTTGCACCTTTGTCCATTAACTTTGAGATCTCCCCTTTCTCTAGCAATCTTGGCCTCGGTCTTCGTCCGCAGTGTCGACCATATGGATGCCTCGAGTATTTGCAGCGTGTAATTTGCTGTGCAACGCCTTCCTCATGTACTGTGTAAGCATCTTCTAGGTCTCCACCTATTCCAGGTCCACGATCGCGTTTGCGACCAGGTCGCGTGAGTAGTGGTACGTGATGTCAATGTGCTTTGGTCCGCCGGGAGATGAAATCATCTTGTGCCATTTCATTCCACTCTTCTTGTCGATGCTGACCTTTGTTACCTCCGTTTGTCAAAATTTCAACTCAGCAAGCAAACTGCGTAGCCACGGTGTCTCCTTCCATGCTTATGACGGAGCGATGTACTCTGCCTCAGCGGTAGAGAGGGAGACAGAGTCTTGCTTTCTGCTTGCCCAGGAGACGGCACCACCGTTCAAGAGGTACACAAAGCCCGAGGTTGACTTTTTGTCATGGATTCTTCCTCCCCAGTCGGCGTTCGTGTAGTACACCAGCCGTAGCGGGTCAGATCCTTCTTTGCCTCCAAAATGGAGTCCCATGTGTCGCATCTGATATGCTCCGCTCCGCTCCCTTGGTTGCCGGTGTTGACCTGATATGCTCCTAGTCCATGGCTGATATATCGACAAGCACAGGACGGACTAGGCATGCACTGCTCCCTTGGAGTAAGTCCCCTAAGTCTGGTCTAGATAGACAAGGCATGCACTGCTCCTTTGGAGCAAGTCCCCTTGGTCTAATCTGAATAGTATGGCCAGCAAACACTACCTAGGAAAACTCCTTGTGGCTTAGATGTTCCAGAGTTAGTCTCTAGAGCGAGAGGTCACTCGGTCAAATCCCAGCCCGAGGACTGGTTTTCTTTGTGACCAAAAGGGGGACAGGAAGGTTCTCAGGTCCTTCCTCGTGGCTGGCGCCACTTGGCGGTCACAGGGAGCGCCATGTAGGCAGGGGGATGATGCAGTCCACATTGCCCCCACAGTGGCTCATCCAAGGAGCCACTGTGCGCCTAGGCTAGAGGTTGGCTCTAGGACCATAAGAACCTGTCAGTTGCCTGTCATTGAGTACGATTCTTACCTTTGAGATTCCTCATAGAGTTGTCCACCAGAGGCAGACACTAAAGAAGCATTGGTTGGTCTAAGCCCCACGAGTTCGCTCCTCGCGCAAAAGTGACCAGATACTAAAAACACAATGCAAGGAATTGATTCGTATGAACTGCTCAGTGTGGAACCTTGGCTCTGAGGGTGATATCATTTCTTGGTTGCAATACCAACAGCGGTCGGCGGGAACCATTGTGTCGAAACCTGTTTTCTAGACCGTTGCCTTAAGGAGGTTGACAAAGGGTTATTGGCTAACACTGACTAGTTGTAAGGCACACTTGTACGCACTCCCTCACCCTCTCTGTCTTGCAGCACGCATCAGTTCCATCAGCTGCTTCTGCTCCATGTGCTCCATCACCTTCAACGGTGGGTACAAGAAATTAGCAAAAAAGGGTCTAGGATAAGCTCTGTCCTTGGAGGTACGACCCTTGGGCCCTAACCAGGATAACCTCTGTCCTTGGAGGTACGACCTTGGGTTTGCTAGTGTGCTTTCTTCTCTGTTTGAAGGTGATCAACGATTAAGGGGTAAGTGACAGATCTGCACCTTCTAAACCAGTAGTAGAGAACAACCTACATCAGCCTACATGGGCCTCAGAGAAGCTGAGAAGCAGAGAAGCAGTATGACGACACCCGCAACGCTCACTCTGGAGCAGGTCAATTGTGGGTCAAAGTTCAGAGGGTTTGGTTTTCCCTTGTGGAAATGGCGATTTGAGACTGTCATGAGGATGCGTGGCTACTTGAAGATGTTCCTTGGAGAAGAGGTTGAACCTCTAAAAACAGATCCTGGATATGAAGCGTGGAGTGTGAAAAATGACTTGGCGCTAGCCATTCTTGTGACGTCAGTGCACGAGTCATAGCATGTCCACCTCCAAGGTATCACACACGCATCAAACGCTTATGAGAAGCTTGCACGTGTACACCAATGAACGGCTCTTGCAAATCGCCTCCTCATCTTTCAAAAGCTTATTTTGATGAGGGTGATCAAGGGAGAGTCGATTCCGGACTTCTTGTTGCCATTTGAAGGACTGTTGCAACAAGTGACCCAAATGAACTTGGAAATCAACACAAACATGTAGGCCATTATCCTCCTCATGGCGCTACCTCAAAGCTGGTGTCCTCTAATCACTGTCTTTTGCGCTTGGAAGGAGGAGGATTTGACGTATGAGGCAGTGTCTGAGTACGTGCGCAACGAGGCCATGCGTCGCAGCAGCAGTGGGGCTAACAGTTCTGTTGGGAAAGGAGCCATCCGGCTCAGTTTTAGGTCCACAAGAGCAAGTTCCAGGAAAGTACCAGATGCCTGCTCCGATCGTTAATTCAACTTCACCATTGGAAAGATCAGGTGGCAAAATGTCTAGGGTCCAAGTTTGAGGCCGATCCAACTGTCAGATTGGGAGATATGAGTTTTTGAACTTTTCGGGGTCATCGACAGCCGATATCCGGGTGACCAAGGGCGATGGCTCCATGCCTTAGCATGAGAAAAGAAAAAGGCAAGAGATCCAGGGTCATGACCTGATGGGAGAAATATCCAAAAAGGTCCTAGATTCTTGGGTTGCCTTGTTTGAGTGTGCTGACTAGGAAAAAGGTACCTCTCCTTACTTTTTAGGTGAGGTGAGATACTTGTGTGCTAGCCATAGACACATGGCGATTCTCCATGGGATTGTGGGTTATGTGACCACTAGGAGTGTGCCATGAGAGCATTCTCTAGCTCTCTAGGTCATGTGTGAGTGGTCAGCCTTTTTGCTAGGCTGATTTCCTCCCTTGTGTGAGATTATGGACTCTAGTGTGTGAGCTGTAGCCTCCATGGCTAATTGGTGTGGCTTGTGAGAGGGCTGACTTGCCCAAGCTCTAGCTCTATATATACTCCATCATTTTGAGTGATTAAACAACCATTTGTTAGCACAAGTGATGCCCTTCCATTCCCACATGCTCGCTGCTCCAAGGCTCCCTCTCTCCTCCAGTTCCAACACTTGGTAAGAGAGCCAAGTGCCGCCACTTTCAGCCAGCACAGGCCGTCACTTTCAGAGTGACAGGTTGGGGTGAAACCTTCATCAGATTTGATGATAGACCATGCCGTCTTCAAGTTGAAGAGACATGCATGCCAACAAGATAAAGATCGCGAAGATCCAATGGTCGGATCGAGAGTTATGCTCAAAACGAGGTCGGCCAGGGCTACACTCTTTTCTCTAAGTAAGACTCTCGCCTTGTGATGACCATAACTCTCTCGTTTCTTTGTCAAATTAAATAAGTAGCACATACGAATTTATGTGTTTTTCCTAAGATTTCTATTGGTGCAAAACTATTTGCATTCCATCAGTACGTTTGGGAGAAACCTTATTTACAAGCTGGTTGGTGTGAGCTAGAGTAGGAGCAGAAGCATACCCTGTTTTCAAAAGGGCATATCTCTGAAAATCCCCCCTTGTTGACTCTGGTTTATGGGTCCATATGAAAGGTTTTGAGCTGAAATTTCCAGAGGAGGGCTCCGGTTTTCAAGTTTCTGAGTCTGCTGGCCTATACAGTCCATTTTCTGTCGGATAGATTTGTGGCAGAAGCAATAGCAGAAGCAGGGATAGGGCCGCCACTCAAGGGCAGCGTTGAGCATCACCAAGGCTCAAAATGGCAGCAGCAGGCGTGGTAACAGCAGTCCCTTGGAGAGGCTAGAAGGAAGCGGCAACTTCACATTTTGGAAGATGCGTACCTGCCTCTTTTTGGAGGAGATGGGCTTGTGGGAGGTGGTGAGCAGCGACGAGCGCGCTCCGCCTCCACCGGCAAAAGGCATCACCGCAGCAGAGGTGGTGGCGGGGAAGACGCCGCAGAAAGGTGTAGCAGATGCAAGTTCATCTACAACTACAGCATCGGCATATGAGGAGTGGAAGAAGGACAGGTAGGCCTACAGGTTGCTTGTCAACAACATCTCCAACCCGCATCTTCAGTACTTAAGTGATAAGGCTACTACAAAAGAGGGGTGGGACACGTTGTGGAAGAAGTATGAGAGCAAGGATCCTGCATTCCTTATGCTTTTGGAGGAGAAGATGGCATTGAAAATGCAGGGTGGCAAAGGTATGGAGGCATACCTGGACAGGGCAAAGGAGCTGGCGAAGCAGCTGAAAGCAGCCGGAAACCCTGTGAAAGACACGCGCTTCGTCCTCCTCTTATTGAGGGGACGCCCAATAAGGTAGGACGTAGTGTGAGAGACGTTGGAGTGCCTAATGACTCTCGACCTCAACTTCATCTGCACGCACCTGGAACAGGTAGAAGTGCATTGCAATGTAGCAAAGCGCAATGGTGGCAGCAGAAGCAGTGAAGCGGCTTTCATGGCCATGGGCTCACGCAACCACCAGCAGCAGCACTCTGGCCAGCAAAGAGGCAAGAAGAAGGGCAAGTGCCACTATTGCTAGAAAGAGGGGCACTACAAGAAAGAGTGCTTCAAGTTCAAGAGGGACTAGAAGGAGCAGCAGCAGCAGCAGCAAAAGTAGGAATCTCCACAGCAACAGCAGCAGCAGTCACAACAACGTCAGCCCAGCAACAGCAGCAGAACCATACAAGCGTGCGTCATTTTGGTAACATGAACATCGCCAAGGAGGTGCGCGACCGCCTCAGGGTGTACCAAGAGTCTGACGCACCATAAGGAGTGGTTTACGCAACTGCTCTCCGTTCCCCCTCGTCCGATTGCTTTAGGTGATGATCGGGTGGTGTATGCTGAAGGGATTGGGGTTTTAGAGATGTGGTTGGAGACCCCGCGTGGCATTTAAGTGGGAGTGTTCCATGGCGTGCTCTATGTGCCTGATGCTGCGTTCAACCTTCTCTCAGTGTCCTCTCTCACCAACGTAGGGCTGCACGTCTTCTTTGACGATGACTATGGCTACATCCTTGACAAGGAAACAGGAGAGGAGTTGGCCAGGTCGGTGAAAGAAGGCAATATATACCACCTGCTGGAGGCGACCAAGATCCCGCGCGAGCAGAGCCTTACAGCAGTGGTGCAGGCCACAAATGGCAAAATCTGGCATGCGCGCTACGGCCACATCGGCATGCGCGCCTTAGAGCAACTTTAAGAAAAACACATGGTGCATGACTTGCCCACCATGTCTAACTTTGAGCAGCAATTGTGCATCGGCTGTTTGGAGGGGAATCAGCATTGCGAGGCGTTCTCTAGAGCAGGAGAGCGCGCGAAGGAGGTGTTGGAGCTGGTCCACACAGACTAGTGTAGCCCAATGCAGACCTAGAGCTTAGGAGGCTCTAGGTATTTTCTCACCTTCATTGATGATTTCAGCCGTTACACTGCTGTGTCTTCCTTTCCTCCAAGGACTAGTGCTCTGACAGGTTCAAGGAGTTCAAGGTCATGGTGGAGGACAAGATTTGGAAGAAAATAAAGGCGCTGCGCAGCGACCTCAGTGGAGAGTACGTAAGCAAGGAGTTCTAAGACAACCTCGCAATAGCAGGCATCAAGGCGTTGCGCACTGCGTCATACTTGCCGCAGCAGAATGGCGTAGCAGAATGCGCCAACCGCACCATCGTTGAGTCGACGCACTCCATGCTGCACGCGACTCGGCTCACCTACGACTTTAGGGCGGAAGCAGTAAGCACTGCGGTGTACATCAAGAACCACAGTCCAACCAAGGTCTTGGAGCAGATGACACCGTACGAGGCGTGATTTTGGCAAGAAGCCAAGCGTGGGTCATCTTTGGGCGTTTGGCAGCTTGGCGCACATGCACGTGCCAAAGGAGAAGCGGTAAAAGTGGGACGCGAAGAGCGCGTAGATGCTGATGATTAGCTATGACGTGGCAAGCAAGGCGTATCGCCTTTACGAGAGGGATATAGGCCACATCATCATCTTTAGGAATGTCGTCCTCAACGAGAGCAACGTCATCCGCACCAACATTGTCTGTGAAGAGGCAGCACAAGCATCAACTGATGAGACAGTGGGAGCAGATATCCTTCCTGACCAAGTCTCTCTTGATCCTTCCTCCACTATGACCATGGGAGAACCAAACTACTATCCCATGTCTGATGCAGCAGATACAGCGGCCTCATGCGCAGAATCAAAGGAAGAAGATGCACCACCATCAACAGGAGCGGTTGTGCTGGCAGCACCGCGTCATCCGCCTGCTTACGCTCCAGTACCAGGTCAGAGGTACCCTCTCACGGTGCGCTACAAGCCTGGTGAGCGCGGGCTTATCTGGATGCTCCAAAAACCAGACCAGATGTACATAGCAGTTGCAGCAGACTCTCATGAGCCGACGTCGTACAAGGAGGCCATGGCGTCACCAGATGCGGCACATTGGATGCAAGCTGTGCAGCGAGAGATACAGTCGCAGCTCGACAACGGCAGTGGGAGCTGACTAAGCGTCCACCTGGACGTAAGGTGATCAAGTGCAAGTGGGTGTTCAAGAAGAAACGGGGAGCAGATGGCAACCTGGAAAAGTACAAAGTAAGGCTGGTCACCAAGGGCTACTCACAGCAGGAAGGCATCGACTACATGGAAACCTTTGCTCTTGTTGCAAAATTTGCCTGTGTGCGTACGGTCCTTTCCTATGGAGCTGGAGAGGACTTTGAGGTCCACCACATGGATGTCAAGACAGCGTTCCTGAATGATGACCTGGAGGAGGAGATTTACATGGAGCAGCCGGAGGGGTTTGTCATGGATGGCCAGGACCACCTGGTTTGCAAGATGCAAAAGTCAGTATACGGCCTCAAGCAAGCGTCGCGTCCTTGGAACCAGAAGTTGGATGCGGCGTTGTAGTGCATGGGGTTTGAGCGCAACGAGTGTGACTATAGCGTCTATAACTGGCAGCATGTTCATGAAGTGCTCATCATCATTGTCTATGTGGATGACATGCTCCTCCTTTCCAACAGCATGTCTGCACTGTAGGAGTTCAAGGAGGCCATGCAGGAGCGCTTCCTCATGTCTGATCTCAGGGAGGTATCATACTTCCTTGGTATCCAGATCATGCGTGACCGCAAATCACGCTCTCTCTCACTACAACAGAGCCGCTACATCAAGGATATCTTGCAGCGGTTTGGCATGGCAGAGGCAAAACCCATCGGCACGCCGCAGGAGACGCGGCAATACCTCGTGAGCTTCAATGGACAAGCAGCTTCTGCAGCTAAGCGGCAGAAGTACCAGAGCGCTTTCGGCAGCCTCATGTACCTGATGGTTGCAACCAGGCTGGACCTCGCATAAGTTGTTAGCGCTGTTAGCCAGCACATGGCAAACCCGGGACCTGAGCACCGGAAGGTAGTGAAGCAGATCTTCCGCTACCTTGCTGGAACCATCAACATCGACATCAACTACAACGGATACAACAACAGCATCATCGGCTACACAGACGCTGATTTGGCTTCAACCCCTCAGGACCACAAGTCCATCCCTGGACATTTGTTCCTCGTGAATGCTGGAGCCATCAGCTGGTGCAGCAAGCGACAGGTGGTCGTGGCCACTTCAAACACGAAAGCTGAGTACGTCTCTTTCAGCTTTCGAGCCAAGGAAGCAGTTTGGATTCAGCGTCTCATGGCAGAGATGAGTGGGAGTAGAGCAGTTCCAGTTCCTGTCCACGGCATCAACCAGAGCGCAATTGCACTCGCCAAGAATCCAGAGCACCATGTACACACCAAGCACATTGAAATCGCATATCACTTCATCAGGCACATGGTGTAGGACGGTGCTATCAAGCTGGAGTTTACTCCAACAAGCAAGCAGGTCGCTGATTTCTGCACCAATCCAGTGACCCGTGAGAAGCATCGGTTCTGCATGAAGGCATGTGGACTCAGCCCACTGTGACTGCGGCAAAGTGGAAGATTGTTGGGAAAGAAGCCATTCGGCTCAGTTTTAGGTCCACAAGAGCAAGTTCCAGGAAACTACCAGATTCCTACTCCGATCGTCAATCCAACTTCTCCATTGGAAGGATCAGGTGGCAAAATGTCTATGGTCCAAGTTTGAGGCCGATCCAACGGTGTGATTGGGAGATATGAATTTTCAAAGATTTCGGGGTCATCGACCGCCGATATCCGGGTGAGCATGGGCGATGGCTCCATGCCTTAGCCTGAGAAAAGAAAAGGCAAGAGATCCAGGGTCTAGACCTGATGGGAGAAATATCCAAAAAGGTCCTAGATTCTTGGGTTGCCTTGTCAGAGTGTGCTGACTATGAAAAAGATACCTCTCCTTACTTTTTAGGTGAGGTGAGATCCTTGTGTGCTAGCCTTGGACACATGGCGATTCTCCATGGGATTGTGGGTTATGTAACCACTAGGAGTATGCCATGAGAGCGTTCTCTAGCTCTCTTGGTCGTGTGTGAGTGGTCAGCCTGATTGCTAGGCTTATTTCCTCCCTTGTGTGAGATTATGGACTCTAGTGTGTCAGCCTTAGCCTCCATGGCTAAGTGGTATGGCTTGTGAGAGGGCTGACTTGCCCAAGCTCTAGCACTATATGTACTCCATCATTTTAAGTGATTAAAGAACCATTCTTCAGCACAAGTGATTCTCTACAAGGTTCACATGCTCGTTGCTCCAAGGTTCCCTCTATCCTCCAGTTCCAACAAGTTCAGCCTATGTTGCACGATACGGTCGTCGTGGCAGTAATTCCTCTCCTGGTCAGAGCTGTAGCAGAAGCGGTGGCGGTGGAGGAAAAGGCAATGGTGGCGGTGGAAAGAGTTCAAAGCATCCTGGGAAGTGCCATAACTGTGGCAAGCCTCGGCATTGAGCACGGGAATACAGGGCTCCCAAGAAGGAAGACGAAGATCATGGTGGTAGATATGAGGGCAAAAGAAAGGGTAAGGAGCTGACGAACATGATGGCTGAGAGCGTGCCGGCAACCAAGGGAGCAGCGCTGCTAAAGCAACCAAAGGAGTTGACATCCCACCGTTGACCTGCTCGAGAGTGAGCGTCGCTGGTGTCATCATACTGCTCCTCTGCTTCTCTACTCCTTTGAGGCCGATGTAGGCTGATGTAGGCTGTTGTACGCTACCGGTTTAAAAAGGTGCAGATCCGTTGCTTATCCCTTAGTCGTTGATCACCAGCAAGGAAAGAAGAACGCACACTAGCGAACCCAAGGTCGTGCCTCCAAGGGCAGAGCTTATACTGGTAAGGGCCCAAGGGTTGTACCTCCAAGGACAAAGTTTAACCTTGGCCCTTGTTCCCTAAGTGCCACCAGCCGCTGTTGGAGTTGATGGAGCAGATGGAGCTAATGGAGGTTATGCGTACTGTAAGACACAGAGGGCAAGAGTGTGCGCAGAAGCATGCCTTATAACTAGTGAGTGTCGGCCCATAACCCTTTGTCAACCTGCTTGAGGCGACGGTATAGAAAATGGGTTTCGAGACAATGGTTCCTGCTGACCGCTCTTGGTATTGCAGTCAAGAGATGATATCACCCTGAGAGCCAAGGTTCCACACTGAGCAGTTCATATGAATCACTTCCTTGCACTGTGTCCTTAGCACGTTGTCACTTCCTCGCGAGGAGCGAACTCCAGGGGCTTAGACCAACCAATGCTTCTTTAGTGTCTACCTCTGGTGGATAACTCCGTTAAGAGTCTCAAAGGTAAGAATTGTACTCAATGACAGGCAACTGATTGGTTCTTATAGTCCTAGAGCCAGCCTCTAGTCTTGGCGCGCACTGGCTCCTTTGGATAAGCCACATTGGGGGTAATCTGGATTGCGTCATCCCCCCTGCCTACATGGCGCTCCATGTGACCCCCAAGTGGTGCCAGCCACTAGGAAGGACCTTGAAATGTTCTAAGATGTCTCGTAGAACCTTCCTTCTCCCCTTTTGGTCACAAAGAGAATTAGTGCCTGCGCTGGGTTTTGACCCAGTGATCTCTCGCTCGAGAGACTAACTTTAGTTTAGACCAATGGGACTTGCTTTAAAGGAGCAATGCATGCGGTGTCTATCTGGACCAGACTTAGGGGACATAATCCAAGGAAGCAGTACATGGCTTGTCCATCCTGTGCCTGTCTAGATGTCAGCCATGGACAAAGGAGCATATTCGATGTACAAAGATTTCCGGCAGAAGCAACAAGAGAAGCAAGGGTAGCGCTGCCACTCAAGGGCATCGTTGACCAGCACCAAAGCTCAAAATGGCAACAGCAGGCGTGGTAACAGCACCTGCAGGGGTGGTAATAGCAACAAGCATGGTAACAGTAATAGCTAAGCTCAAAATGGCAGCAGTAGGCGTAGAAGGGCGCGCCAACTTCACATTTTGGAAGATCCATACCCGCCTCCTTTTGGAGAAGGCCTTGTGCGAGGTGGTGAGCGGCGACAAGCGCGCTCCGCCTCGAGAGATAAAAGGCATCACTACGGCGAAGGTGGTGCCAGGAAAGGCACCGTAGAAAGGTGCAGCAGATGCAAGTTCATTTACAACTACATCAGCGGCATATGAGGCATGGAAGAAGGACAGGCAGGCCTACAGGCTGCTTGTCAATACCATCTCCAACCTACATCTGAACTATGTGAGTGACAAGGCTACCACAAAAGAGGGGTGGTATGCGTTGTGCAAGAAATATGAGAGTATGGATCCTGCATTCCTCCTGCTTTTGGAGGAAAAAATGATGGCGGTTGAAATGCAGGATGAGAAGGGATTGAGACCTACTTGGACAGGGTAAAGGAGCTAGCAAAGTAGCTAAAAGTGGCCGGAAACCCTACGGAAGACACCTGCTTCATCCTCCTCTTGTTGAGGGCACTCCCAACGAGCTACAACACGGTGCAAGAGACGTTGAGTGCCTCTGAACACTCGACCTGGACTTCATCTCCACGCACTTGGTGTAGGTGACCAGCAGTAGCAGCAATCTAGGCAGCAAAGAGGCAAGAAAGAAAGCAAGTGTGACTATTGCCAGAAAGAGGAGCACTACAAGAAATAGTGTTTCAAGTTCAAGAGGAACCAGAAGGAGCAGCAGCAGTAGTAGCAAAAGTAGCAGTCTCCACAACAGCAGCAGCAGTAGTCATAGTAGCGTCAGGAGCACTAGCAGTAGCAGTAGAAGTACACCGTCGTGCGCCATTTTGGCAACATGTACGTGGCCAAGGAGGTGCGCGGCCGCCTCGTCATGGCGAATTCTGACATGTCGTAGAAGGAGAAGGCGGATCTGGCGTGGTACAAGGACTTACGGTGTACCAAGAGTCTGTTGCACCTCAATGAGTTATTTGCGCAGCTGCTCTCCATTCCCCCCTGACCGATTGCTTTGGGTGATGATCGGCTGGTGTATGCTGAGGGGATTGGGATCGTGGAGATGTGGTTGGAGACCCCGTCTGGCATTGAACTGGGAGTGTTCCATGGCGTCGTGTATGTACCTGATGTTGTGTTCAATCTTCTCTGAGTGTCCTCTCTCATCAACATACGACTGCGAGTCATCTTTGACGACGACAATGGCTACATCCTTGACAAGGGAACGAGGGAGGAGTTGGCCAGGTCGGTGAAAGAAGGCGACATGTACTGCATGTTGGGGGCATCCAAGATACCGCGAGAGCAGAGTCTTGAAGCAGTGGTGCGGACGACAGATGGAAAAATCTGTCATGTGTCGTACGGCCACATTGGCATGCGTACCTTGTTGTAACTTTAAAGAAAGCAGATGGTACGTGACTTGCCCACCATCTCTAAGTTTGATGAGACGTTGTGCATTGGCTTTTTAGAGACGAGGTAGCATCGCGAAGTGTTCTCTAGAGTACAAGAGCGTGCAAAAGAGGTAGTGGAGCTGGTCCACACAGACTTGTGTGGCCTGATAAAGACTCAAAGCTTTGGAGGCTCTACGTATGTTCTCACCTTCATTGATGATTTCAGCCATTGTTAAGGGTGATACCGAGTCCAGAATCGCGAGTCTGGCCGTGGACTCGGACTCGCAATCCCTTGAAGGGGTTGGACTCGGAGTCGCGATTCGAGACAAAAGAATCGCGAGTCCCGGACTCGCGATTCCTGTGTATACTGGATCGCAAGCCTGAAATATGTAAACTCGCGAGCGTATGTCCTGCCTACTCGCGATTCTACATTTTGCACATAGCGACACTGTGTCGTGCAGGAGGAGTGAGTCAAGGTACCCGAGTCCAGTTGTTGCATCTGACATTACAACTCAGTCCACGTTGTGTAAGCCTTATGTGTTGTACCTTACACCATTGCACAGGTCAAACAATGATAATGTAATCAACTTTCACATGTAAGCTTGCACCATTCATGACCCTAAGTCTTATTCGTCTTATTTCTCTTTTCCCTATGCATTATTACACAGAATCTCACATTGGCATTCAATGATCCTAAGCCTTCAGAATGCCACAATACAGGACAAAGGAAGCAAAGAGCATAACATGAAGAATGCAAAAGGATTTTTGACAAGTATTGTAACGTGCAAACATGCAAATTTGTACTCAGAGAAAGCATGCCATGAGAAACCACTTGCACTCTTGCAACCTAACCAATTTCCATGACATCTTGATCATCACCATCATCGCCCTCTCCTTCTCCTTCCTCTTCCTCGGCTGCCTCCTCATCCTCCTCATCCTCCTCTTCATCCTCCTCTTCCTCGTCAGCTGATGCATCCGTGGCATCTGGCACAATCTCAACGTCGTCGTCCGAATCTAGGAGTGTTGCTGCTTGCACGAGGCCCTTCCAGACCTGCGACACCACCCTCCGAACCTCCCTCCTCCGCAGCCTCTCCTTCCTCTCCTCCCGCAGCAGCTCCGTTGCAACTGTGCCGTTTGGTGCGACCGCGAAGTCCACCAGAGCAGGGTCGTTGATCCAAGTCTTCGGATAGAGGAGATCCTGCACAGTGGTATTTGACAGGCTGTGCCGCATGTCTGTCACAACGCGTCCACCCAAAGAGAACATGCGCTCGCAAGGGGTTGAGGTAGCTGGCACAGCAAAGAGGTCAAGGACCACAAAAGCAAGCGTTGGATACTTGCTTTGGTGTTCCTTGTAAAAGTGCAGGACATTGCACTTTCTTCCGCCCCGTGCGAACTTCTTGTACTCCTCGACCTCATGCTCCAAAGAGACTGGAGCCACCTCTGCGGGTTCAGACTCAGGCTCCTCAAAGAGGGCATCCAGCGTGTCCTCGAGCGCCATGTCGACCATGCTCTTCTTCGGGCGCTTCTCCGGGCGGGGCCTTGCCCTGCTCCCCTCGGAGGCACTGCGTAGAGGACGCGCGCTGCTTGATGCTGGAGTTGAGCTGGTGCTTCCACGGACACCTGAGTTGCTGCTGCGACCAGTTGCTGCGGCGGTGCTCGCACGACCTCGGGCTGAACTCGCTTGAGTGGAGGCAGCGGGGACATCGTCATCGTCGGCCTCATCATCCGCTTCTGCTGTAGTTGCAGCTTTGTCTACAGCTTTAGCTACTGCTGCTGCAGCCCGCTCCTTGTTCTCCTGTGCGCGCACGAAGTAGGGCCGCAGCTCCTCCACAATGCGCACCTCTAGCTCAACTGTGGACTTTATCCCCATCAGCTTGTGTACGCGGTCGAAGAAGCGCAGTCGGAAATGGGGATCCGCAAAAGTTGCCACGACGTGTCGCATGTTGCACTTCTTCACGTACTTCTCGAGCTGCGAGTTAACACAACAAGTAAACATAGAACACAACACAATTGCATGGTGCAGCCCCCCCTCCTTCTCCCTCCTCCTGTTTGCATAGCACATAATGCAACTGTGTGCACTGCATTTTGCATCCAAACCTGAACACAACACAATGTAAAAACATTTGCATGGTGCAGCCCCCCCCCTCCCTCCCCCTCCCTCCTCTTGTTTGCATAGCACATAATGCAACTGTGTGCACTGCATTTTGCATCCAAACCTGCACACAACACAATGTAAATACATTTGCATGGTGCA
>SZWC01000461.1:170930-184400 GCA_023375785.1 Penium margaritaceum
CCCCCCCCCCCCACCCCACCCCCCCCCTTGGGCTCGCGATGTGGTCTCGTGAGTCCACGGAAGGAAGGGGGTCCGAGTCCGAGACAATTCCCAATGACAGAATCGGACTCGCGAGTCCCAGTCCGGTCTCGGACTCGCGAGTCTGTCTCGCAATCCCAAAAAAAGGGTATCAGGCTTAGCCATTGTATTGGTGTGTACTTCCTTTCCTCTAAGGACCAGTGCTTTGACAGGTTGAAGGAGTTCAAGGCCAAGGTGGAGAACTAGACGGGCAAGAAAATCAAGTTGTTCCATAGCGATTGAGGTGGATGATACTTGAGGAAGGAGTTCCACGACTACCTCGCAGTAGCAGGCATCAAGGCGCAGCACACCGAGTCATACGTGCTATAGCAAAATGGCATAGAAGAACACGCCAACTACACCATCGTTGAGTAAGCGCGCTCCATGCTATATGCGGCTAGGCTCTCATATGACTTTTGGGCCGAAGTAGTGAGTACTATGGTGTAGTTCAAGAACCGTAGTCCAATTAAGCTCATGGAGCAGAAGACGCCGTTTAGGCGTGGTTTTGTAAGAATCCGAGCATGGATAAATTTGAAGCGTTTGGCAGCTTGGTGCACATGCACGTGCCCAAGGAAAACCAAAAGAAATGGGACGCAAAGGGCGCACAGATACTGATGATCGGCTATGATGTGGAAAGCAAGGCATACCGCCTCTATGATAGGGGTACTAGACACGTCATCATCTCCACGAATGTGGTCTTTGATAAGAGCAATGTCATCGACACCAACATTGTTTCTGAGGAAGCAACAGTACTAGTAGCTGACGAGGAAGCTGCAAAAACCAGACGAGATGAACGTCGCAGTTACAACACACTCTGATGAACCGACGTCATACAAGGAGGCCATGGTTGCACCAGATGTAACATATTGAGCGCGAGCTATGCAGCAGGAGATATAGTTGCAGCTCAACAACGGTACATGGGAGCTGCATGAGCGTCCAATTTGGACGTAATATAATCAAGTGTAAGTAGGTGTTCAAGAAGAAGAGAGCCACGGATGGCAACCTAAAAAAACCCAGGTGAGGCTGGTCCCCAAGGACTACTTGCAACAGGAAGGCATCGAATACACGGAAATCTTTACTCCTATTGCAAAGTTTACCTCTGTGTGTATGCTCCTCTCTTATGCAGCAGCTGAGGACTTCGAGATTCATGACATGGATGTCAAGACAACATTCTTGAACGGTGAGTTGGAGGAGGAAATCTACATGGAGCAGCAAGAGGGGTTCGTCATGGATGGCCAAGAGCACGTGGTTTGCAAGTTGCAAAAGTCGCTGTATGGCCTGAAGCAAGCGTTGGGTGCTTGTAACCAGTAATTGGATGCGGCGCTACAGTACATGGGGTTTCAGCGTTTTGAGTGTGACTACAACGTCTATTGCAAGTAGCATGGTCATGAGGTGCTCATTGTTATCATCCATGTGGATGACATGCTCCTCCTTTCCAACAGTATGTCTACTCTGCAAGAGTTTAAGAAGGCCATGGAGGAGTGCTTCGAGATGTCTGATCTTGAGGAGACGTCATACTTCCTCGCTATCCAGATCACACGTGACCGCAAATCAGGCTCTCTTTTGCTGCAACACAACCGCTTCATGAAGGATGTCTTACAGCGGTTCGGCATGGCAGATGCTAAAACCATCGGCACGCTGCTAGAGATGCGACAATATCTCATTAGCTTCAATGGAGAAGCAGATGCAACTGAGCGGCAGAATTACTTGAGCGTAGTCGTTAGTCTCATGAACCTGATGGTAGCAACCACACTGGACCTTACTCAGGTTGTGAGTGCTTTGAGCCAGGACATGGCGAACCTCGGTCTAGAGCACCAAAAGGTAGTGAAGCAGATTTTCCGTTACCTTGCTGGAACCATCAACATTGGCATCACCTACAACTACAACGACAACAACATCATCGGCTTCACACGCTTACATTCAGCTTCAAATCCTCAGGACCGCAAGTCCATCTCTGGACATTTCTTCTTCATGAATGGTGGAACCATCAGCTGGTGCAGCAAGCGGCAGGTGGTCGTGGCCACCTCAAACACAGAAGCTGAGTACGTGTCTATCAACTTTGGAGCCAAGGAAACAATTGGCTATAGACTCTCATAGCGGAGATAAGTGGGAGTGCAACAGTTCCTGTTCCTGTGGGAATCGACAACCAGAGCGCAATCGCACTTGCTAACAATCCTAAACACCATGCACGGACCAAGCACATGACATTGCCTATCACTTCATCAGGCACATGGTACAGGAGGATGCTATCAAGGTGGAGTTTACTCCAACCAGCAAGTAGATCGCAGATTTCTATGCCAAGCAAGTGACCCATGAGAAGCAGCATTTCTACATGAAGGCATGTGGACTCAGCCCACTCTTATTACGACAAAGTGGGAGATTGTTGGGAAATGAGCCATCTAGCTCACTTTCAGGTCCATATGAGCAATTTTCAACAAATGACCAGATGCCTACAGCCTGTGCGAGGTCCAGCCTGGTTACCACCATCAGGTACATGAGACTTCTAACGGCGCTCTGGTACTTCTGCCACTCAGCTGTATCCGCTTTTCCATTGAAGCTCACAAGGTACTGCCGCATCTCCTGCGCTATGCCGATGGTTTGAGCCTCTGCCATGCCAAACCACTACAAGATATCCTTGATGTATAGGCTTTACTACAGCAAGAGAGATCGTGATTCACGGTTAGGATGAAATGGATGCCGAGGAAGTATGATGCCTCCCCGAGATCAGATATCTGGAAACGCTGTTGCATGGCCTCCCTGAACTCCTGCAGAGTAGACATGCTGCTGAAGAGGAGGAGCATGTTATCCGCATAGACAATGATGATGAGCACCTCATGACCATGTTGCCAGCGATAACTGCTTTAGTCACACTCACTGCGCTCAAATGCCATGCACTAAAGTGCCCCATCCAATTTCTGGTTCCAAGTATGCCACGCTATCTTGAGACGGTACAACGGCTTCTGCACCAGGCCATCCATGACAAATCCCTCCGGCTGCTCCATGTAGATTTCCTCCTCCAAGTCACCGTTCAAGAATGCTATCTTGAAATCCATGTGGTGAATATCGAAGTCCTTACCTACTCCATAAGAAAGGAGGGTGCGCACAGAGACAAACTTTACAAGAACAAAGGTTTCCGTGTAATCGATGCCAACCTGCTGCGACTAGCCCTTGGCGACGAGCCTCGTTTTGTAATTTTCCAAGTTGCCATCTGCGCCCCTCTTCTTTTGCTGCACAACTTATGCCCAATCTGCTGCATTTAGTGCAGCCATGGCCTCCTTGTACGACGTCGGCTCATCACAGTCTGCTGCATTTGCGACGTTCATCCAGTCTCGGTTTTGGAGTATCGAGTATTGCCCGCACTCACCAGGCTTGTAGCGCACCCTAAGAGGGTACTTTCTACCTGGTGGTAAAGCGTTTGTAGGCAGCTGGCGCAGTGCTGCTGGCATAAACGCTCCTGCTGATGGTGGTGCATCTTTTTCCTCTTTTTCTACCGATGAGGTCGCTATATCTGCTGCATCAGACATGGGAGAGTAGAGTGGTTCTTCCACTATCACAATAGAGGAAGGTTAAGGAGAGACGGGGTCAGGGAGAATGTCTCCTCCCACTGCTTCATTAGCTGCTGGTTCTGTTGCCTCTTTGAAGATGTTGTTGGTGTAAATGATGTTACGTTCATTGAAAACCGCATCCCTTGAGATAATGACATGCCTAGTATCCCTCTCGTAAAGACGATACGTCTTGCTTGCCATGTCATAGCCGATCATGAGCATCTGTGTGCTTTTTGCATCCCATTTTTGCCCCTTTACATTGGGCATATACATGTGCGCCAACCTGCCAAATGCACGAAGATGACCTACGCTCAGCTTCTTGCCGACCAAGCCTCATACGTCGTCATCTGCTCCAGGGTCTTCGTTGGACTTTGGTTCTTGATGTACACCACACTGCTAAGTGTTTCGGCCCAGAATTCATAGGTGAGCCGAGGCGCGTGCAGCATGGAGCGCGCTGACTCAACAATGGTACGGTTGGCGCGTTTTGCTACGCCGTTCTGTCGTGGTCCGCTACGCCTTGATGCCTGCTGCTACGAGGTAGTCCTAGAACTCCTTGCTAAGGTACTCTCTGCCGCGGACGCTGTGCAGCGCCTTGATCTTCTTGCCAGTCTGATTCTCCACCATTGCCTTCAACTCCTTGAACCTGTCAAAGCACTGGTCTTTGGAGGAAACGAAGTACACAATAGTGTAACTGCTGAAATCATCAACGAAGGTGAGAAAACACTTAGAGCCTCCGATGTTCTGGGTCTGCATCGAACCACACAAGTCTGAGTAGACCACCTCCTGCACCTCCTTCGCGCGCTCCCTTACTCCAATGAACGCCTCGGGATGTTGCTTGACCTCCAAAACGCTGATGCATATCTGCTACTGAAAGTTAGAGATGGTGGGCAAGACTCCTTTGTTTGAAGTTACTGCAAGGCGCGGATGCTGATATGGCCGTAACGGGAATTGCAGATTTTGCCATCTGTGGCCTGCACCACTGCTACTAGACTCCGCTCGCGCGTGATCTGAGCCACCCCGAAGAGGAGGTACATGTCGCCTTCCTTCACCGACCTGGGCAAATCCTCTCCCGTTTCCTTGTCGAGGATGAAGCCATAGTTGTTGTTTAAGACAACTCGCACTCTTGTGTTGGTGAGGGAGGATATCGAAACAAGGTTGAATGCAGCATTAGGTACATACAGCATGCCATGGAACACTCTGACTTCAATGCCATACGGGGTCTTCAACCACATCTCCATAATCCCAATTGCCTCAGCATATACCACACAATCATCAATCAAAGCAATCGAACAGGGAGGAATGGAGAGCAGTTGCGTAAACCACTCCTTGTGATGCGTCTAGCTCATGGTACACCATGAGTCCTTGTACCACGCCGGATGCGCCTTCTGCTTCTGCAACATGTCAGACTTTGCCATGAAGAGGCAGTCGCGTACCTCCTTGGCCACATTCATGTTGCCAAAATGGCGCACACTAGTCTAGTTCTGCAAGTGCTGTTGCTGCTACTGCTGTTGACGCTGCTGTAGCTGCTTCTGCTGCTGCCATGGAGATTGTCGGTTTTTTCACTGCTGCTGTTGCTACTTCTAGTGCCTCTTGAACTTGAAATATTATTTCTTGTAGCGCCCGTCTTTATGGCTATAGTGGCACTTGCCTTTCTTCTTACCTCTATGCTGCCCAGATTGCTGCTACTGCTGGTTACGTGAGCTTGTGGCCACAAATGCGGCTTCACTACTGTCGCTGCCAGTGTGCTTTGCTACATTACGACGCAGTTCTACCTGCACCAGGTGCGTGCAAATAAAGTCCTTGTCGAGAGTTGGCTGGCACTCCAACGTCTCTTGCACCGTGTCATAGCTCCTTTCGAATCCCCTCAGCAAGAAGAGGATGAAGCGGGTGTCTTCCACAAGGTTGCCGGTCGCTTCGCCAGCTCCTTTGCCCTGTCCAAGTACGCCTCCATCCCTTCCCCACCCTGCACTTTCAACGCCATCATCTTCTCCTCCAAAAGCATGAGGAATACAAGATCCTTGCTCTCATAGTTCTTGCCCACGTGTCCCACCCCTCTTATACAGTTGCCTTGTCACTCACGTACTGAAGATGCGGGTTGGAGATGGTGTTGACAAGCAGCCTATAGGCCTGCCTCTCCTTCTTCTTCCACTCATATGCCGCTGCTCTAGTTGTAGATGAACTTGCATCTGCTGCACCTTTTTGTGTCATCTTCCCCACCACCACCTCCGCTGCGGAGATGCCTTTTGCCTATGGAGGCGGAGCTCACCACCTCCCACAAGGCCCTCTCCTTCAAAACGAGGCGGGTACAGATCTTCCAAAACGTGAAGTTGGCGCATCTTTCTGGCCTCTCCAAGGGTTGTGCTACTGTTACCACGCCTGATTATGCCATTTTGAGCTTTGGTGATGTTCAATGCTGCCCTTGAGTGGCGGCGCCACCCCTGCTTCTGCTGCTGCTTCCGCCAGAAATCTGTCTAAAAGAAAATAGACAGTAGGGGCTAGCTCACTCAAAATTTGGAAAAACTGAGCCCACCACTAGAAACGTTAGCTTAACACCTTTTGGATCGACCCATCAAGCAATTCATCGACAAGGGATTCTAAAAGATATGCCCTTTTGAAGATAGGGTATGCTTCTGCTCCTACTCCAACGGAGTCCACCTAGCTTGTAAACAGCGTTCCTCCCAAACATACAAATGGAATGCAAATATGTTTACACCAATGGAAAGCTTCGGAAAAATAATTCAACTGCTATGTGCTACTTTCTAAATTCAGCAAAGAAATGAGAGAGGTTTTGTCATCACAAGACGATAGTCTTACTAACGGAGGAGAGTGTAGTCCTTGCCAACCTTGTTCTGAGTATAACTCTTAATCCGACAGTTGGATGTTTGCAATCTTGGGCTCATTGGAAAGCTTGGATTTTGAACTTTAAGATCATGTGGTTCATCATCAGATTTGTTGGAGGTGATAGACTAACCCGTCACTCTCAAAGTGACGTCCTGCTCTGGCTGAAACTGGTAGAACATGGCTCTGATACCAAGTGTTGGAAGTGCAGGAGAGAGGTAGCCTTGGAGCACAAAACATGTGGGACTGAAAGGGCATCGCTTGTGCTAAAGAATGGTTGTTAAATCACTCAAAATGATGGATTACATATAGAGCTAGAGCTTGGACAAGTACGTCCTCTCACAAACCACACCACTTAGCCATGGAGGCTAAGGCTCTCACACAAGAGGCCATAATCTCACACAAGAGAAGAAATCAGCCTAGCAATCAGGCTGACCACTCACACACAACCTAGAGAGCTATAAAATGCTCTCATGGTACACTCCATGTGGTCACACAACCCACAATCCCATGGAGAATCGCCATGTATCCATGGCTAGCACACAAGGTTCTCACCTCACCTGAAAGGTAAGGAGAGATACCGTTTTCCTTGTCAGCACACTCAGACAAGGCAACCCAAAAATAAAGGACCTTTTTGGATATTTCTCCCATCAGGTCTTGACCCAGGAACCTCTTGCCTTTTTCTTCTCTTAGGCTAAGGCATGGAGCCAACGCCCATGATTATTCTCATATCGGCGGTCGATGACTACAGAAACTTCGAAAATTCATATCTCTGAATTGGACTGTTGGATCGGCCTCTAGCTTGGACCGTAGACAATTTGCCACCTGATCTTTGTAATGGTGAAGACGGATTGATGAACCGAGTAGGCATCTGGTATTTTTCGAGAACTTGCTCCTGTGGACCTGAAACTAAGCCGGATGGCTTGTTTCCCAGCAGTTTGCAACCCTAAGGACTACAATCAATGGTTGCAACAGCTCTTTCATTAGACGTACCTATACGCGGAAGATCTTCCTCCAGATAAAGCACCTCAACTCCCTCTTTGCTGACCGAAAGCGGGCATCATGGTGAGAACCAATCTGCTTCCACACATATTGTCCAACAAGCGTCTCCAACTCCTCCCGAAGCTCCAGAAGCCTTTCGTCCATGGACAAGACTGATACAAACCGCGTGTTGCACCGGTTCTTCAACACCTTGCCGCCTTCATTCTCCTTGAGCCACGTCCTCGGCATCGCGTTGTTCCTCAAAACAGCAATAATCTTCTCATACCATCCAATGACACTTACATCCAACGCAGACTTCCCCACATCCTTCATGATGAGGTCCACGTTTTGTACACGACACCCCTGAAAGAACAATTGTAGAGAGTTTTCCTATAGCTATGTGAATGTCTTCTTCTTCACCGGTGCATTGTTGCAGATGACAAAAACAATCTTTTCCTCTCCCACCATCCCAATAGTTGTCTTGAACATGCAGGCCTCGTGGTTTGCGTCCTGGGTCAGTCTACTGGCGTCGCGAGACAAGAGGTGCACAGAACCCATGGCGTCAGAGCCATGGCATTGTAGATTGCTCTGACCTGCCGGTACGACCACTCGTCTACGGCTAGATTACTCCCATAAGTGCTCCAACCCTGCCTTGAAGTGTTGGAAAAGGAGCCATCCGGCTCTGTTTCAGGTCCAAAGGAGCAATTTCCAAGAAAGTACCAAATGCCTGGTCCATTGGAAAGATCAGCTCGCATAATGTCTACGGTCCAAGTTTGAGGCCGATCCAACGGTCTAATTGAAAGATGTGAATTTTCGACGTTTCTGTGTTATCAACCACCGATATTTGAATAACCATGGGCATTAGCTTCATGCCTTAGCCTGAGAAAATAAAAAGGCAAGAGGTCCAGGATCAAGACCTGATTGAAAAAGTATCCAAAAAGGTCCTAAATTCTTGGGTTGCCTTGTCACAGTGTGCTGACTAGGAAAAAGGTACCTCTCCTTACTATTTAGGTGAGGTGAGATCCTTGTGTGCTAGCCATGAACACATGGCCATTCTCCATGGGATTGTGGGTTATATGACCACTAGGAGTGTGCCATGAGAGCATTTTCTAGCTCTCTAGGTTGTGTGTGAGTGGTCAGCCTGATTGCTAGGCTGATTTCCACTCTTCTCTGATATTATGGACTCTAGTTTGTGAACCTTAGCCTTCATGGCTAAGTGTTCTGGCTTGTAAGAGGGCTGAAATGCCCAAGCTCTAGCTCTTTATGTACTCCATCATTTTGAGTGATTCAACAACCATTCTTCAGCACAAGTGATGCCCTTGCAGTCCCACATGCTCCCTGCTCCAAGGCTCCCTCTCTCCTCCACTTCCAATTCTTGGTATCAGAGCCAAGTTCTGCCACTTTCAGCCTGTACAGGCCGTCACTTTGAGAGTGAAACGTTGGGGTTAAACCTCCACCATTTTTCACAATCAACACACGATCTTCAGTTTCAATAGACATGCTTTCCAACAAGCCCAAGATTGCAAAGATCCAACGGTTGGATTGAGAGGTATGCTCAAAAAGAGGTCGGCCAGGGCTACACTCTTCTCTCTGAGTAAGACCGTTGCCTTGTGATGACCATAACTCTCTCGTTTCTCTGTCAAATTTAAAGTGTAGCACACACGAATTGAAGTATTTTTCCTAAGCTTTCCATTGGTGCAAAAACATTTGCATTGCATAGGTACGTCTGGGAGAAACGCTGTTTACAAGCTGGCTGGTGTGAGCTGGAGTAGGAGCAGAAGCATACCCTGTTTTCAAAAGTACATATCTCTAAAAATCACCTGTTGATGATCCTGTTTTATGGGTTGATCTGAAAGGTTTTGAGCTGAATGTTCCAGTGGTGGGCTTAGTTTTTCAAAATTTGTTTTCTGCTGGCCTCTACAGTCCATTTTCTGTCAGACAGATTTTTGGCTGAAGCAGCAGCAGAAGTAGGGGTAGTACCACCACTCAAGGGCAGCGCTGAGAATCACGAAGGGTCAAAATGACAGCAGCAGGCGTGGTAACAGCAGTTCAGCCCTTCGAGACGGTGGAAGGATGTGCCAACTTCACATTTTGGAAGATTCGTACCCACCTCCTTTTGAAGGACAGGGGCTTGTGGGAGGTGGTGAGCGGCGACGAGCGCACTGCGCCTCTATAGGGAAAAGGCATCACCGCGGCAGAGGTGGTGGCGGGGAAGACGCTGCAAAAAGGTGCACCAGATGCAAGTTCATCTACAACTGCAGCAGCGGCATATGAGGACTGGAAGAAGAAGGACAAGCAGGCCTACAGGCTGCTTGTCAACACCAACTCCAACCCACATCTTCAATACGTGAGGGACAAGGCTACTGTAAAAGAGGGGTGGGACACGTTGTGCAAGAAGTATGAGAGCAAGGATCGTGCATTCCTCATGCTTTTGCAGGAGAAGATAATGGCGTTGAAAATACAGGGTGGCAAAGGGATGGAGGCGTACTTGGACACGGGAAAAGAGCTGGCAAAGCAGCTGAAAGCGGCCGGCAACCCTGTGGAAGACACGCGCTTCATCCTCCTCTTGCTGAGGAGACTCCCAACGAGCTATAACACGGTACGAGAGACGTTGGAGTGCCAGCCGACTCTCGACCTCGACTTCATTTGCACGCACCTCGTGGAGGTCGAACAGCGTCGCAATGTAGCAAAGTGCAATGACGGCAGCAGCAATAGTGAAGCAGCTTTCATGGCCACGGGCTCACGCAACCAGCAATAACAGCAGTTCGGGCAGCACAGAGGCAAGAAGAAAGGCAACTGCCACTATTGCCAAAAAGAGGGGCACGACAAGAAAGAGTGCTTCAAGTTCAAGAGGGACCAGAAGGAGTAGTAGCAGTAGCAGCAAAAGCAACAGTCTCCACAATAACAGCAACTGCAGTCACAGCAACGTCAGCACAAGCAGCAGCAACAACAGTAGAACCAGACTGGCGTGCGCCATTCTTGCAACATGAATGTTGCCAAGGAGATGTGCGACTGCCTCTTCATGGCAAAGTCTGACATGTCGCAAATTGAAAAGGCGGATCTAGCATGGTACAAGGACTCCGCGTGTACCAGGAGTTTGACGCACAAAAAAGAGTGGTTTACTCAGCTTCTCTCAATTCCCCCCCATCCGATTGCTTTGGGTGATGATCGGGAGGTGTATGCTATGTTGGAAAAGGAGCCATCTGGCTCAGTTTAAGGTCCATAGAAGCAAGTTCTAGGAAAGTACCAGATGCACACTTCCATCGTCGATCCAACTTCACCATCCAAAAGATCATGTAGAAAAATGTCTACGGTCCAAGTTTCAGGCCAATCCACCAGTTGGATTGGGAGATATGAATTTTTGAAGTTTGAAAGGTCATGGACCGCCGATGTCTGGGTGGCCATGGGTAATGGCTCCATGCCTTAGCCTGAGAAAAGAAAAAGGCAAGAGATCCAGGGTCAAGACCTGATGGGAGAAATATCCGGAAAGGTCCTAGATTCTTGGGTTGCCTTGTCAGAGTGTGCTGACTAGGAAAAAGGTACCTCTCCTTATTTTTTAGGTGAGGTGAGATCCTTGTGTGCTAGCCATGGACACATGGCGATTCTCCATGGGATTGTGGGTTATCTGACCACTAGGAGTGTGCCATGAGAGCGTTCTCTAGATCTCTAGGTCGTGTCTGAGTGGTCAGCCTTATTGCTAGGCTGATTTCCTCCCTTGTGTGAGATTATGGACTCTAGTGTGTGAGCCTTAGCCTCCATGGCTAAGTGGTGTGGCTTGAGAGAGGGCTGACTTACCCAAGCTCTAGCTCTATATGTACTCCATCATTTTGAGTGATTCAACAACCATTCTTCAGCACAAGTGATGCCTTTCGAATCACACATGCTCGCTGCTCCAAGGCTCCCTCTCTCCTCCAGATCCAACATTTGGTATCAGAGCCAAGTTCTGCCACTTTCAGCCAGGACAGGCCGTCACTTTGAGAGTGACCGGTTGGCGTACAACCTTCCCCAGATTTGATAATTGACAACTAGATCTTCAAGTTCAAGAGACAAGCTTTTCAACGAGCCCAAGATCGCGAATATCCAAGAGTCGGGGTGAGAGTTATGCGCAAAAGGAGATCGGCCAGGGCTACACTCTTCTCTATGAGTAAGACTGTCGCCTTGGTATGACCATAACTCTCTTGTTTCTTTGTCAAATTTAAAAAGTGAAACATGCAAATTGTATTATTTTTCTTGCGCTTTCCATTGGTGCAAAAGTATTCGCATTCCATATATTCGTTTAGGAGAAACGTCGTTTACAAGCTGGCTGGTCTGAGTTAGAGTAGGAGCAGAAGCATACCCTGTTTTCAATAGGGCATATCTTTCAGTGATGGGCTCCATTTTTCCAAAATCACAGTCTGCTGGCATCTACAGTCCATTTTCTTTTAGAGAGATTTCTTGCAAAAGCAGCAGCAGAAACAGGGGTAGCGCCAGCATCCAAGGGCAGCGGTGAGCATCACCAAGGCTCAAAATGGCAGCAGCTGCCGTTGTGACAGTAGCCTAGCCTTTGAAGAGGCAGGAGGGTCGCACCAACTTCACGTTTTAGAAGATCACTACCCGCCTCCTTTTGGAGGAGAGGGGCTTGTGGGAGGTGGTGAGCGGCGACGAGCCGGCTCCAACTCCACACGCAAAACGCATGCCTTTTTTATGATGACTATGGCTACATCCTCAAGAAGGATACAGGAGAGGAGTTGGCCAGGTCGGTAAAGGAGGGCGACATGTATCGCCTGTTGGAGGCGACCAAGATCCCCCGTTAGCAGAGTCTTGAAGCAGCGGAGCAGGCGACAGATGGCGAGATCTGGCATGCGAGCTACGGCCACATCGGCATACGCGCCTTGCAGCAGCTTCAAGCAAATCAGATGATGCATGACCTACCTACCATCTCTAGCTTTGAGCAGCAGTTATGCATCGGCTGTTTGGAGGGGAAGCAGCACTGCGAGGCGTTCTCTGGAGCAGGGGAGCGTGCAAAAGAGGTGTTGGAGCTGGTCCACACAGACTTGTGCAGACCGATGCACACACAAAACTTTGGGGCTATAGGTATTTCCTGACCTTCATTGATGATTTCTGCCGTTACACTGCTGTATACTTCCTTCCTTCCAAGGACCAATGCTTTGACAAATTCAAGGAGTTCAAGGCCATGGTGGAGAACCAAACTTGCAAGACGATCAAGGCGCTGCGCAGCGATCACGGTGTAGAGTACCTAAGAAAGGAGTTCGAGGACTATCTCGCAGCAACTGGTATCATGTTGTTATTTGAATGCCCCTTGGCCACTAGTCTCCAGAATTGGCGAGTAGTGGACGGACCAGGCATGCACTGCTCATGTGGAGCAAGTCCCCTGGGTCCGGTCCAACAGACCAGGCATGCACTGTCCTTGTTCAAGGATAAGTCCCCTGGGTTTTTTCTGATGATGGCTATTCATATTGTCAATCTGACCGTACCGATGGAAAGAGCAGGTGTCAAACTGTCAGCTGTCCAAGTTTCGGGCTGATCCAACGGTCGGATTGGAAGATGCAAGATGTGCCTTGGATCAGGGGATGTCTTCCCTGATTGAGGGGATGACCTCCTTAATTTAAGGAGTGACATCGGCCGAGGCGCGCGCGCTTCGGGTTAGCCGAGGCGCGTGCGCTTCGGCTGCCAAAGGCACTCCTTAGCTATTTATGCCTTGTACTTGCCATTGTCTCAACTACTCCTTCACTTGATGTCTCTTGTTTGAGCTGTGCGCTTGAGACTGAGCTTGATATGAACTGCTAAGGTGGTTGTAATCTTGCTCGTGTGAGAGTGCTGACTTAATTTGTTGGGCTCTCACACCAAGGAAGAAGAAGGCTTAGAGGGCGGGAGCCCCTAAGACCTTGAGCGAAAGCACCTGGGTAGCTAGGTCTCACCAGAGGCATAGTTAGTTCCTTGGGGGTGATCGTGATCCTTGGGTGAAATTCCCTTGGACGGTCGGCAGTTGCCATTGTGTCGGCGCTGTTTTCTAGACCGGAGCCTCAGGCCACGTGACTCAGGAATAACA